>JASXTE010000001.1:56193431-56535931 GCA_030280995.1 Hemileia vastatrix
CGTAGTACCTGAAAAACCACTTGCAGTCATGTGATTGTTTTGTCCCCCCTTTTCCAAGATTTGCTGTATTTTTGAGTCTTAAAAATATGTTTTTCGAAAAGAAGCTTAAGTGAACCCTACAAGCAGGACTGAATAAAAAATTTAAATTCTTCAATCTCCCACCTTTTCTGATTCCTTGAGAAACCCAAATATTCATAAAATATATACTAAGTAAAATAAATTATTTTAGGTCCATACATATTTATTAACTATAAATATTATAACATCCACACTTGCTGGATAAATTAGCTTTGGTATGCATATTTTACTGAAAATAGTGGCTAATATTTAACACTCATCTTTTTTGGTCTTTTGGTGTAGAAAGACTCTTACAGTTGCCTTGCTGTAAGCAGAGTCCTAGGGAGTTGGATAATTTTAAGAAAAGCCTGTCCCTATAAGTAAAATAAGAGTTCTCAATTAACTAAGATCACTAGTTGAAAAATTGATTTAGATGGTTTAGAGATGTTGAATAAGTGTTCTTAACAACTGGATAAAGAAATACAAAAGTAAGTTTGTACTAGAAAAATTATCTACATGACTGAACTTATATGTTTATATGAAGTTTTTTTTTGAACAAATGTTGTAAATAAGTGCCTGAATTTGAGACCTTTCTAATGATAACCTATAAGTATATTTAAAGGAGTTGTGAAGTAAAATTTATAAATTTTTATACAAAAGTATTATTTTATAAGGGTATTAAAAATTATGAAATGTTATGTAAATTAATTATGGTAGTTTTATCCCCTCTGTGTACATCTCTCATATCTAATTTTGAGTCTACAGGATTTATATGCACAGTAAGTCATGTGCCCTTCTTTCCCCCTCCAGAGTATCCTGGAGTTCATACAAAGCTCATCTGGAGCATTCTAAAGCTTTTACAGACTTCCAGACTCAAATAGAGCCTTAGGACCTTAATAGAGCTCTACACAAATTGTAGATGATAGAGCTACTTCTTCTTAGTATTCTCAGCTAAATTTTGTAGTCTGCGCAGCCCTTTTCATCAAATTTAAGTAAATTTTCAAAAATCACAAATATTTAGTAGAATTTGTAAAATAATTAAAGATATAAGAAAAATTTCTAAGGTTCTTGAGAAATATAACCATCCATTATTTTAAAATAAAATTTTATAAAATTAGATTGGCCCTTCTAACTTCTATAATTACCATCATTAATCCCTCTAAAAATATTCCTGAGTGCCACATCAGTAAAGTGTTAAATCTGATGTATCTTTAATTGAATGACAATGATATGCATATTGACGTGTCCTTACCATCATCTCCTACTATGCCTCCTGATCCCCCCACATACTCCAGTGCCCTTGTCCCCTGATCCCACCTCAAAAAATGGCCTAATTTTCCTTCCTCCTTTCCCCTATCCTGCACTCAAAAATAGAAGATTCTCCTCCCCTTCTCCAGTTACCATCCAACCTGACCATGGTCAGTCTTCTGATTCCATGAATGCCGCCGGCAACAAACTTCCTGAACTCTTTTTTGTCTCTCAAGCTCTCCCTCCTCCCCCATCCTTCCCTTACAATCCTTTCATCACCCATTCCCCTCAACCAAAACTTTCACTTAATGCTTCCATCCACAACCCCAAAGTCCCTTTCTTTGGACCTGAACTCACATCCACTCCTCTCTCAGCTCTGGACCAAACCTTTCCTGCCATCTGCCTCTCATGCCTTTTGGGTGACAATGATGTTGACCACCCAATTGCACTAATGCAATGCCTTCACAATATCATTAAGAAATCAGAGATCCTCCATTTAAGGGATCCAAATTATCTATCTACACCTCCACCATGGCAGAAATATGCACCTTAATGGACACCCTTCTCCCCCTAATCAAGAAAGATAGTTTCCAACACTGCTCTCCTCCTCCTCCTCAACAGGATTCTGACTCCCCTTCTTTATCCTCAATTGAAAGTAAATTAAATACTATCCTAGATAGCTGATTGAACCCAACTGCAACCCTGAAAACCCATCAATCTCTAACTAAGTCCTTTTCCCAAGCTACAGCCTCCAGTACCCCCTCCCACTATCAGCCCTTTCTCCACCAAGATTTCCATTCTGACTATCAATCAAAGGGACCCATCCTCCACAGCTCTCATCAAGTACAGCAACATACAAACTCTCACCTCCCTCATCAGCTGCATTGCTGCCAACAAAGTCACACTACCTCAATCCTACTCCCTAATCAAAATCAGAGGGGCCTTCAGGCACCAGTCCAAGGTCATCAAAATCATCCTTCTATCATAACAAGTGAAGTTGGCACTTGATAACTCATGGAAAAAATGGATGCCCCAAGGGATGATTTTTAAACCTGCACCCTACCTAGTTGTGGCACATGGTATCCCCACTTCTTTTGACCCCAATTATCAAACTTGCCTCAACTCAATGATTGAAAAAAAACCCCAAAACCTGAATTGATTATACAGGGTTTCTTGGCTTAAGAATTCTGAAGGATGATAGGGGAAAAGCCACTCATTGATTATTCTCCATTTTCTTGACAAGCATGATGCTAAAGTTTTTGCTTCTCCTTCCCAATAATAACCTTTCATTTATGATGGCCAAGTACATTGCACAGAAGACATCAACAAGGAATACAACACATGCTTCCAGTGCTGGGGTGAAGGCCACCTCTCAAATCCTTGCCCTTTCCCCCAAAGATGCTCAAACTGTTCAGGTCACCATCTCCCCGAAAACTGAGATGATCTGAAAATCAGTTCACAAGTATGCTTTTTTAGCTTTGACTCCCTTCCACATGATTCTCCTTTCAATAAAGCAACAACCTCCCTTAATGAGGTGTCCCCAGACTCACCAACTGCCCTGGAAATTTTCCTTACCCCCCACCATGCCTCCTGCCCTCATAAATCATTGTGAATAGAGATCCAAACTCTCACTCAAATTTTCAATACCTTAACATCAATATACTGAAGCTGAATTGTAACTGTTCATTTTAAGCTTACCACTACATATTTAACAACCCAATAAATCACTCAGTTGAAATGTTAGCTGTTGAGGAACATTTCCTTTCCCCAGATCAAATAAATACAGCTCTTGAAAAAGGATGGCAACATATCTTTTGCAACCGCTCCCACTACCAGGAATTGTTTATATATTAATGATAAGCACCCTGTTTGCCTATTGTCTTCCCTTCCCTCCCCATGTTCAGACCTTACACATCTTTTAGAAAACATTTACTCCCCCCCAGTATTACTGGCAGATATGTACAAACCTCCCTGCCAATCATACTACCCACTCCATCTCCTCACTATCACCTCTACTGTATCCTCATTACCAATTAAAACATTCACCATGACCTATGGGCCAATCCCAGCACCCACCATTGTAGCCATCCTGAAGCCTCAGACTTCCTTGACTCCATGTATTCACTCAAAATGGTCTTTTCATTGCAACAAGTATTCATCACCTTCTGAAACTCCAGACTATTCTCTTCAGTAATTGACCTTGTATTTGCAAATGAGAATTCACTCAAGCTCCTCATTATGTGTATGACTGACCCGTATGGATCCCTATCTCACCTTTAAAATCATTGATCCATTACTACTTCCCTTTCATCTGTCTCAATTCCAATGCTCCCAACTCATTGCTTCCATAACTGGAAAAAACTTGATAAGTGTTCCCTCCTCTTCACTCTCTCCTCCACCTCCTCCCAGATTAACCAGGCTACAGAACTCCTTACAATCAGAATTACCAAAATAATGGAGAACTTTATCCTGCGGCAGAAAACCAGCTCAAAATGTTACATGTGGTGGAACCAAAGCATCCTGGATCCTCTCAAGAAATTGTACTATCAGGTCCAGTAACTTCTCAAGCTCTCCCAAGCTCCTAACCTTGTAGCTGAGTTTAAAGCAGCAAGAAAAGCCTTCTGAGAAAAAACTGCATTCCTTTGTAAGCATCATTGGAAAAATTTTTTATCCCACCTCAAACCAACTACAGTATATCAAGCAGCTAAGTAACTGCCTTCTCACGTGTCTCCCCACACTAAACCTCCATTAATTGTCCAAGATATCCCTCCCATCTTGGATAATTTTGAGAAAGTGCATGTTCTTTTTGAAGGCACATCAGTTTCCTCAATCCTAGGCACCCTCAGAAACCTCCATCCTCCACACACACACCCCATCTCTCCCTCCCCTTCATTCACTTACCAAGAAGTCATCAATTAACTAAACAATACCAAATCATAGAGAGCCCCTGGCCCCAACAGCATCCCAAACTCCTGGCTAAAATATGATACACACTCCTCCACTTGCCTCCTCCTTCCAATCTTCCAAGCTTGCCTTGACTTGGGGGACTATCCTAAAGCATGGAATGAAGCCAAAAACATCATTATTCCTAAAAATTGCCACCCTGATTACACAATATCTGATTCCTTTTGACTCATTGCACTCCTAAACACCATGGGAAAGCTTCTAAACTCCCTTATCACCATTGGCCTTAGCTATCTCCTTGAATCCAACAACATCCTTCCAGATTTACATTATGGTGGCTGCCCCCACAGTTCCATGTCCAATTCATTACTTCACTTCACAATTTTCACCAAAAAACAATGATCCAAAGTTAATGTAGTTGGTGTCCTTTTTTCTTGAGATAAAGGTTCATTCCCCTCTGTCAATATCTATAGACTTGAGGATACTCTTTCTTCTCTCCCCCTCCCCAGTAGCCTTACAAAACTAATTATTAGCTCCCTATGCAACAGATACACTAGTATCTCATTCTCATATTAAGAATCCTCTCCCATTTTTAGCCCCAAAGGCCTTCCCCAAGGCTCTCCCCTTTCTCTGATTCTCTATAAAACATACAATTCACCTAACTTCTCCCTCCCCTCTATCTCCCCCAACTGCTTAGCTCTAGGTTATATTAAAGACATAATTTATCTAGAAGCCAACATAAGCCCTGACTGGGTCACCAATAAGCTCTCCTATATTAGGTGTGAAGTGCTATAGTGGGGGGCTCAACACACAACTGTCTTTGACAAAGCCAAAACTAAGTGGTTACTTTTATCTAAAAGACACTCCATATTATTTTCCCCCCTTCTCTTACCTTCAATAGACTCAACATCCCCTCCTCCCCAAACATCAAGCAGCTGGGTATGATAATTGAACAAGGCCTGGCTCACAAAGCTAATAGCATAAAATTATCCTTCATTGGTCTCCAATCAGTTTCCACAATTCATTGCCTCACCTCATTGGTTTGGTGAATCTCCTTGAAACTATCTTTACTTATCCACTCTTGTGCTGAATACGTTGTGGTGTTTCAAATCTGGGTAGGCCTTTGGAGTGCATATTTGGAGGTATTGGGTATGTAGGGTATGGTTGGGGTATGGTGTTTTGTTAGTTTTTAGATGTTTGGTTGTGTTTTTATAGGCTTAAGCTAGGGTCACTTATTATGCATCTGATTAATTTCCTTTCTTTTCTCATCATTTTGGTATATGTTATGTGTGATCAGCTTGTATCTATGTGTATTAATTGTTGTTTTGTTGTTTAGAGGGTGTTTTTAGGTGTTTTAAGGCCTAAAAGTAGCTGCCCACCTCTAAGCAGCCATCCCTGCATTGGGAAGCCCACCCCTTGCATGTGTGGAAGCCTCTAGAGGTGTTTTTATGCATGTAAAGAGATGGTAGATCTGGATTTGGCTGGGAAAAGGCCAGGGTGGTCTGTGTGTAAGATAGAAAAGCAAGTCTAAGGACCTTCTAGTTTATCATCAACAATCTGGTATACCTGGAGTCTCTGTGCTTCACTCTTTTGTGTGTTTGTGGAATCATTTGGCTGGGTTGTGAGAAGATTATTTATTACTTGGCCTCAACTCTTGTCACTGTTTTCTCTGGTATAGTCTTGCAAGCTATATCAAGTATAATTTCTGTCTCTGGCATGGATTTGAAACCTAAATCAAGTATCATTGATTTTCTGGTGTGGAAATTTGTCTACGTTTCACTTCTTTGGTCTGGCAGTCTGTCTGGTGACTACTTTCTTGGCTGATCAAGCAGTCAATTGTGGTTAAAAGGGTCTCTAGCAAACAAGACTCAATTTACTTTAGCAGGTAAATATCAATTTATTTTTCTAAAGGGACAGGGGATTTTCTCTCTGTTTTTTCTCCAACTCCCTTTGTTAAGGCCTATAGCTAGTAGTATAGGATTTTCTACATTTCTTGCAGCCAACGTGGGGAAGGACTGCTAGTTCTTTGGAGTCTCTTTTGTCTTTGGTTGGACTTTTTTTGGTAATTTTGGTCTAGAAGAATGGCTTCTGGCTCCTCTATTCCTATGGGGGATTTCAGTGGGGAGGGAGGTCCTCCTGTTGTGATGGTTAGGGAGTGTGTTAGGATAAAAAATTGGGATGGTACCAAGTTTAATGGTGAACATTTTTAGTAGTTTATGGAGAAGTATGAGGCTGCTGCTGGTGTAGTTGGTGCTTCTTACCCGGATATGGTGAATCAAACTATTTTCTTTATTGGTGATAGGGAAGTGGAGAAAGAAGTGGTAGCCATGTATGGATACATGAAGAGGGATTGGAAATTATTTTGAAGGGAGGTGGTGGATAGATAGGGTGTCAGGATCACTATAATGGATATAAATAGGGTTTTAAATAAATGTAAATCTTATGGTGGTGTGGGTAACCTGCATAGCTACAGGAAGTTTCTGCTACAATTTGACCCTGTGGTGGAATATTTGGTTGAAGTGGAGGAGCTAGCACATGAAAATGCTGCCAAAGATTTTTTTTGGTCTGCCCTGGAAGGGATGTAAGGTTGGATGTGTTAAAGGAGCTGTCCAAGAAAGATATGATAAAGGCCTTGGCTAATGGGGAACAGAAGTTGCCTGCCTTTGAGAAGATGAAAGAGGCTATGGAGGCCCATTTAAAGTTATTGGCTGTGGACACCTATTTGGAGGGGTGACCCAAAAACTTCAGCAAATTCAGTGAGGCTTTGGCTGAAGGGGAAGTTAAGATGAAGAAGGAAGAGAAGATGGCAGTGAAGGTTCACAAAGAAGAGAGGGACACAGTGATGGAGCAACTGATGGACTTGGCCAAGCAGTTTCACATCTTTGTGCAGAAAATCCAGAAGGTGAATAGGGCCTCAACGCAGCAGGCCAAGCCTCTTGAGAGGAGGGCAGTTGGTAGCAGTGATCCTTGGGTGTGCTCCTAGGACTTGACCAGGCAGTTGCACATCTTTGTGCTGGAAATCCTGAAGGTGAATAGGGCCTCAACGCAGCAGGCTAAGCCTCTTGACAGGAGATCAGGTGGTAGCAGTGATCCTTGGGTGTGCTCCTATTGCAGTAGGAGGGGGAACAGGTCAAATGATTGTTGGGCTCTGAAAAGAGATTTTTCAGAGGGAAAAGTGGAGTTTGATGGCAGGGTGTTCAATTTACCTGATGGTTCATTTGTGAATCCCAGTGAGGGGAAGGCTCCTGTTGAATTGGTCAGGAGAAGGGGTGGTCTCAATCAGAGGAGGCCAAGGCTTGAGGGGACTCCTGATCAGGTGAAGTCTTTTGGTAAGGAAGGTGTTGATGTCAAGGGGAAGGGGAAGAAGTTAAATAAGGTCTTTTTTATTACTTCTTATGGTGTTTTGCAGTTTTATTCTTGTGAAGCACAGTCCAAGAGGGAAGGTTTGGCTGGTGTTTTTGATCTTGATGTTGGGAGAATGGGTAGGCACAAAAGCACTTTACAGGCTCAGCCTAAACCAAGGCTCCCAAGATGGATCCAAAAATGGATCCAAGGAGGAAATTTATTAAGGAGGAGCTGAAAAAGATGCAGAAGAGAATGGTAGATATGGCCCCACCAAAATTAAGTGCTTATGATCTGAATAGGGATCCAATGCTGATGGATTTGAATTCTGACTCTGAGGAGTATGTTCCTTTGGCTTCCTTGCCAAAGCCCAGCAGGGTCAGGGTCACAAGTGATGGTTCTGGTTTGGTTCCTGTGGTCAGGAAACTTGTGGATGGAGGTGCTGGACCTCAAGAGGCATCAAAACCTAAGGTGGTGAAACCATAAGCCCATTTTGAGAGGCCATTGGTTTCAGAAAGAGTTGATGTGATTGACTCTGTTTTGGAGAAAATGAATCAAGGAACTATAACCTTGATTATGGGGAGTTGTTTTCTATCAGTCCTTGTTTGGCTGAGAAGCAAAATAAGATGTTGACCAGGAGAAAGGTCTCTTCTGGGGAGGTGGAGTTTGTTTGTGATTCTGCTGAGAAGTTTGGGGACTATCTGGAGACTCATTTCTCTTCTCACTTGAGGTTTTTCAATGTCACTCTGAATGGCAAGGCCATCAAATCTTTGCTTGATTCTGGTTCTCAGATCAATCTCATTTCCTTTTCTGAGGCAACTCAATTGGGCCTCTCCATCAAAACTGGTATTAATGGGAACCTGAGAGGAATCAGTGGTCATGTTACTGAATTGGTTGGAACAGCAGAGTTTGGGAAGCTGCATGTTGGTAGAGCTTCTGGGGAGGTGCACTTTTATATTGCAAAAGGCACTTTTAAGCCAGTTTTGGGTGGCCTATTTTTGATAGACTTTGCAGCCAGGATTAGTTATCAACCTGGTGTTGCCACTATCTTGGAGTTGACAGGGGATGATGAAAGGATCTTGCATATGAGGTTGTCTTCACCTGGTGAAGATGTTTGGGAGACTAGGCCTGGGCTTAGCTCTATGTGCCACTCTTCTGATTGTTGTGAGAAAAGAAGGAAATATAGGCTGCTTCTGGTTTTTTGGAAGGTGGATCAGGCTTTGATGGAGAGCCTTATTTTTTAGAGTAGGTGGTTCAGATCAACTAAGTGCTGCAACCTCTCCCCTTTTCGTGGAAATCCCAGGTTGTAGTAGGTCAGCTTATTTGGAGATATTCCAAGTGGATTTTCAGCTTTCTTTGTATAATTTTTCTCTTCTCTTAAATTATTCTTCAAGTTTTTTATCAAGTCTCTGTTCATTTAATGGTTTCAAGATTAATTTTATTTAAAGTTCAAGAGGAAAGATGTGTTTTATGTCTGTGGAATGGAAAAGCTTTGGGGTGGTGAGATTGGGGTCTAAAAGTAAGTCCTCCCAATTGTGCACGGCTAGGGTTATTTTTACACTTTAAAAAAAACATTACCTTGGCCACACATGTGAGCAATTGTGTAAAAATTGTTTCTTTTTTTGGAAAGGGGCCCCATCAAGAAAAGAAGAAAATTTCTTTAAGATATTTTAAGATAATCAAGAAAAAAATCTGAAGATAAAGAGGATATAAGATTAAAAAAAATATTTCAAGATTATTTGATTGAAGAGGTGAAGAGTGAGAGGATTGAGGTTGATAGTGAGGAGGATAATGAGAAAGTGGAATTGAAAAGCTTTGGGGTATCGAGATTTAGGTCTAAAAGTAAGTCCTCCCAATTTTTCACTGCTAGGTTTTCTTCTACCTCTTTCAAAAACATTGCCTTGGCCACTCCTGTGAGCATTGGGGAAACTAATGTTTGTTTTTTTAGGAAGATTGAAGAAGGCACAGTTGAAGCTGAAGATTTAAAATAGGATTATTCTAAGTAAAAGAAGGTAGCAGTGAAGGTTAGGCCTGTCAATGAGCCTACGCCAGATTGACTGAACCCTCTGTGGTCTTCCAAAATTGGCTGAGGCCTTTTTTGGGCTGTTTGACACTGTTTTGGTATGTCTTAATTGACATTGGTTGAATAATTAGGTGTTTTCTGGTTTTATTAAATATGTATTGGGACTATGGGTATGTAGGTAATACCATTGGATAGCCCTGGTCTTTCTCTATATTTTATGTCTTGATGAAATTTTTCATATTCTAAGTTTTAAGGGGTCATTTTCTCATTTTTCATTTCTAAAAGATAGCTGTTTAATTTTGTTTTGTGTTTTACAGGCTAACCTTAAGTCTTCGGGTTAAGTTCTTAGTACCATTAAGTAGAGCTAATTTGGCTTTATATTTTATGTCCCAATGTTGTCATAGCTTAATTTTGTGTTTTAAGGGTTTTAGTAGTTGTGGTGGATTTTTCTAAGTATTTTGGGCTTTTTTGGAGATTTTTGGTGGTTTTCTGGCTTCAGGGAGGTCTGGCTGCTTCTAGGTGGGCCGCCTGCTTTGGTTATTGAAGGCTGGGGAGCGCTTCTAGAGGGTTTTTATTCTATTTGGCTGTAAAAAGCGCCAAATTTGTTGCTGTGCATGGATTTTTTAGATGGTGGTCTGTGTGCACATACTGAATAAGACAGTTTGGGGCAACTTTAATTATTATACAACCATCCAGAGGTGATATCACTGTTTCTCACTCAGTTTTCACTGTTTTTTGGCCGCAATTGGCTGTGTTTGTTGCAAGGTTATTTCTTCATTTAACTCAACTTTGGCAACTGGTTTCTCTTGTGTAGCTTTGCAACCTGCATCAAGTATTATTGCTGTTTTCTGTGCAAAAAGTGCACAGTGTTTTGGTTTTCTGGTGTAGATCTTTTTGCATTTCAGGTTTCTGGTTCTTTGATTCTCAGTGGTCTTCTATTGGAGACTGTCTTGACTTGTTAAGCAGTCAAGAAGTGTGTTGGAAGGGGTATAGTAACAGTCTCTAATTTACTGTAGCAAAAAATCTCACCTGGTATTTCTCAAAAGGAAAAGGGTTTTTATCTCCAGTTTTATTCCAACTCCCTTGGTTAAGGCCTATAGCTAGTATTATAGGATTGTCTACATTTCTGGCTCCCAACATGGGGTGAGGATTCGTTAGCTTTTTGGACTTTTTTTCAGTTGTGGACTCTCTTCTGTGGTTGGAAGTTGGTTTTCTGGAATCTATTGGACCATGGCTTCTGGATGCTCTTTCTCTAGTGGTGGTAGTGGCACTGTTGGTGCTTCTGAGGATGGTAATCCTGCTGTTTCTGTTACGTATTCTGTCAGGATCAAGTCCGGGAAGGGGCCTATGTTTATGGGGGAGGATGTGAAGTTGTTTCTGGAGCTGTTTTAGGCTTTTGAGAATGTGGATGGTGCTTCTCACTTGGACATGGTGAAGCAAGTCATCTTCTATATTGGTGACAGGGCTCTGGTGAAGGAGGTTGCTGCTATGCAGGGTTATAGTAGGAAATATTGGAAAAAGTTGTGTCTGTAGATGACAGAAAGGTGGGGATCCAGGTACTCTACTGTGGATCTCAATATTATTGAAAGTGAATGGCAATTTTATGGAGGTGTGGACAACCTCCATACTAATTGGAAGTTTCTGGCTCAGTTGGAGCCAGTGGTGGATTATTTGGTGTATATGCAGGAGTTGGAGAGTACTGACTCTGAAAGGAATATTTTATGGTCTACTCTGGCCGAGAATGTCAGGATTGATGTGTTTAAGGAGTTGGCAAGGAAGGATAAAATGAAGATTCTTCCTAATGGAAATCAGAAGTTTCCAGCTCTTTCTGTGGTGAAGGTGTTTGTGGAGGTTCATCTGAAACTTTCTGCAGTGGATTCTTTCCAAAAAGCTAGCACTAAGTATGTTAGCAATGTCAGTGAAGCTTTTGCTGAAGATGTGGAGGAATCTAGGAAGAAGGAAAGTGTGAACAATGGAAAGGCTCCTGAGAAGCGTAAAGAGGTTGATACAGTAGTGGAGCAGTTGGCTGATCTGACAAAACAGCTACATATTTTTGTTCAGGAGGCTCAGAAGGCCAATAAGGCTCCTTCTCAGGCTAGATATTTTTCTAGGAAGGTAAGTAGGAGTTATCCTTGTGTCTGCTCTTATTATAGCAGGAAGGGCCACAAGTCCAATGATTGTTGGGCACTGAATAGGGATGTCTCTGAAGGGAAGGTTGAATTTGATGGGAAAGTGTTCAAGTTCCCAGATGGTTCTTTTGTGAAGCAAAATGATGGTCAGGCTCCAGTGGAATTGGTGAGGAGGAGACATAATGTCAACTCAAGGAGGCCAAGATTTGAAGAGTTGCCTAATGAGGCTTCTTTTTCTGGTAAAGGTGGAGATGATGGCAAGGGCAAGGGAAAGTAGGATAATAGGGTCTCATTTACATCTTCCTTTGGTGGTTTGGAGTTGTATTCTTGTGGTAGAAATTTGAGTGGGGAATGCTTGGCTGGTGTTTATAATGTGGAAGCAGGAAAGGTGGGAAGTCCTAAGAGTAGTTCTTAGGCTCAACCAAAGACTAAGGCTTCAAAAGTGGATCCTAAGCTGAGTGTAGCTAGGAAGAAGTAGAGAAAAGAGGAGCTGTATAAAATGCAGAAGGGTATGGCAGATATTCCCCCCCCAGTTTTGGAGCATTGGACATTAATGGTGAGGAAATGCCTATGGATGTTGATTCTGACTCTGAGGAGGATCTCCCTTTTTCTTCATTGCCAAAGCCTGCTGGAGTTAGAGGTTCTGGTGAGGGATCTGGTTTGATTCCTGTTGATGGTAAATATGTTGGTGGTTCTGGTCCTCAAGAATGTTCTAGGACCAAGGCAGTGAAGCAAAGAGCTCACTTTGAGAGGCCAGTGTTTTCTGGTCAAGTTAATGTTATGGACACTGTTCTGGAAAGGATGAATCAGGGTCAGGTTTCCCTTACTTATGGGGAGTTGTATGCTATCAGTCCTGGGTTGGCTGATAGGCAGAAAAAGTTGTTCACCAGGAGAAGGGATTCTTCTGGGGAGGTAGAATACATTTGTGATTCTGCTGAAAAATTTGGTGAAGGGTTGGAAACTCATTTTTCTGCACCTCTGGGTTATGTCAATGTCACCCTGAATGGCAGGAAGGCTAGGGCATTGGTGATTTCAGGTTCTCAGATTAACCTGATTTCATTTCTTGAGGCTACTCATCTGGGCCTCCCCATCAAAACAGGTATTGGTGAAAATTTGAGAGGGATTGGTGGCCATGTCACTGAATTGGTTGGAAAATCTGAGTTTTTGAAGTTAGATGTTGGTGGGGCCTCAGGGAAGGTTCATTCTTACATTTCCAAATGCACTGTAAAAGCTGTTTTGGGTGGGCCATTCTTGATGGATTTTCAAGCAAGAATTGGCTATCAATTCGATGTGGAAATTAGTTCAGAGTTTACTGGTGAAGATGAAAGGAGACTTCACATGAGGTTATCATCTCCTGAAGAGGATGGTTGGGATACCAGGCCTGGTTTGTCTTCAATGTGCCAGTGCATGGATTGTTGCAGGAAAAGAAGAGAAGTGTTTGCTGGCTCTGGCTTTTTGGAGTGTGGACCAGCCTCTAGTGGGAGTCTGACTTTTTTAGAGTGATGAGGGCTGATCAACCAAGTGCTACAACCTCTCCCCAAGATGAGGAAAAACCATGTTGTATTAGGTCAGCTCCCTTGGAGATATACCAAGTGGATTTTCAACTTTCTCTTTTTTATGCATTTCTTCTCTGAAAGTATTATTCAAGTTTTTTATCAAGTATCTTTTCTCTCTCAAATTTCTCAATTTTTTTTAATTCAAGTTCAAACAAGAAGTTTGGTTATATATCTTTATTGAAAGATATGCAGAAAAGCTGTGAAGTGGTGATTTCAGGGTCTAAAAGTAAGTCCTCCCAAATAGGCACCGCTAGGGTTTCTTCTACACCTTTCCTAAACATTACCTTGGCCACTTCTGTGAGCATTGGGGAAACCCCTGTATATTTTTGTAGGATGGAAGAAAACTCAAGAAAAGAAAAGAAAAATTTCAAGATAATTGAAAAAAATCAAGAATAAAATATGAAGATAATAAAGAAAGAAGAAAAGAATTATTTTTGTAAATATCATCAAGATAAATTTTTGGGCCTCCAGCATGAGGTTAAACTGCACAAATTTTTGAAGAAAGAAGATCAGCAAGATCAATTTTTGGGCCTCCTGAATGAGGATAAACTGAACAATTTTAGAAGATGTGATTCAGAAGATGAATCAATATTTGAACATTTAGAAGATGGAAGTGAGGATGAATATGTGAAATTGCGGAAAAGTTTTAGAGTGTTGAGATTGGAAAATAAAAGTAATTCCTCCCAATGGTGCACTGCTAGGGTTTCTTCTACACCTTTCAAAAACATTACCTTTGCCACACATGTGAGCAATGGGGAAACCCTTGGTTTTTGTTCCAGGTATGGTGGTGAAGATGTCCTGAAGATCCCTTAATTGGAAGGTGGAGCTGCAAAGTATAAGAAGGTAGTGTAGAATATTAGGCCTGTCAATGAGCCTATTCCTACAGGTTTGAATCCTCCTTTGAAGAGACCTCCTTTGTTAAGAGATCTTTACTTTAATCCTCTGGTGAAGAGTCCTCCTGATTTTGTGGAAACTTCTAGGGTGACTGTGGAAAGGTTGAAAGTTGTTAATTTTGGTCCTGATGGGTGGTTGTCTGATGAGGAAAAGAAGTTGTTGTTGCACATTGTTGTGCTGAGGGAGAAGGTGGTGGCATTTTTTGAAGAGGAAAGGGGTGTGTTGAAACACTCTTATGGGGAACCTTACTTTATTCCTGTGGTTTGTCACAAACCTTGGCAAATCAAACCTATTCCAATTCCAGCTGCTATTAGGAATGATTTTGTAGAGATTGTTTGGGAAAGGTTCAGACTGGTTTATACAAACAGTCAACATCTAGTTACTCAAGTCCAGTTTTCAGTGTAAAGAAGAAGAATGGGAAGTTGAGGGTGGTGCATGATCTTAGAGCCTTGAATACTATCAAGGATGTTGGGATGCCTCCAGATGCTGCCATGTGCAGAAGAATTTGTGGAAGCTTTTGCTGGAAGGGTGTGTTATGGTTTGGGGGATATTATTGGTGGTTATTATGAAAAGGAGCTTCACATGGATTCACAGCCACTTGAAATTTTTGAGACTCCTCTGGGAAGATTTCAGCTCACTAGGTTGCTTCAAGGATCAACTAATTCATTAGCAGTATATGAAGCACAAATGGCTTGGATTTCACAGGATGAGGTTCCTACTTGTGCTGGTATTTTTATTGATGATGGTGAAATCAAAGGACCATCCACTGATTATGGGAATGAGGTGCTGAAGACAAATACAGGTATAAGGAGGTGTGGTTGGGAGCATGCAATTACTCTAGAGATAGTATTTTTTAGGATTGAAGAGGCTGGGCTGACCATTTCTGGGTCAAAATTTTGTTATTTTGTTCCTGCTCTGGAAATTCTGGGTCATGTGGTATTTAAAAAGGGAAAGATTATGGCAAAGATAATATTTAATAAAATTCAGTCATGGCCAAGGCCTAAAAAGACTACTGAAGTCAGGGGATTTTTAGGGGTTTGTGTGTATGTCAGAATTTTTTTTAAAGATTTTTCTTTGTGGGCTTCACCTTTGAGGAAGTTGACCAGGAAAGATGCAGAATGGGTATGGACTGAAGAGTGTGAAGAGGCTTTTCAGAAGTTGAAGAAGGTGGTAGGTGAAGTTTTATTCTTCACAAGTTGGATTATGGTGTGGGAGCTAAAAAAATATATCTGGAAGTGGACTCAAGTTATATTGCTGCTGGTGCTGTTATGTCTCAGGAAGATAAAACTGGGAGAGTCAGGCCAGTAAGGTATGAGTCCGTGGTATTTAAAGAGGCTGAATCTAGATATTCTCAACCTAAGTTGGAATTGTGTGGTGTAGCAAAATTTCAGAAAAAGCTGCAAACTGTTTTGTGGGGGCAGCATTTGGAGCTGCAGGTGGATGTGAAATATCTGGTTCAAATGATCAATATACCTAGTCTTCCAAATGCTTTAATGACTAGGTGGGTGGCATTTATTCAGCATTTTTTTTTTGACCTGGTACACAAACCTGGAAAAACTTTTACAATTCCAGATGGATTATCAAGGAGACCACCCACCAATGAATATTCAGACTCTGAAGAATTTGATGAAGATGTCCCAGTGGTTAGGGCCAGCACAATGGGTGTTGAAGATTTCTCTCTCCTCCCCCATGAGGCTAAACTGGAAGATTTTTCTCTCCTCCCCCAAGAGGTTAAACTGGCTGGTTCTGATCTTGATTCTGGTGATCAGGGTGTTTTTTCTGATGAAGATAGGGCTGTTGTTTGGGATGGCTGAAAATTAGATTATGGTGTTTTTTTTAGTGAAATGGATTCTCTTAAGATTCAGTGAAAGAAAAAGGATTTACCATAATTTAGGGATTGGTGTCCTGGTCGGGCTTGTTGTGTTGCTCATATGTACATGGGAGATTTTGATGACAGGGTTGTACCCTTGGATGTTATTTTGTTGGATTTTGAAGATGAGACCTGGGGTCAGACTGGGTTTTATTTTTTTATGGTTGAATATCTGTTAACCTTGGAGAGGCCAGATATTTGTGTTGATGATACTTGGGTGGAAATCAAGAAGAAGAGTCCTGGCTTCTACATTTCTGGAAGGAGGTTTATGTGGAGGAGACATCCAAATCCTCGAGTAGTGGTGACTCAGAAGGAGGGTCAAGAGTTGGTATTGAAGTCTTTTTATGAAGACCTTGGTCACAGAGGCTTTGGGGAGACTTAAAGAAGAGTAGCAGATAGATTTTGGTGGCCAGGTATGAAGTTGGTTGTGCAGGGTTGGGTTCAATCTTGTGAAGAATGTCAAAGAAGAAGTCACTTAAAATCTAAAGAGGTTTTCCATCTACTGGTGAATTAACTGTGTTTGGAAGAGTCAGTCTGGATTTTTTCAATATCAAAGAAGTCAGGTATAAATACTTAATTGTTGCCAGGTATGATTTGTCTGATTGGGTTCAGGTAGTGCCTCTGGTTATTTTGAACTTCAAAAATGTTGCAGAGTTTTTGAAGAAGGAATGGGTTTTTAGATATGGGTTGATTAATTTGGTGACTGTTGATGTTGGGCCAGATTTTGGAGCTGAATTTAAAAAAGCTGTGGCAAGTATTGGTTCAAAAGTCAGAGTGTAAAAACCTTATTATCCTGAAGCTGAAGGAATGGACAAAAGAGGCCATCAAGTTATCAAGAATGCTTTGGTGAAGATTTGTGGAGATAGTGCTGAAAAGTGGAGGCATTACTTACCTTGGTGTTATTTGCTGATAGGGAAGCTGAGAAAAGGACAACTGGCTATTCAACTTATGAATTAATTTTTGGTAAGAAAGCTTTTCTACCAGTGCATTTGGAAGCTGTCTCTTATCTTGGAATTGATTGGGATGATGTGTGCTCAACAGAAGAGTTTCTCTGTGCCAGGATGCAACAGTTGGAATGTAGAGATGAATGTCAAGAGAAGGCATATTCTAGAACAATTAAGATAATAAATCAGTCAGTCAGATACTGGGAAAAGAGCTTGGCTCATAGACTCAGGAATCCCTTGAAACCTGGTTCTTTGGTTTTGGTGTATATCAGAAGTTTGGAGAATCAGTGGGGATAAATGTTTTCTGACAGATGGAATGGACCTTACAGATTCAGATCTCAGGTTTCTGGAGGTACTTATGTTTTTGAAGAGTTAGATGATGCATTACTAAAGAAGAGAGTGGCTACTGATCAGGTGAAGATATTTTACCCAAGAGGCACTAGAAGTGAAGAAGATTGACTCTTCAATGAGAATAAGCTATGGACCATTCTTTATTTTTGGATTTTTGTGATTCTGTGCATCTCTTTTGTTGGAAACTTTTTTTGTTAGAAGGTACCAATGGGTGGGGCTTCAAGATTTGACTTTGGAAAGTGTGGGGGTAACTGATGGGCTGGCTGCTTTATCAAAAGTTACCCCAGATTGTCTTTTTCCAACCCCTTCTCTTAATTTGGTTGAACTCTTGTATTGGTTTATCTTCACATTTTTTAGTCCTGTATGGCTTTAAACTGGAAACTCTTTTGGTCTTGAAGTGCTGGGCTCTTCACACTTGTTGGTTTTGGTTTATTGTGTTGGATGTGTGTTTTTTTTAGAAGGTACCCAGGGGGGCTTCTAGATTTCATTTTGACAATTGTGGGAGTATATGATGAGCTGGCTGCTCTGTAGAAAAGTTACCCCATAATGTCTGTTTCAAGTTAAAATTTTCTTTTGACCTGGTGCACAAGCCAGGTAAGAATTTTACAATGCCAGATTTATTATCAAATAGACCACCCAAAGATGATGATTCTGATTCTGAAGATTTTGATGAAGATGTTCCAGTGGTTAGGGCCAGCGCAAAGGGTGCTGAAGATTTTTATTTCCTCCCCCAAGAGGCTAAACTGGATGATTGTTCTCACCTCCAGCCAGAGGTTAAACTGGATGGTTCTGATCTTGATTCTGGTGATAAGGATGTTTTTGTTGATGAAGATGGGGCTGTTGTTTGGGATGGCTCAAAACTGGAGAATGGTGTTTTTGTTGGTGAACTGGATTCTCTTAAGATTCAGTGGAAGAAAAAGGATGTACCAAAATTTAGGTATTGGTGTCCTGGTTGGGCTGGTCAAGTGGCTCATGTTTACACTGGTGATTTTGATGACAGGGTTGTAACCTTGGATGTTGTTTTACTGGACTTTGAAGATGAGACCTGGGGTCTGACTGGGTTTTATTTTATTATGGTTGAATATCTGTTAACCCTGGAGAGGCCAGATATTTGTGATGATGATACTTTGGTGAAAATCAAGAAGAAGAGTCCTGGCTTCTATTGGTCAGGAAGGAGGTTAATGAGGAGGAGACATCCAAATACTCAAGAAGTGGTGACTTAGAAGAAGGGTCAAGAATTGGTTTTGAAGTCTTTGCATGAAGACCTTGGTCATAGAGGCTTTGGGGAGACTTATAGAAGACTAGCAGATAGATTTTAGTGGCCAGGTATGAAGTTGGCTGTGCAGGGTTTGGTTCAATCTTGAGAAGAATTTCAAAGAAGCAGCCACTTGATACCTAAAGAGGTTGGCCATGCTACTGATGAATTAACTGTGTTTAGGAGAGTCAGTCTGGATGCTGTCCATATTAAAGAGGGCAGGTATAAATACTTGATTGTTTCCATGGATGACTTTTTTGGTTGGGTTTAGGCAGTTCCTCTGGTTAATTTTACTGCTAAAAATGTGGCAGAGTTTTTAAAGAAAGAATGGGTGTTTAGATATGGGTCGATGAAATTGGTGACTGTTGATGGTGGGTCAGAGTTTTGAGCTGAATTTAAAGAAGCTGTGGTAAGTTTTGGTTCTAAAGTCAGAGTGGCTACACCTTATTTTTCTGAAGCTGAAGACATTGTTCAAAGAGGCTATCAAGTTATCAAGAATGCTTTGGTGAAGATGTGTGGAGATAGTGCTGAAAAGTGGAGGCATAAATTACCCTTGGTGTTATTTGCTGATAGGGTCCCTGTGAAAAGGAAAACTGGATATTTTCCTTATGAATTAATGTTTGGGAAGAAAGCTGTTCTACCAGTGGATTTGGAAGCTGTCTCTTTTCTTGGAACTGATTAGGATGATGTGTGCTCAACAGAAGATTTTCTCTGTGCCAGGATACAATAGTTGGAATGTAGAGAGGAATGTCAAGAGAAGGCATACTCTATAATGATGAAGATAAGAAATAAATCAGTCAGATACTGGGACAAGAAGTTGGCTCATCAACTCAGGAATCCCTTGAAACCTGGTTTTTTGTTTTTGGTGTATAATAGAAGTTTGGATAGTCAGTGGGGAAAGATGTTTTCTGACAGATGGAATGGACCTTACCAAGTCAGATCTCTGTGTCTGAAGGTTCTTATGTTTTGGAGGAATTAGATGGTGCAGTCTTAAAGAAGAGAGTGGCTGCTGATCAGGTGAAGAGATTTTACCCTAGAGTCACTAGAAGTGAAGAAGATATACTCTGCAATGAGGATAAACTATGGAAAATTCTTTAATTTTGGATTTTGGTGATGCTTTGGATCTGTTATGTTGGAAACATTTTTGTTAGAAGGTAGCCATGGGTTGGGCTTCTAGATTTTATTTTGGCGAGTGTGAGGGTTACTGATGAGCTAGCTTCTCTGTAGAACAGTTACCCCAGATTGTCTGTTATCAACCCCTTCTCTTAATTTGGTTGAACCCTAGTATTGGTTTCTTTTCACAGGTTTTAGTCCTCTATGACTTTAAACTGGAAATCCTTTTGGTCTTCAAGTGCTGGACTCTTCACGCTTGTTGGTTTTGGATTACTGTGTTGGATGCTTTGTTTTTTTTGTTAGAAGGTACCAAGGGGGGGCTTCTAGATTTTATTGTGAAAAGTGTGGGTGTAACTGATGAGCTGGCTGCTCTGTAGAAAAGTTACCCCATAATGTCTGTTTTAAGTTTTTGTTTGTCCTAGTTGAATCCTATTTCTGGTTTTTGTTATTCAGGTTGCAAGTCCACTATCACTTTAAGCTGGATTAATGGCTTGGGACTGGCTTCTTTGGTCTATTTGGATTGGTGGTGGATAACTGGTTGTCTCCCATCATTTTTACTAATTGGAGGGAGCCCACCCAGTGATCATTTTCTTGAACTGGACTTCCTATTGAGCTGGACTTTTTCTTTTTCTTTATTTGATTTTTGTGTCTATGGTTGTGTTAAATAGAATTTTTAGATTATTTTCTTTTTTCTCTTTTTTTCTTTTAATTTTTAATGGGGGTTATTAGGATGTAAAGAGGAGAAAAATCACAAATTATATTATATGGTTTCACCACATCAGGGTCACCTGGATGTGGGTAAGCATTGGTAGGGAAATGTGCATCAATTGGACAGGCAATGCTATTTTCTTTTTTATCCTTATCTCATTTTTTTATTATTTACTTTAATTTCTATTCAGTTCATCTTATCTTTATTGATATTATTTTTCTTAATTTATTTTTTATCTAAATTCATTTAAAAATTATTTAATGGTGTATCCACATCAAGGTGCACTTGGATGTAGGTAAGGTATCAGGGGATCAGCTCATCAATTGGCTGGGTGATACCATTTGTAATTATTAATTATTTTATCTTATTATTATTCATTTCATTTTAATTTCTCAGCTCTCATATTTGGTTGGGCAATTTTGTTTAATTATTTTCAAGTTTTATTAGTATTTTAGTAGTTTAGGTAATAAAAAAAAAAAGTAAAAATAAAATAAAATAAAAAATAAAAATAAAATAAAATAAAAAATAAAAAAATAAAAATAAAATTACAAATATATATATATATATATATCTGCTATTTATTATTGATCTCCCTATTTTGTGAATTATTAATTTATTTATTTATTTAATTTCTGGAAGAAGAAGCCTCCAGCAGGCGGTCCAGATTATGATTGCGTTTTTGCTTTTTCTTGGGATTGGAGAAAAAGCTGTGTTCTTTGTGGTGTAGGCATCTGGAAAGAGTATATGGATTGTAATTGTCAGGAGCCAGATTGGAAGATAATTTTTGGGAAGAAGTAGAAGATGCTGGGATAGAGTGTTGGAAGATGTGCTTTATTATTCTAGACATCTTCAAGTGGTCATCAAGGAGTTTTTTTCTCATATTCTTCTCATAGTCATTCAAGGGCCCAGGAGGAGTAAAGGCTTTAAGCATGTTTAAACATATCATACTTAGGTGTTGCTTCATATTGGTATAATCCAGGGTTAGTGTGGTTTCTAGAGGATGGCTAATCCCAATAGCAGTTTCAGGAGGAGGGGTTCCAACTAAAAAGAAGAATTGGATCTGTAATTGTTTTCTGTTGAAGAAATTGGATTAATTAATTTTGTACTTACAGATTGGAAGCTTATCAAATTTTTAAGCAGCCCGGATTTGGGCTGTTGAAGAATTCTGAATGCATTTTGTAGGAGGATCAACCAGATGGAGGTATTAAATTCCCATGATCATTCTCTTAAGGGCGTTCAGAAGATGAACAAGAAGGAGGAAGTTTCTGTTGCCTGGTTGGATCAGCAGGGCTGCTGTTTTTGTTGTTGATATTGTTTCTTGGCCCAGTTTGGCTGGATACTGGTGGCAGAGTACCAGGTTGATTTAAAATGGATCAGTATAAGGTGACCTGGAAGCTGATTGGGATCTTCTGGATGAAGATCTGAAAGGAATGGAACTGTCAGAGGATTAATTGTCTGGCAGCGGAGAGTTGTAGTTATTTCTTCTTGTTTGAGAGGGAGATTTTTGTCTGGGAGAAGTGTTTGGTGCTCTGGTGCCTTCTTGAAGACCTCTGGCAGGTCTTCTAGAAGTTTTAGAATTTTTGGAATTTTTTGATGATGAAATTGTTGTGCGCATTGCTCTGGGAGCACTAGGAGGTTGTTGCGTGGAATTGTTGGTGTTTACTGGTGCAATGTGGCTGTTTTCTGATTTAATTTGGAGGTTTTGAACCTGATTTTTTCTTCCCAGAAAAGTGGGTGGGCCGCCTGGATGTGGTCTAGAAGCCTGGGAGCTGATTTTAAAGCTGTTTTTGCTTAATTTTCTGAGATAAATTCTGTTTCTTGATATGATAAAGCAGGTCTTTTGGACAGAGTGGTGTGATCTTCTGGAAGGAGCTAAAAATAGAGAAGAGGAAGCAAGACCAAGCTATGGGGATCTGGAAGGAGATCTAGAGATGTATTTTGTGAAGGTGAAGGTGGTGGTATAGGATAATTGGGGTCTCTATCAAATTTTTCTTTTTGGAGTTGCAAGAATCACAGGCTCTGTTTTAGAGTTTGGCTTCAGGAGTTGGAAGAGTGAAAGTGAAAGGTCTGCACATATGGATGCAATGTTTGCAAGCATAGTCCTTGGGAGCAGTGTAATGAGGAAGGTCTGATGGGTAAAAATCTGGGGATTTGGCCATTATCTGTGATGGAACAACAATGAAGAGAAAAGAGATAAAAGAAAAGTTTTTATCAGTGATGTGTAGATGATGAAGAGAAAGTGGAAGTTCAGTAGGGCAGTTGTGGAGTATTGGGCATGGAATTGGCTCCATCCTTTTATGAAAAGTGTGGAAAGTCTGTCAAGACTTTAAACTGAACACTTTGATAAGTCCATCAAGAATTTAAACTGAAGAATGGTATAGTCTCCCAAGACTAAAACTGATGATTTTTAATGGTTGAGTCCTTCAGGACTATAAACTGATAATGTGGTGTTGGTGTAATTCTGGCAGAGGGAATCCAAAGGGTGAGTCTCTGAATTTAGTTAAAGCAAGTGTGGGGTAAATGATGAGCTGGCTGCTCTGTAGAACAGTTACCTCAGAATGTTAGTTTATTTCTTTAGTCTTTAATGGTTTTATCTCTGGTTCTGTCTTTATAATTTAGGTTTTGAGTCCCCCAAGACTATAAACTGAGGGTTTTGAGTCCCCCAAGATTACAAACTGAGGGCTTTGAGTCCCCCAAGATTATAAAATGAGGGATGTTAATCCTCCAAGATTTAAAACTGAGGGTGAGTCCCCCAAGAATTTGAACTGAGGAATTTTTTTATGGTTGGAAACATTCATAAAGTCTGGAAAGTGGTCAATTTTTTTTTCTAAGTCAATAATTTCTGGCAAGAATCAATTACAGAATAGAATCAATAAATGAAACAAAGTGATCAGCAATGGTCTTGAACTGGTGGATGAGGTGTCTTCTTTTCTCAATTTCCTGTGTATCTTTGGCAGGAGTGGATTGGAAGTAGTTTAGAATGAGATATTTTTGTTGAGAAGGGTATTGTTGGAATTTTTCCTTGATGGTGCGCAATCAATTGGGTGTTGGTGTTTCAATGGTTCCCACATTGTCATCATCACTTTCTGGATGGGAATGAACTGGAAATTCATCAGCGTAAATTTCTGTATGGAGAAGCATTTGTTTTACCATCAGAAGGACCAGATATGGTAGATCTATTGGTTGTGGTGGTGTTGGCACTCTTTTTGGAAGGGCGTAGCTTGTTGATTAATCTGAGTATCATGATGATAGGCCTAGATCTTTTAGTTTTGCTGGAAGATGGACCAGTTTGAGGGGGAGGTCAGTCTGTTGCAGATGATAATAGACTAGGTCAGGAGCAATATTTCTTTCTGGAATAGCAGGCATCACAAACAGTTCTTTATGGATGAATTGGTGGTGTTATGATGCAGATGAGGTTATGATCAATAGATTATTTACAGAAACCCCTTTCAGAGATTGATTTTGAAAAATGTGTGAACATGGTGGTTTTGGAAAAGGAGAATGTGGACATTTTTGATTGGAGGGAGGATTCGGTCTTCCAACATTGGAAGAGGCCTTTGTTGGGCTGTTTGGTGCTGTTTTGGTATGCCTTAATTGACATTTGTTGAATAATTGGGTGTTTTTCTGGTTTCATTTGGTAAATTTTGAGACTATGGGTATGTGGGTACCACCATTGGATAGCTCTGGATTTACTCTATATTATATTTCTTGTTGACATTTTTCATATTCTAAGTTTTAAAGGGTCATTTTCTCATTTTTCATTTCTAAAAGATAGCTGTATAATTTTGTTTTTTGTGTTTTATGGGCTAACCTTAAGTCTTAGGGTTAAGTTCTTAGTACCATTATGTAGAGCTAATTTGGCTCTATATTTTATGTCAGAATGTTGTCATAGCTTAATTTGGTGTTTTGAGGGTTTTAGTAGTTGTGGTAGATTTTTCTAAGTATTTTGGGCTTTATTGGTGGTTTTCTGACTTCAGGGAGGTCTGGCCACTTCTGGGCGGGCCCCCCACCTTGGTTATAGAAGGCTGGGGAGCGTTTCTAGAGGGATTTTATTCAATTTGGCTGCCAAAAGTTCAAAATTTGTTGCTTTGTATGGATTTTTCAGATGGTGGTCTGTGTGTACATACTGAATAAGACAGTTTGGGGCAACTTTAATTATTATAAAACCATCTGGAAGTGATATCATTGTTCTCACTCAGTTTTCACTGTTTTATGGCCACAATTGGCTGTGTTTGTTGCAAGATTAGTTCTTCATTTAACTCAACTTTGGCAAATAGTTTTTCTGGTGTAGCTTTGCAACCTGCATCAAGTATTATTGCTGTTTTCTGTACAACAAGTGCACAGTGTTTAGGTTTTCTGGTGTAGATCTTTCTGCATTTCAGGTTTCTGGTCTTTTGTTCTCAGTGGTCTTCTATTGGCTACTTTCTTGACTTGTTAAGCAGTCAAGAAGTGTGTTGGAAGGGGTATAGTAACAGTCTCTAATTTGCTGTAGCAAAAAATCTCACCTGGTATTTCTCAAAGGGACAGGGGTTTTTCTCTCCAGTTTTACTCCAACTCCCTTGGTCAAGGCCTATAGATAGTACTATAGGATTATCTACACCACCTTTGAAGAGTCCTTCCTTGTCAAGAGATCTTTATTTGACACATTTAGTGAAGAATCCACCTAATTTTGTGGAAACTTCTACAATTACTGAGGAAAGATTGGAGGTGCTAAATTTTGGTTGTTATGGGTGGTTATCAGAAGAGGAGAGGAAGTTGTTTTTGTATGTGATGGTGTTAATCAAAAAGGAAACTAATTTTGTGGAGGAGTGAACAGGTGTCCCTAAACATTCTTATGGTTCACTTTATCTGATTCCAGTGGTTTTCCATGAGCCTTGGAAAATCAAAACAAATCCAATTCCTGCTGCTTTAAGGGATAATTTTGTGGATTTTTTCAGGGAAAGGGTCAGGAAATGCTTGTATGGATAGTCAAACTCAAGTTATTCTAGTCCTGTGTTCTATGTCAAGAAGCAAAATGGTAAGATTAAGGTAGTTCATGATCTCAGGGCTTTTAATAGAGTGACTATCAAGGATTCAGGAATGCCACCAAGTGCAGAGGATTGTGTGGAGTTATTTTCAGGAAGGGTGTGCTATGGTTTGTGAGATATTATGGGTGTTTATGATGAGAGTGAAATCCATGTGTACTCTAGGCCTCTCAATACTTTTGAGACTCCTTTGGGAAGGTTTAAATTGACTAGCTTACCTCAAGGAGCTAATAATTCTGTTGCTGTTTACCAGGCACAGATGGATTTGATTTTAAAGGATGAAGTACCAACTTATGCTGGTGTTTTTATTGATGATGGTGGAATGAAAGGGCCAACATCTCAGGGACAAATTTTGCTGTTGTGTACCAGCATTGGAGATTTTGGGTCATGTGGTGTGTAAGGAGCTCCCTTTGTTGGCTGCTCCTTTAAGGAAGTTTTCCAGGAAGGATGCTGATTGAGAGTGGCATTTTGATTGTGAAGAGGCATTTGTGAATTTAAAGAAGGTGGTAGGGGAGGATATTGTGTTGCAAAAGTTGGATTATGGTGTTGGTGCTGTGAATATTTTTTTGGCTGTGGATTCAAGCTATATTGCTGCTGGTGCTGTTCTGTCTCAGGAGGATAAGGATGGGAAGATTAGGCCAGTAAGGTATTAATCTTTAGTGTTTAGTGAGGTGGAATAAAGGTAATCTCAGCCATATTTGGAGCTCTGTGGTGTGGCCAAACTCTTGAAGAAGTTTCAGAATTTTTTGTGGGGGAACAATTTAAAGCTTCAGGTGGATGCTAAATCTTTGGTGCAGATGATTGACACTCCCAGTCTTCCTAATTCTCCTATGACTATGTGGTTTGAATTTATTCAGCACTTCTCATTTGATTTGGAAAACAAGCCAGGAAAGAATTTCACAATGCCAGATGGGTTGTCAAGACCACAAACAGATGAAGATTAAAAATCAGAAGAGTTTGATAAAGATGTACCTGTGGTTAGGGCTAACACAAGAGGTTCTGATAATATTTCTTACCTCCCCCAATAGGTTAAACTTTTTGGATCTGATTGTGATTCTGGTGATCAGGATGTTTTTATTGATGAAGAAGGGGCTGTTGTTTGGGATAGCTTAAATTTTGAGAATGTTTTTTTTTTGTGGGTACACTGGATTCTCATAAAATTCAGTGGAGGGAGTAAGATTTTCCAAAATTTAAATATTGGTGACCTGGATGGGCTGGTCAATTGTCTCATGTGTATTTTGGTAATTTTGATGAAAGGTTTGTCCCCTTGGATGCCATTATGTTAAATTTTTAAGATGAGATGTGGGTTCAGTCTAGGTTTTATTCTTTTATGGTGGAATATCTGTTGAACTTAGTGAGGCCAGATAGCTGTGATTATGATAATTGGGTAGCAACCAAGAAAAAGAGTCCTGGATTTTTTGTGTCAGGAAGAAGGTTGATGAGGATGAGACATCCAAATCCTCAAGTTGTGGCGACTCAGAAGAAGGTTCAAGAGTTGATTTTGAACTCTTTTCATAAAGACTTTGGATATAGAGGCTCCGGGGAGACTTATTAAGAGTGGCAGACAGATTTTGGTGGACTGGTATGAAGTTGGATGTTCAAATTTGGGTCCAATCTTGTGAAGAGTGTCATTGAAGATTTCACTTAAATACAAAAGAGGTTGGCCATGCTACTGGAGAATCATCTGTGTTTGGAAGAGTCAGTCTGGGTGCTGTCCATATTAAAGAGGGCAGGTATAAATATTTGATTGTTTCCAGGGATGATTTATCTGATTTGATTGGGGCAGTGCCTCTAGTTAATTTGACTTCCAAGAATGTGGCAAAATTTTTGAAGAAGGAGTGGATATATAGGTATGTGCTGATGAAATTAATACTGTTGATGGAGAAACATAGTTTGGTGCAGAATTCAAGGAATCTGTTACTAGTGTTGGGTCCAAGTTCAGAGTGGCTACTTTTTATTATCCTGAAGCTGAAGGCATGGTTGAAAGAGGGCATCAAGTTCTGAAGGAAGCTTTGGTAATGATGTGTGTGGATAGTGCTGAAAATTTGAGACATTTTTTACCTTTGGTTTTTTTTGCTGAAAGAATTACTGTAAAGAGGACTACTGGATTTTCATCTTATGAACTTATTTTTTGTAAGAAGGCGGCTTTACCAGTAGATTTGGAGGCAATTTCTTATTTGGGAATTGATTGGGATGAAGTTTGTTCCACTGGAGACTTATTATGTGCCAGAAAGAAGCAGCTTGAAGGAATGGAGGAATTTCATGAAAAAGCCTATAAAATGATGATGAAGATCATGAATCAGTCATTTAGGTATTTAGATGAGAGGTTAGCACACATTCTGAGAAATCCTTTAAATTCTGGGTGGTTGGTACTGGTGTATAATAGGAGTTTGGAGAGTCAGTGAGGAAAAATGTTCTCTGACAGGTGGAATGGTCCTTATAGAGTCAGATCTCAACTCTCAGGCAGATAATATCATTTCAAAGAATTGGATAGGGAAGCCTTGAAGTAGAGATTGGCTGCTGACCAGGTGAAGATATATTATCCTAGAGGCGCAAGAAGGGAGGAAGACTAACTCTGAAATGAGGATAAACTATAAATCATTCTTTTTTATTGGGTTTTTTTGTTAGTTGCTCTGTGCATCTGTTGTGTTGGAAACCTTTTTGTTAGATGGTACCCAGAGGGGGCATCTAGATTTTACCTTGGCAAGTGTGGGGGTAACTGATGAGCTGGCTGCTCCATACAACAGTTACCCCAGATTTTTTGCTTCCAACCCCTTCTCTTAATTTAGTTGAACCCTAGCATTGGTCTTCTTTTAAAATATTCTTAGTCCTCTATGAATTTAAACTGGATTTATTATTTGTCTTTGAGAGCTGGAATCTTCATTATTATTTATTTTTGTTTTTTTTGTGTTGGATGTTTGTTTTTTTTAGGAGGTACCCATGAGGGGGCTTCTAGATTTTATATTGAAAAGTGTGGGTGTAACTGATGAGCTAGTTTCTCTGTAGAACAATTAACCTATATTTTCTGTTCAAAGTCTTTTGTCTGTCTTAGTTTAATTCTAGTTTTGGTTCTTAGCATTCAGGTTTTTAGTCCTCTATGACTTTAAACTGGATTTTTTTGGTCTTCAAGTGCTAGTCTTTTCATTGTATAAATTTTTTGCGTGGGATGTTTGTTTTTGTTAGAAGGTACCCAGGGGGGACTTCTAGATTTTATTTTGAAAGTGTGAGGGTAACCGTTGGGCTGGTAGCTCTGTATAACAGTTACCCCAGAATGTCTGTTTCAATTCCTTGGTTTTATTTAGTTGAATACCATTTCTCTGCTTTTATACAGGTTTTTAGTCCTCTATTACTTTAAATTGGATTGTACTGGATTCTTGCCTCTTTGATATTTCTTGGCAGTGGCTCACTGGTGGCTCACTGGTGGTCTTCCATTATTTTTACTTATTGGAGGGAGCTCAGCCAGTGATCTTTTTTTTGGACCTGGATTTTTTGAGATTTTTTGTGATGGAAAGGAATTGTAGTTGTCTTAGATTATTTTTTTCCTCTTTTTTTTATTTTGTTAGTGAGGGTTGTTTTATAAAATTAAAAAATAGCTGGGTGTACCACATCAGATTCGCCTGGATGTGGAAAAGAATTGGTGGGGAAAAGCTCATCAATTAGCCTGGCAATGTTATTTTTCTTTTCACTATTAATTATCAAGTTTCTTTTATTCATTTGTTTTATCTTTCTTTCATTTTCAAGTTTTTCTTTAAATGTTCAAAATATTTTTTTTTAAAAATCTTTAAATTAATTAAAGGTGTATTTACATCAAGATGCACTTGAATAGGGTAAGGTATCAGGGGATAAGCTCATTAATTGGTTGGGGGATACCATTTGTAATTATTATTTATTTCATCTTATTATTGTTCAATTCATTTTCTCAGCTCTCATATTTTTTTATGGAGATTATGACTTTTGTTGTTTTTCAAGGTTTTTTTATAATGTTAGTAGTTTTAAGTAGTAATCTGTTAAAAATAAAAATAAAAATAAATAAGTAAAATTAAAATAATAATAAAAGATTTTTTTATATTTGCTAATTATTATTGTTTTCTCTATTTATTAATTTATATAGGTGGTATAAATTTTGGCCAATGCACAATTAAATTAATTTCAGATAAAAATCATTATACCCCAATTATCTTCTGCAATTATTTTTTCTAATAATTGGGTTATTAGACCTTTTACATGTCAATTTTCACCTCTATCTGAAATTTTTATCCTCAATTTTTTACAACCACATCTTGGACAACTTTCTGGATGTTCCAGCCTCCCTACCTTTCTGCGCACTCACATCCTGTCTATTTATTCTATCTGCTCAGAACCACTCCCCATCTCATCTGTTTATTAATTCTCCTTTTCATCTTAAAATATCTCAACATTTCTTTTTGTCATAGATCTTCTCAAAGGCAGGCTTCCCTCAGTTGTTCATAAAATCCCATCAGTCCCTCGTTCCCCCACTCAGCTAGGAAATTAAAGACTGTTCAGAAGGATAAATCATTTTCTAAAATGAATTCTGAAATTTTCAAGAATTACCAAGCCAAATACAAGAAGACAAAGACACTTTCTTTTTCCACTGGGTTTAGTATTACTTAAATTGATATCAGTAAGGGCATAAAATCCATAGATGATAAATTTGAATCTTTGTGTCCATACTTTAAAGAGATGGATGCTATTTTTGGAGAGAGAGCTGATGTTAATCCTTCCAAAATGTTGGATGGTGAAGATGCTATCTCCAAACATGATGTCAAATAAAATCTTTTCCCATCCTCTTCCTCCACTCAAGCCTCCCCTGTTCTAAATTTAACAAATCTAGATAGCTTTCCAATAGAACCTTATGGTGATAAAAACCAATGTGATCCCACTCCAGTAAGTTTTTATTTCTTGTCTAGTTATTTTATTTTATTTTATTTTATTTCTAAAAAGGCTAATAAAAAACCCAGGATCCTCAAGTAAGTGAGTCTGAAGATAGAATCAATGATGAAGTGGAAGATTTTACCTCTGAAAAAAAGTGAAGACCATCAACTACTTTTAATTTAACAGTCAAAGAAAGCAAAACAGAGATAGTTTTTCACAAACCTCTTTTTCTTCCATTGATGATTTTCTCGAGAAATGTGAATCAGGTAAGTGATAGCATACCTCTTAATAATTAAGTGAACTTTTCCTTTCTTTTGTTAATATTCCTTTTCACTCTAGGGAAAGTAAAAGCTGAAAGAGATACTCTCAACTTTCAAAAGAAAAAATACAAGCTCTCTTTATGAAGGGATGATTGGACACAAGATTTGGAAGAGAAGAAATTCATGATTTCTTTACAGAGGAATGAAAGGATAAAAGAATTTGAGGAGAAGAAATTTGAGCTTTCTTTAAAGAAGGATGAAAGAATAAAAGAATTGGAGGAGAAGAAATTTGATCGTTCTTTAAAGAGGGATGAGAGGGCACATGAATTGGAGGATAAGGTATTTAAGATAAATAAAGAGGAGAAGGCTCTTGAGTACAACTTCGTATTGGATCAAATGAGACTCAAGTATCAACTTGAAGATGGTTTAAATAAGAAAAATCTCTTGAGAAAATGTGTTAAAGCTAATAAATCTATTGTGGAAATTGAATGCTTAATGAAAATTTTTGATAACTAGTTTTTTTATTTTTTTTAGAAAGTTTTCTTTATAGAATGAATTAAAGCTAATAATCAATCCTCAGCACACAATCCTCACTGAGATGTGAAAAATTTTATTGCAAAATTTTAGATTATTTGTTTGTTTGGTTAAATAAATTTTGTTTTATTTCTTTTTGGTGATAATTTCATATGTGCTGACTTTTTAAAGCTCTTGATTCTAGATGATTTTTTATTTCAAAAATTTAAAAAACTCATAGACTTTTTCTTCTTTACATTCAAATCATTAAATTTACTTTTCAAAATAAAGATAAGTCAAAAAAAACTCTATATCTGTTTTAAAAAATTGGCAATAACCTCCCCTTTATTTTATTAAAGCAAGGGGTGGGTATCACAAAAATTTTTCTAAGTCATCAATTTAACATGTCAGTTTTGAAAATTTGGCAATACCCTCCCTGAATTTTTTTGAAGTAATGGATGAAAATCACCAAAATTTAATATAATTACATAATTTGATATATAAACAACAGATATATATCAATTTCCCTAGGTTTAAAGTAGTGGAAATTCCTCTAGCCAAAATGTGGATACATCTAGAAGCAAATGTTTGTGATTTTACACAAGTGTAGGCTGAGAAACCTCATGAGAAAAATAAATTTTGTCATGATTCCCATTTATACAACTCAATGTTGTTGGGCCATTAATTTACTTTAAGAATTTTAAATATAAGAGTTATTTATAAAAAATTTATGAAAAAATAAAAAATATTTGATGACTCTACTCATCCCCATACTTTTTTGATCTACATAAAGTTTTTTTATATCTGTTAAATTTACCTTCTTTTTTTACCTTCTTGATCTGTTGGATTAGTTTTTGACTAATTTGGAAGGAGCAGACAAAATAAGTAAAGTTGTGACAAGATTCCAAACTAGGGAGAGCTTTTGTTGTTTGGTGATTATCCTTAGAAGAGTTCCAAATAGTTTCTATGATTTCGGTTCCCAATTCAAAATTGATTATACAGTTGTGATCTGCAAAGTATAACCCATGGCCTTTTATTTAAGCTGGGGAAGGAATAGGTTGTCCAGTTATTGGATTGATATATGAGAAAATTACAAAAGTAAGATAATTGGCATCATTCCTATTGATATGAATCTTATTGTTGAATTCTAAATGAGTAATAATTACATTTGAAAATAAAAGATATTGGTTGCTAATTTCTACCCATTTGGAGTCACACCGATTTGGTATTCTAACTTTGGTAGCAAGCTGATAATTATTTTCAAAAGCTTTATTACAGAGTTTTTTGAGCCAATGAGAAATAAAAGTATTAAAAAGAAGGTAAGGTGTCCCATAAGCAAAAATTGTTATATTTTTCAGCTTTAGATAGTTTTTAAGTAAAGAATAGATGCCTATGGAAATAAAATTAGTGAAATTATTTTAAGAAAGAAACATATATTATCAGACATAACAAGAGACTAGCTTTTAACGAATCCTGGTTTACAACCTAATCCAATCATTATACCACCCAACAAATTTGTATTCCATAATGGTAAATGAGCCAAAGCCATTTGATATAGGGTTTTTATGACATTGGATAGTTTATTAAAGTTTTCAGCCTTTGAACCATTAAAAGAAAGATTTTCATAAATAAATTGAGTTTTAAAAGTATTACTGATTACTGCTTTAATTTCATCATCTCCTGATTCAGTTAAATATTTTAAATCTTCTTGTGACTCATTCTGATAAGAATTTTTTTGATCTACACTAGTTTTATAATACTGGTTATTTGATATATGGCCAAATAAACAATCCAAATGAATTTTCATTTTTAAATTTCTTTCATTCTTCTGACTTGGAACATCATTTTTTTTTTGATATTTTGGATGATGATTGAAATGAAGTTGAATTTGAAAAAGATGATAAAGATGATAAAGATGATTGCAATAGAGAAGTAAGAGGTGATTTTGACAAAATATAAATTTTTTTCTCTGAACAAAAAAAAATTGTATCAAAAACCAAAAAAATAAAACTAACAAAATTTAGTTTGTTTATTCAACCTTAAGAATTTTATTGATAAAAATTAATCTAAAAAATTGTTTTTTGAAAAGAAATCAATTACTAAAACTGTCCTTGAAAAAAAATTGAAACAAAAATAAAATAAAATAAAATAAAAACAAAAATCAGTAAAATTATTTTCCAAAAAAATAAATTTTAAAGTTATTTGGTGATAGATATACCAAATAAATTCCTTGAAAAAAAATGATAAAAAAAATTATAATCAAAAAAGTAAACCAAAAAAAATTTTTTATCTGAAAATTTTTTTCCCAAAAGTAAAAATTATAAACACACCAAATTTATTTTTTATTCAGATTAAAGTGTAAAAAAATTTTTTTTTATAATATTCTGTAAAAAATAAACAAGAAAAATACAAAAAAATGTAAATTTTCTTTACATACACCCATATTACCCCTCCTTGTCTGCCTCTTTTATCTCTTTTTGGTGTCCTCAAACCCCCCCTCCCCTTTCTTGATCTCCTCAAAACCCCCTTTTCCCCCTTTTTCACCAGGTCCTCCCCCCTTTCACCCCCTTTAGGCAACCTCTTAACTCTCCCCCCTCTCCCTTCCATCATTTCCCCCCCTCTCTCCCTCTCCCCACTTTCCTTCACCACTTTCTCCTTATCCCTTTCCCCCCATCCCCCCTCCCCTCTCACCTTACTTCCTCCCCCCTTTAACAGCTAAAAAAATTGCCAAGAAATTTGTTTAGCTAATAGGTAGAGGGCAGAGGTGAGGTGAGATGGGAGGGGGGAGGGGAGAAAGAGGTGGAGGGGGGAGGGGGGAGAGTTGAGAGGTGGCCTAAAGAGGGCAAAGCAGGGGATAAAGGGAGGAAAATAAGTGCCTAAAGGGGGGTAAAGGTTAGGAAGAGAATACAGGGGTAGAAGGGGAGTGAGGCAGTCAAGAAGGGGGGAAAGGAGGGAAAGGAGGGAAAAGAGGGAAAAGAGTAGGACAATATTGAAAGAGGGAGAGTAAAAACAAAAAAAAATTAGTTTAACCCTGAAAAAAAATGAATGAAGCACTTACAAAAAAAACAAAAACAAAAACAAAAAAAAAGCAAAAAAAAAATCCCAATTAGCAAATAAAAATTTAATAAAAATGAAAAAAATTACTTATGTGGTGAGATGAGTTTAAAAAATGAAACCAAAATATTTGAGGGATGTTTGAGGAGAGGAGGGAAAGGATGTGAGTGAAGAATGAAAAAAAGAAACACTGAAAAAATATGTGATTTCATGTTGAGCTGGTGAAAGAAAACCAATGAGCCGTCCAAAAAAGAGATATTCATTGTGAATTCAAAAAAAATGAATATGCAACAAACAAAAATACCAAGCCAAGTGAATAAAGTATACAAGCTGGACATTTGGAGACTATGAAAACAAAAAATTAAAAGGGTTGTGTGTCAAAATGGTGGAGGGTGATTGGCATAATGACAGAGCATATGCCAGTTGAATTAATGTTTTGTGATTCAAGGGAGGGGAGAGCCAGTGCTAGTTCAGGATCTTCTTCTTGATAAAGATCATTCCACTAATCCTTTAAATCAGCTAGAATATTGTGGAGTATAACACAAGTCATTATCTAATGATTTGCAGTTTTTATTCCCATTTTTTTTGAAATTTGATTCTGAGCTCCCAGAGACTAGAGAATCTTCCCTTTAAAATCCAAATAGCATGTTAAATCTGTACTCTTGATTGGGCAAGGTGATAATTAAAGGTGGTTTTGGTGTCATCTTCTAAATTTGAACCATGGAAAGAAGCTATAGTGTACTTTCCACTTGCATATGCTGAGTCTGCAAGGAAGTACTGAGATTTGTCAAAGTATGAGTCAAAACTTTGAGAAATCATTATTCTTTGGAAGACAGAAGAGTCACAACATGAGCCGGGGCAGCCACTATGAAAAGAAATAAACTTTTTTTGAATTCACAGACAAGTTGAATGGCAATAGAGTATCTACAAAAAGATTAAAAGTTAGTTTATGAAATATTTTAAATTGGAGGACATTTTGAAGAAACCTTTTTTTGTGATCAAAATAATGTTTGCAATCATGAGCAGGCTTTTGACTCAAGGTTATAGTTGTACCATCAAAAAAACCCACACATCCAGGAAAACCTTTTGCTTCATTAATTGAGAGGATTCAAGTCGTTGTTGTGGAGTTGGCCAAGCAAGTTTTTGAGACTTGAGAGAAAGGGTAGCAATCATGAACCGCTTGGTTTATGATATGTTGGTACCATATCCTATGGTAAAGAGATTATCTAAACCTCTTCCAGAAGCACCATTTTCATTTGAACCAAAGCAACATAGTGTCACAGTAAGCTGAAAGGCAGGATCACACTTTTTGTTATGGGAATTATTATGGAAGATAGGATGATTGAAGATTATTTGAGAAAGTTTGATTAAAGAATTGGAAGAAGTTCAAAATAGTTGAGTGAAGTTTAGTTGAGGAATGTTTAAAATGGAGCGGAAATCATATCTGGGATCATGATAAAGATTTGGACCCCTTTGGATGACATAACAATTTTTGGAAAGAAAAGACATATAAGCTAAATTCTCTTCCAACCCAGGGTCAGAGTCAGAGTCAGTGGCTAAAACTAAAGTGATAGCATTCATAGCTGTGTGAAGTTGCTTCCTAGTAGAGAGGTGCTTCATTATTGTTGGTAGAAAAGGTTTTTTGTAGAAGGTTTAGGTGATGAGTGGGAAGTGGGAATTCACCACCAAATAAGCAGGTGGGGTGTGTAGATAGAAAAAAATGTTAAGTGTTTGCCCCCAAAATTAAGTAGCATAGAGTGAGAAAGGAATTAAAGATGGCATCAGAAATTATTAGTCATGTGACTTTTTTAAAAATCTATCATGGATGTGATGAGTTTGGGATCAGGAATTAGGAATGGAAATTGGGGTATAAGAGGCAGGATAATGCATTATTGTGGATTCCTTATTCACTAGCCCTGGGAATAGTGGATAAGATTCTTCCGCAATTAATAATGTCTGATCCCAGGAAAAAATTAATCATCCCTAATTTCAGATCCCTGAACATTGATACCCCCTATTATTTTCTGTTTCTATATTTAATCACTGAAGGAAGAATCTTCTGGAGGTTGGTGTGCAATGTGTTGGTGCTTCTGTTTCTTGGTGGGATTTGAGGAGGCACTTTGTTATTTGTGATGTAGTCTTCTTGAAAAATTTTAGGGTTTGTAATGGTCTGGGACTGGTTTGGGAGGTAGTCTTTGAGAGGAATCAGAAGAGGCTGGGATAGAATGTTAGAACATGTGCTTAATTATCCTTAAAATCTTCCAGTGGTTGTCCAGAAGTTGCTTTATCTGGGTGCTTCCTAACTCATTCAATGGTCCATGAAGGGAAAAGGCCTTTAGCATGCTATAACACATTATGCTCAGGTCCTGTTTTATATCAGCATAATCCAGAGTTAAGGTAGTTTCAATGGGTTGTCAAAACCCTATATTAGTCTCAGGAGGAGGGGTGGCATCTAAACAAGAAATAATTTGTTCAGAAGTTGCTTTTTTTTGATTAAATTGGATAAAATATAATGGTAATTACTGATAGGAAGCTCTTCAAAATTATGTGTTTTAGGAATTTGGACTTCTGAAGGTTTGGAAAGATGTGTGGTGGAAGGATCAGCCAGAGATAAATATGGGTTATCTAGGTCTTCTTCCAGTGGGTGCTGAGAAGGTGAACTAGGATGGAGCTTTTCCTGGGGCCTAGCTAGAGAAGGAGAATTGTTGTTGGAATTGTTGTTGTTATTGTTATGCTACTTTGTTGTATTGGATGCTGGTACTAGGGAACCAATATTGTTGGAGGATGGGGTAGGCAAAGGTGATCTGGGGGCTGAATTTAGTCTTCTGGAGAAGTTTTTTGAAGAGAAAGAACTGTCAGAGGAGTAGTTGGCAGGAATAGGGGAGGTGTAATCTCTCTTCTGGATGAAGAAGGTGATTTTTGTTGTTGAGAAGTTTTGGGAGCTCTGGGAGGTCTTTTTGAAGTTTGGGAATTTTTGGTGTTGTTGGGCCTTAAAAAATTTGCTTGAATTTCTCCGGGAGCACAAGGTGGTTTTTGTGCAGAAGTGTTGTTGTTTTTTTGGAGAGTTTTGGTTGCTTTCTAGCTTTCATTGAAGTTTTTGAGCCTGATTTTTGCTTCCCAGAAAGGCAGGCAGGCCACCTGGTTGAAGTCTAGAAGCCTAGGAGCTGAATTTGAAGCATATGAAGTGGAATTTGAAGAGATAAAAGCAGATGATTGGGAAGATAGAGGTGGCCATTTAGAGAGAGTTCTGGGGACAGATCTCCAGGATCTTCTGGAAGGAACTGAAGACAAAGAAGAAGAAGCAGGACCTCATTCTGGAGATCTGGTAGGGGATCTGGAGTTGTATTTGTGAGAAGGTGAAGGCAGAGGTAAAGGATAGTTGGGATCTCTATCACATCTGTTCTTTTTTGAATTGCAAGAGTCACAATCCCTGTTTTACAGTTTGGCCTCTGGAGTTGGAAGAGTGAAAGTGCAGGGTCTGCACATGTGAATGCACTGTTTGCAAGCATATTCTTTGGGAGAAGTCAAGCAAGGGAGGGTTGAGGGGTCAAAGCAGGGGATTCAAGGTTTGAAATGGTCTGGGGTGGAAAAGCAGTGATAAAGAGGAAGAGATAAGAAAAAGTTTTTTTATCAGTAATGGGTAGAAGATGAAGTGGATTTTGAAGCTCAGCAAGTTGAATGTGAGTGAATATGCATTGGTCTATCAAGACTTTAAACTGACATATGCTTTAGTCCATCAATACTTTAAACTGAAATCTGCATCAGTCCATCAAGACTTTAAACTGAAAACTGGCTCTACAGTCCTCCAAGATATAAACTGAGGATTCTTCAGCCCCCCATGACTATAAAATGAGGATTCTTTAGTCCCCCAAGACTATAAACTGAGTAATGGGTGTTGTTTTGGTATTGGTTTTGAAGATTGGTAGAGGGTATCCACAGGGAGAGCCTCTGAGTTTAGCAAAGGAAAGTTTGTGGGTAATTGGTGGGCTGGTAGCTCTATTCACAATTACCCCAGAATATTAGTTTTTTTTTCTGTGTCTTAATGTGGTTGATCTCTGGTTCTGGGTCTATGATTTAGGTTTAGAGTCCCCCAAGAATATAAACTGAGGACTTCTGGGTCCCCCAAGACAATAAAATGAGGATAGTCCACCAAGACTTTAAACTGAGGGTTCTTTGGTGGCTAAATTCTATAGAGGGTGTGGTCATCTTTTCTTTTCTAACTTAAACTCAAGCACTAGGGGAATCACAGAAGGGTATCAAGAGAGGTGGAAAAATTTTCTTAATTGGACTTGAGTTGTTGGATGAGGCTCCTTCGCTTATCAATGTCTTTTTGGTCCTTGGAAGGAGTTGATTGGAAGTAAAAAAGGAGGCGTTTTTTTTCTTTTTGGGTGTTATTTTGGAATTTTTCTTTGACAAGAGGTATTGGATTCGGGACTGGTGTTTCAATGGTCTCTAAATTGTCATCATAACCAATGACTGGTGGAGGAGAGGTTGAAGAAAATTGTCAGTCTAGTTTGTTATGGAGTGATGGAATATTAACTTCTGGTGAATCAGGGGGATGAGATGAATAAGAGACTGTTGGAGTTACAGGTTTTCTTCTGAATGAATGAAGTTTGTTGATTATTCTTGGAATGATGATGGAGGGCCTGGATCCTCTGGTTAAAGAGGATAAGCCAGGATTAGTGTATGAAGAAGCTTAAGAGGACAATAATGGGCCAGGTGTGAGGAATTGTTTTTTTCTGGAGTGGAAAGAATCACAAGAGGTCCTGTAGATGTGAAGAGGTCTAGTCATTGCACAGATGAAGTTGTTGTCAATTCAGTACTGGCAAGGGCCAAGGTCATAGGCAGGTATGGAGAGGCATTTGAACATTGCTGTTGGTGGATGAAGAATTTGGAAATTTTTGATTGAAGGGAGGATGTGGTGTTTCAAAGCTGGGTAAGACTTTGGAGTGCATATTTGGAGGTATTTGGTATGTAGGGTATGGTTGGGGTTATGGTTTTTTTATTGGTGTTTTGTTAGTTTTTAGATGTTTAGTTGTGTTTTTAGGCTTTATCTTCATTTCCATAGAGAGAATTTCTCTCATCTGACTGCACCTGACCAAAAGTGTCCAGCACAAGTTTGCCCAAACTTGTGCTGGACACTTTTATGATGGAGAGTAGCTAGGGTAGAATGTTTCTTCAGTTCATCTAGTATTTCTTACAAACATGTCTACTGGTATTTTATCTTTGCGCCGCACTCATAAATATCATTTGATTAATTTTTGGTCACCATTATATTGTTAATTTAATAAGTATAGAAAAAACACATGCACCAAATGCATACCAGGTGATTTTACGGCATTCATAATATTATTAAATAAATGTATAAAAATATGAAAATAATTTAGTTTTAAAATTATTAATTGATATCCAAAAGAAATATGATGGATAAAAAATTAAGTTAAAGGCATCAAATATGAAAAAAGAAATCCAAGTAATATTCCTACTATCAAAGGCTAGTAGAGGTGTTGAAGAAAATGAGAGCCATCAGGGATAAATTGTACTAAATTTACTTTTTTTTAAAGATAAAAAATTGTGCAACTGTGGTTTGGATGAACTCTAGGCGGAGAATTTGCATATAAAAAACTACTTCTAGTGAAGTTTTTTATCAAATAATTTTTTTCATTTCCATAGAGAGAATTGATTTCATATGACTGCACCTTGCCAAAAGTGTCCAGCCCAAGTTTGGCCAAACTTGTGCTGGACACTTTTTTTATGGTGAGTATCTAGGGTGCAGGTCTTTTTCAGTGCCACTGGTATTTTTTTAAAACATATCCACTGGTATTTGATCTTTTTGTTTTATTAATATTTTATCATTTGATCAATTTTTTGTCACCAATATATTATTATTTCTATTAGTATGGCAAAAAAACATGTGCCAAATGCTTACAGGGTGATGTTAAACCTTTAATAATTTTATTAAATACAGGTAAAAAATTATGAAAATGATTTGTTTTACATAAAATTAATTGATATCTAAAAGAAAAAAAAGGGATAAAAAGAAATAGGTTGAAAAAAAGGGATTTTATATGAAATTAAAAATTCAAGCTAAATGCCTACTTTCATGGCTCAGAAGAGGTGTTGGATAAAATGGGCACCATCAGGAATAAAATTGTACTTAATTTGATTTTTTGAAAAACTAAATGAAGTTTTAAACTGATTTTTTTCCAATATTTAGTTGGACACTTTGTCTATATCAAATTACTTCTAGTACCATTATTGACCAAATTACATCCTCATTTCCATATGCAGAATTGATCCCATATGGCCGGACCAGGCCAAAGGTGTCAACCACAAGTTTGAGAATTCTTCTGGTGGACACTTTTATGACGGAAAGTAGTAGGGTGCAAGTCTTCTTTAGTTAATCTAGTATTCCTCATAAACATTTCCAACTTATTTTTGGCGAAAAATCAAGAGGAAATTTTGTCCATATAAAATTACTTCTAAGGCCATGATTTACTAAAAAATTGATTCTCATTGCCATATAGAGAGTTTATCCCATATTACTGGATCTAGAAAAAGGGTCACCACAATTTTTGATAAACTTAAGTTTGAAAATTTTATGATGGAAAGTAATTGCAAGTCTTCTTCATTTCATCAAGTAATCCTCATAAAAATTTCCACCTGTATTTTGGCCAAACATCAGGTGGACACTTTGGCCATATTAAATTAATTGTAGCTCCATATTGATAAAAAACTCATACTTATTGCCATATATAGATATTTAACCCATCAGACATTGCCTTTCCAAAAGTGTCTACCTGAATGATGGCTTAACCTCAGTTGTACACTTTTATGATGCAGAGTAGCTAGGGCAAAAGTATTCTTCAGTTAATTTGGTATTCATAATAAATTTATCCTCCTGAAGTTTAGCCTATCTTCAGGTGGACAATTTCGGAAAGCACCAGTTAGTCACTATCCATCAAAAAAGTGTTCACCAAAAGTTTGGCTAAACTTGTGTTGGACCCCTTTGATCAGCCACAGTCAGATGAGATCAACTCTTTAGATGGAAATGAGGATGATATTTTGCTCAATCATGGAAATAGAAGTAGTTTGATGTGGCCAAATTATCCCCCTGAAGGTCATAAAAACCTGACAAGGACACTTTTTAACAGGGAGTAACTGAGAAAAATCCATTTATCAGAAGGAAAATCTTTTATTGGATTGATGCCAAGGTTTCATATTTGTGTATTATGGTCAGTATTAATTTTGAAAGTGTCAGTCCAAGCAATTTCATTGCCCATCAAGACACATTTTGTTTTAAATGTTTCAAACTGTGTGATACAGTATTAAGGTGTCACATAGTATAATTAAGTTCTATTAAGTGTCCTCCTATGATGCCTAAATTTATAATTTAATATCTTACATAATAATTATTTTTTATATAAATTCGTCAATATTCTATTTTATTATCAAATTTAATAGAGCAAGTATCCTGAATTATTATATATGCATAAGCTTAGGTTAGATCAATATGTGCTCAACAGTGGACCAAAATCAAGTTCTGGAGGATCAACTTGTGCATAATTTGGAATCAGTTGATATTCTGTCTATAATCAATCTGAGAATAAATATACTTCCAATACAATTTTGCATATTGTTATAAAGTGAGAATAACCCTGGAATAATAAGAGACACTCTGGAGTTCAAAGAGAGGGGATCGCTATCAGTTCACTCCCAGATTTTCCATGGTGATTTCTTCATTATTCACAAAGTTAGTAAATTCACATTAAGATTACCCCACAGTGTATGCTTTATATGTGTAAACATACTAAAATAGGAAAGAAGCGCTTATTTAGTGTCGTAAGTTCATTATTAGTGCATTGGCCTCATTATATGCACTAATTTCATTAATAACCTCAAGATTGGAACCCAGATTTCACTACCATGCTTAAAATTGACTATTTATTCAAGGATTTGCCTATGCAAGCATCTTCCAAGAGTCTGCTTTCCATCACCCCACATTTCCCATCTTATATTGGGTTTCTTAGGCTGTATTGGTTCTTTTCAAATGTGGATTTCACATATAAGTGTTTTCTTTCTTTATTTAATCTTTTAATCTAAGAATTTTATGCATATACTCACTTTTTGGATTATTAACTTACTTTTATGGATTAAAACATGTTATTCTTGTATTTTGGCATGTGAGTTGAACTTGGGTTAAAAATTTATCTTTTTTGTTAAGAATGTAAATCCAAGGGAGGTGGCTCTTCTCAAGAGTCCAAAAACCACATCTTTTAATTGGTTAAATGAGCTGGTTTCAAGAAGTATCAAGAAGAAGAAGTGAAATAAGGTTTTGAAATTACAGTTCCTTACTATGCTACTCACTTCCTCATCCCTCTGATGATGAAACTTCTATTGAAGTTTTTTGAATTTTGATAAGGTAGACTAAAATGATATCAATATTTCAAAAGACTTGACAAAACTTTGAATGAAGCACTGGAATTACTTAAAGAATTTTCCATAAAATATGATTCTGTATTCTGGTATTCCTGATGATTCAATAATATCTTTGGTTAATGCAACAAAAAAATCAAAATTAAACAATTTTTTTTCCCTTTTATTAGAAAAACTTGATTCATACTTTTATCAACATACAAAAACAAATTAATATAAAATATATATATATAATCTATCAAATTTTTTCAAAAACAATATAAGATATAGCTTAATATTTAAAAATATACTAAAGTTTGGATATCCTGACATATAAATATGGCTCATTATAATTAAAAGTGAATTTATGATAAAAAAGAGTGTATGATAATATTTGTTTTTCAACCAAAATATGTGTGTGAATGATATGATGTCACAGCCCACATTTAAGCTTCTGCAAAATGAATATCACCTTTTTGAATTAATTTTTTTTGTTAAAAATGGACAATAATATTTGGGATCAAATTAGGCAGTTTGAAAAACAAATTCACAAAGGTGAAAATTTGTTGCTCCAACTTCAAATCCCTACAAATATATTATTCAAAAACTAAAAACTATTAAGTTTTGAATTAAGCCAAATAACCACTAGCCATAAAATGTTCTTTCATAAAAGAAGATGTGTCACCACGGGAAATCTGGGGGTGAACTGCTAGCAGTTCCTTCTTTTTGAAACTATCAGGAATTTGTCAGGAAACTGTTGGGAAACCATCCTGAAACTGTCAGAAAGATGTTTTTAAATCTGATGAAAAAACATTGAAAAAATAAACTGTCACAGATTGAATCCAGAACAATCCCTCCTTGAGCAGAGCTTAAGAACCACATTGAACATCAGTTAATCTCAGGTTTGGCAAAAGGTTGAACAACATCACTTAGCATACCTTAATATTCAAATATTAAACTTGAATATATGTTGCGTGTATGATATAGATGCATATGCATTTGAATTTGCATGGTGGATACTTATTGCATGCTAAAAATTGATGTGAAATGCCTATCCAAAGTGTATGCATAATGACTATGAAGAATAAATATGCATAAAAAATATGCATAAAAAATATGCATAGTGATTATGCATAAAAATATGCATAAAAATATGCATATTGAATATGCATTAAAAATATGAATATTGAATATGCAAAAAAAGGTGCATATATGTATATGAATAAAATATATTAATATGCATATAAATCTGTATAATGAATATGCATAATGATTGAAAAATGCAAAAAAAATGATGTTTAACAAGTATATTTTATGCATAAATAGAAATATGCAATATGAATTTATATTGCATACAGATAACACTGGCAAACCATTTTGACCAAAACTCATACTAAATTTTCATTCTGGACTAAAGGTGTGAGGGAAGGAAGAAAAACAGTCCGATGTTAGAAAAATGCTACATGCACTCATTTTGTAGCAGAGCAAATGAGAAGTGCTGAATTATGGTTGGTGCCCATAATTTAGTATGATATCATAATTTAATTTATTGTTTTCAATATTGAAAAGACTTTAGGTCGGTTGGTATGGATCTAGCTGTGCCAGGGTCTAATCTAATTATTTTAACAATTTCTTAATAATTAACGGGCTTTAATAAAAAAACAGGTTGTATTTTTTGTGGGATATTGGATATGATAAGGTCTTTTGTAAAAAAAACATATATTGTTTAAAAATATTCCTGAATCAGATGTGGGATAATCACTACAAAAAATTGTAGTACTGTGGGCAATAAAATATATGCACAAGCAGTAAAGAAATGACCAAGTGAACCCTTTTTGTGCAGTGGGAATCATTAGAGTGGAATTGTGGATGAAAAATATAATTCATTATTACCATTTTATTTAATCAAAAAATTTATAATATTAAAAAGAACTATTGATTAATTGGTATTTGACCTTTGTGCCTCACTCATATTTATCATTTGATTGATTTTTGTCACCATTATGTTATTAATATTATAAGTATAGCAAAAACTCATGTGCCAAATGCATACCGGGTGATGTTACACCTTTTATAATATTATTAAATAAAGGTAAAAAAATATGAAAATGATTAGTTTTACAAAAAATAAATTGATATCCAAAAGCAATATGAGGGATAAAAAGGTAAAATTAAAGGTATCAAATATGAAATAAAAAATTAAAGTGAAATTCCTCCCATTAAGAGCAAATAGACATGATGGGGCGAATGCCCACCAGTGGCACTAAACTTGGACTATAATTTCTTTTTTGTAAAAATAAAAAAAAATCCACTGGAGCTTTACCAAAACTTTAGGATGACAATTTCGCCATATCAAACAACTTCTAGTGCAATTATTGAAGAAAAATTCACTTTCATTGCAATAGAGAGAATTGATCACATCAGACTGCATGTGACCAAAAGTGTCCAGCACAAGTTCGGCCGAACTTGTGCTGGACACTTTTATGATGGAGGTTAGCTAGGGTGGAATTTTTCTTCAGTTCATCTGGTATTTCTTATAAACATGTCCACTGGTATTTGATCTTTGTGCCTCACTCATATTTATCATTTGATTGATTTTTTGTCACCATTATGTTTTAATATTATAAGTATAGCAAAAACTCGTGTGCCCAACACATACCGGGTGATGTTACACCTTTTATAATATTATTAAATAAAGGTAAAAAAATATGAAAATAATTTGTTTTACAAAAAATAAATTGATATACAAAAGCAATATGAGGGATAAAAAGGTAAAATTAAATGAATCAAATATGAAATAAAAAATTAAAATAAAATTACTGCCATCAAGAGCAAGTAGACATGTTGGGGCAAATGTCCACCAGTGAGGCTAAACTTGGACTATAATTGCTTTTTTGAAAAACAAAAAAGTGCCAATCTGAGGTTTAAAAAAACTTCAGCAGAACCATTTAGCCATATCAAACAACTTCTAGTTCAATGATTGAGAGAGAATTGATCACACCAGACTGCATGTGCGAAAAAGTGTCCAGCACAAGTTCAGCTGAACTTGTGCTGGAAACATTTATGACGGAGAGTAGCTAGGGTAGAATTTTTCTTCAGTTAATCTGGTATTTCTTATAAAAATGTCCATTGGTACTTGATCTTTGTGCCTCACTCATATATATCATTTGATTAATTTATTGTCACCATTATATTATTAATATTATAAGTATAGCAAAAACTCGTGTGCCCAACGCATACCGGGTGATGTTACACCTTTTATAATATTATTAAATAAAGGTAAAAAAATATGAAAATGATTTGTTTTACAAAAAATAAATTGATATACAAAAGCAATATGAGGGATAAAAAGGTAAAATTAATCTCAAAGAGATAAATTATGAAAAACAAAATACTAGTAAAATTCTTGCTCTCAAGAGCCAGTAGAAGTGTTGAAAAAAATGGGAGCCATCAGGGCTAAATTGTAATAAGTGACCTTTTTTTTAAAGATAAAAAATTATACACCTGAGGTTGGGAAGAACAACAGGTGGATGATTCAGCTAAACAAAACAACTTGTAGTAATGTTTAATAAAAAAATGTTTTTTTGTTGCCATATAGAGAATTGATCCCATCTGACTGCACGTGACTGAAAGTGTCCAGCACAAGTTTGGCCGAACTTGTGCTGGACACTTTTATGATGGAGAGTAGCTTGGGTGGAAATTTTCTTCAGTTCCTTCATCTTGTATTTCTCATAAACATGTCTACTGGTATTTGATCAGTCTTTATCTTTCATATTTATCATCCGATTAATATTTTATCACCATTATATTATTAATGTTATTAGTATAGCAAAAACTTGTGTGCCAAATGCATACCATGTGAAGTTATACCTTCAATAATTTTTTAAAATAGACGTAAATAAATATGGAAAGGATTAGTTTTACAAAAATTAAATAGAAATTTAAAAGTAAAAAGAGGAATAAAAGAGTTAAATAAAAGTCAAAGAGTTCAAATATGAAAACAATACTGGTAAAACTCCTGCTATCAAGAGCCAGTAGAGGTGTGAAAGCAAATGGGAGTTATCAGGGATTAATTGTAATAAGTGACCTTTTCTTTAAAGATAAAAAATTTTACACCTGATAATGGGCTGAACAGCAGGTGGATGATTCAGCTAAACCAAACTACTTCTAGTGAAATTTGATAAAAAATTTTTTTTGTTGCCATACAGAGAATTGATCCCATCTTACTGCACATGACCAAAAGTGTCCAGCACAAGTTCGGCCGAACTTGTGCTGGACACTTCTATGATGTAGAGCGGCTGGGGTAGAATTTTTATTCAGTTCATCTGGTATTTCTTACAAACATGTCTACTGGTATTTTATCTTTTTGCCTCACTCATACATATTGATTGATTAATTTTTTGTCTTAATTATATTATTAATTATATAAGTATAGCAAAAAATCGTGTGCCAAATGCATACTGAGTGATGTTACACCTTTTATAATATTATTAAAAAAATTTATAAAAATATTAAAATAATTTATTTTAAAAATTATTAATTGATATCCAAAAGCAATATGAGGAATAAAAAATTAAGTTAAAGGGATCAAATATGAAAAACAAACTCCAAGTATTATTGCTAATATCAAAGGCCAGTAGAGATGTTGAAGCAAATGAGAGCCATCAGGGATAAATTGTACTAAATTGATGGTTTTTTAAAGATAAATATTTGTGTACCTGTGGTTTGGATGAACTCTAGGTGGATAATTGTCAGTACAGTCTAGTATATAAGTATGATATAATAGTGTTATTTTATGGTCCTACTACTTATTGATAAATGATTTAGTGATTAAACCTCAGGGGAAGACTAATAGAATAGTTATACTCAAATTAAACTCACAATACTTGGATTTAAATGCGTGCTAGTGGTGGAAAATAGAAGAATAAAATATAGTTATAGCTTTTATAAAGATAATATCAATTTATAAGGGCTTTATAATATATTTCTGAATGTTAATAATTGTAGTGTAATGTTTATTTGAAGTGTAGTAATTGAATGATGATTATAAACCGTCAAAATCCCTCCTTACTTATACCCAAATCCACTGGAGTGCACAGACCTTCAATCCAGATGATGTCACTGCTATCCCCGGCAATTACAGCACTGTGAGGGCCCATCACCTCCCCATGGCGTCCACTTCAAGCAGTTTCAACACCCAGACCTCCAGTAAGGACCCTCCATCACTATTAATAATAACACAGAGTCATACCATAAATAGAAAACCCAGATAAAAGCGGATACCATAAAGAAACAGGTAAAATAAAAGATCAAAAAGAGATTTAATGAAACTAAAAGCATATAAAGGAAACAAATAAAATGTCCAAGCCCCCAATAACATCCCCAAGCATCCACATTAACCCAAAAACATATTTCCAACCCATAAATCCGTGAATAACCATCCAAGGAAGTAATTTTAGTTGTCCAAACTGGGTGTATGCGCCTGATATAGGTGTCTATGCTTCTGTAGGCGTTGTGAGTCCACTGATTTCGTCCATATGACCTAAAATAAGCAGAAAAACAAAGGTTATAGGCTATTAAGGGGCTAAAACCCACTTATATACCTAAATATACATAATATACTGCATATTTCACTGAATATGAGATTTATGTATACATATAAGCTTATGTATGTCAATAATTACTTCATATCACTTAAGATAAGTATATTATGACTCCATTAACACCTTAATAAGTTTTATTAGGCCATGGATAAGCTATTTAAACTATTATAAATTATATAATAGAATAATAATTATATATATATATAATAAAATAATATATATTATTATTTTAACCTTATTTTTAAGATATAAGCTTAATCTAGTTAAGGTTATCTTATTTTAAGCATAAGAAATACTCAGTCCTAAGGATATTTAGGCTGACAATAATACAGCTATATCAAACTACATCTAGTGAAGTTTCTTATCAAATAATTTTTTTCATTTCCATAGAGAGAATTGATCCCATCTGACTGCACCTGACCAAAAGTGTCCAGCACAAGTTCGGTCGAACTTGTGCTGGACACTTTTATGATGGAGATTAGCTAGGGTGCAGGTCTTCTTCAGTGCAACTGTTATTTTTTTAAAACATGTCAAATGGTATTTGATCTTTCTGTGTTATTCATATTTTATTATCTGATTAATTTTTTGTCATTAGAATATTATTAATTTTATTAGTATAGAAAAAACTTGTGCGCCAAATGCATGCCATGTTATATTACACCTTTTATAATATTATTAAAAAATGTTAAAAAAATATGAGAATGATTTCTTTTCCAAAAGTATAAATTAATATCCAAATGTAACATGAGTGATAAAAAAGTAAAGTAAAAGAGGTCAAATATGAAAAAGAAAAATTCAAGAAAAATTGCTGCCTTCAAGAGCCAGTAGAGGTGTTGAAACAAATGCGTGCCATCAGGGCTAAATTTGATAAAATTTAATTTTTTTTAAAGATAAAAAATTTTTCACCTGAGGTTTGGAAAAACTCAAGGTGGATAATTCTGCCATACCAAAATACTTCTAATGTAATTATTTAGCATTTTTTTAAATTTAATTTCAACAGAGAGAATTGATCCCATCTGACTGCACCTGAACAAAAGTGTCCAGCAAAAGTTCGGCCAAACTTGTGCTGGACACTTTTATGATGGAGAGTTGCTATGGTGGAAGTGTTTCTCAGTAAATCAGTTTTTTGTTTTTCACATTTCTATTGGGTTTTTAACTTTTTTTTATCATTTATATTTATCATATAATTAATTTTTTGTCATCATATATATTATTAATGTTTCTAGTATATCAAAAACCTGCATGCCAAATGCAAAATTTGTGATGTTACAACTTTAATAATATTATTATATAAAGTTAAAAAAATATGAATATGTTTAGTTTTTAAAAAAATAAATTAATATTTAAAATTAAAAAGAGTAATAGAAAAGTAAAATGAAAATAAATGGGATCAAATACAAAATAAAAAATACAAGTAAAATTTTAACTATCAAGAGCCAGAAGTGGTGTTGGGACAGTTGGGGACCCCTAGGTCAAGACTTGGTCTAAACTTACTTTTATGTATAGCTAACAAATTTTGACCTGAGGTTTGGAAAGACTTCCAGGGGACAATTTTACAATATTAAACATTCTTTACTTCAATAATTGAGTGAAATATCATTTTTATTGCCATAGAGAGAATTTATCTCATATGACTTCATGCAACCAAAAGTGTCCAGCACAAGTTCGGCCAAACTTGTGCTGGACACTTTTATAACTGAGAGTAGGCATACAGCAAATCTTCTTAAACTCAAAAGGGATTTCTTATAAACATTTCCACTGGAATTTGATCTTCCTGTGTCATTTAAATTTACCATTTGATTAATTTTTTGTCATCATTATATTATCAACATTATTACCATAGTAATAACTTGTGTGAAAAATGCATACCAGGTGGTGTTCCACCTTTAATCATATATTATTAAATAAAGGTATAAGAGTATGAAAATTATTCAATTTAAAAATTAAAAATTGATATCCAAAGAAATATGAGCAATAAAAAAGTAAAATAAAAGGGATAAAATTAGAAAAAAAAATCTAAGGAAAATTCCCACTATCAATAACAAGTAGAGGTGTTAGATCAAATGTGCACCACCAGGGCTAAACTTGGACTATATTTCTTTTTTGTTAAACCAAAGAAAGTGTCCTGATGAGTTTTGAAAAATCATCAGGAGGACATTTTGCCAATATCAAACTACTTATTGTGCAATGATTGAGCAAAATGTCATTTTCATTTCCATAGAGTAAATTTATCCCATCTCACTGCATGCAACCAAAAGTGTCCAGCACAAGTTCGGCCGAACTTATGCTGGACACTTTTATGATGGTGAGTATCTAGGGTGCAGGTCTTCTTCAGTTCATCAGGTATTCCTTATAAACAAATCCACTTGTATATGATCTTTCTGTGTCATTCATATTTATCATTTGATTCATTGTTTTTCACCATTATACTATTAATGTTATTAGTATTGAAAAAACTTGTAAGCCAAATGCATACTGGGAGATGCTACATCTTTCATAATCTTATTAAATTAAAGTAAAAAAAATATGAAAAGTATTAGTTTTACAATAAATAAATTGATATTTGAAAGCAAAAACAGGAATAAAAAAGTAAAATAAAAGTGATTAAATATGAAATTAAACATTCAAATAAAATTTCTGCCATCAAAGATAATTTGAGTTTTCAGACCAACTTTGCTCCACCAGTTCTAGATTTGGAATATGCTTTATTTTTTTAAAATTAATAAAAGTGTCCACCTGAGGTTTTCCAAAAAATCAGGAGGATAGTGTAGCAGTATAAAGCTACTTCTTGTGCAATGATTGAGCAAAAATTCATTTTAACTTCCATTGAGTAAATTTATCCCATCTGACTGCATGCAACCAAAAGTTTCCAGCACAAACTCAGCTGAAATTGTGCTGGACACTTTTATGATGGAGAGTAGCTAGGGTGTAAGTCTTCTTCAGTTAATCTTATATTCATTTTAAAAATGTCTATGGGTATTTGATCTTTCTGTGTCATCCATATTTATTATTTGATTATTTTTTAGTCACCATTATATTATTAATGTTTTTAGTATAGCAAAATCATGTGTAATGAATGTACACGGTATGGTCTTCCAACATTGGCAGGGGCCTTTGTTGTGTGATTTGGCGTGTTTTGTACATGTCTTAATTGACATCTGTTAAGGAATTGGGTATTTTTCTGGTTTTATTCCGTGGATATTGGGTCTGCGGGTATGTGGGTACTATCATTGGATAGCCCTGGTTTTTCTCTATATTTTATGTAAGGGAGACATTTTTCATATTCTAAGTTTTAAGGGGTCATTTCCTCATTTTTCATTTATAAAAGATTGCTGTTTGATTTTGTTTTTTGTGTTTAATGGGATAACCTTAAGTCTTAGGGTTAAGTGCTTAGTACCAGTGGATAGAGCTAATTTTTCTCTATATTTCATGTCACAATGTTGTTATAGTGAAATTCCGTGTTTTAAAGGTTTTAGTAGTTGTAGCTAATTTTTCTAAGTAGATTAGTGGTTTTTATTGGTTTTCTGGCTTCAGGGAGGCCGGGCCGCTTCAGGCGGCATCTCCGACGTTGGGCGGCCCGTCCGCCTCTGTTTTAGGAGGTTGGGGAGCGCTCCAGGAGGGTTTTTTATGCAATTTGGCGGGTACAGGCGCCAGATTGGTGGGTGCGCATGGGCTCTTAGTTAGTGGTCTGTGTGTACATAGTGAATAAGACAGTTTGGGGCAACCTTAATCATCGTACAACCATCCGGAGGTGATCTCATTGTTCCTCACTCAGTTTTCACTGTTTTCTGGCCACAATTGGCTGTGTTTGTTACAAGTGAGTTCTTCATTTAACTTAAATTTGGCAACTGTTTTCTCTGTTATAGTCTTGCAAGCTATAGCAAGTATTATTGCTGTCTCTGGTGTGGATTTTCAGCCTACATCAAGTATCTTTGCTGTCTCTGGTGTGGAAATTGTTCTACATTTCAGTTCTTTGGCCTGGTAGTCTATCTGGGGACTAATTTCTTGGCTCATCAAGCAGTCAAGTGTGTTGAAAAGGAGCTTTAGCAAAACAGGAGCCAACTTACTTTAGCAAGTAAATCTCACTCTATTTTTCTAAAGGGACAGGGGATTTTCTCTCTGGTTTTTCTCCAACTCCCTTGGTCAAGGCCTATAGCTAGTACTATAGGATTGTCTACATTTCTGGCGCCCAACGTGGGGTAGAACTTGCTAGTTCTATGGAATCTCTGTTTTCTTTGGTTGGCTCTTTTTGGTGTTTTGGTCAGGAGGAATGGCTTCTAGTTCTGCTATTCCTGTGGTGACTGTCAGTGGGGGGGATGGTCCTCCTTCTGTGATGGTTAGGGAGTGTGTGAGGATTAAAACTTGGGATGGTACCAAGTTTAATGGGGAGGATGTCAAGTGTTCTCTAGAGATGTATGAAACTGCTGCTGGAGTGGATGGTGCTTCCTACCTGGACATGGTGAAGCAGATTATCTTCTTCATTGGTGATAGGTCAGTGGAGAAGGAGATTGTGGCCATGTCTGCCTACAAGAAGAGGGATTGGAAATTGTTGTGTAGGGAAATGGTGGATAGATGGGGGGTCAGGTTCACTATGGTGGATCTGAACAAGGTTGTCAGAGAATGGCAATCTTATGGTGTTTTTGGTGCCTTACATAGTTACAGGAAGTTTCTGCTACAGTTTGATCCTGTGGTGGAATATTTGGTGGAAGTGGAGGAGCTGGCACATGAAAATGCTGCCAAGGATGTTTTTTGGTCTGCCCTGGCTAGAGATGTCAGGATGGATGTGTTGAAGGAGTTATCAAGAAAGGAATTGATGAAGACTCTTTCTAATGGGGAACAGAAGTTGCCTGCCTTGGATAAGGTCAAGGAGGCTGTTGAGGCCCATTTGAAGTTATTGGCTGTGGACACCTATCAGGAGGGGTGTGCCAAGTATGTCAGCAAAGTCAGTGAGGCTTTGGCTGAAGAGGAAGTTAGGAAGAAGAAGGAGGAGAAAAATTTGGTGCAGGTTCCCAAACAGGAGAGGGACCCAATGGTGCAGCAGTTGGCTGATCTTACAAAGCAGCTGCACATTTTTGTTCAAGAGGCCAAGAAGGTTAATAAGGCGCCTTCTCAGCCTAGAGATTTTGAAAGGAGGGCTGGTAGGAGTGATCCTTGGGTTTTCTCTTATTGCAGTAGGAGGGGGCACAGGTCCAATGATTGTTGGGCACTGAACAGAGATGTGTCTGAAGGAAAAGTGCAGTTTGATGGCAGGGTTTTTAAGTTCCCTGACGGTTCTTTTGTGAAGCCCAGTGAGGGGCAGGCTCCTGTGGATTTGGTCAGGAGAAGGGGTGGTCTCAATCAAAGGAGGCCAAGGTTTGAGGAGATTCCTGATCAGGGGAAGTCTTCTGTTAAGGTAGATGAGGACGTCAAGGGAAAGGGGAAGGAGGTCAATAAGGTCTCTTTTTCTACTTCCTTTGGTGGTTTGGAGTTGTATTCTTGTGGTGGACAGTCAAGTGGTGAATGCTTGGCTGGTGTTTATGATGTGGAAGCAGGAAAGGTGGGAAGGCCTAAGAGCAGTTCTCAGGCCCAACCAAAGCCAAATGCTTCAAATGGGGATCCTAAGCTTAGTGCAGCTAGGAAGAGGTACAGAAAAGAGGAGCTGTACAAGATGCAGAAGGGTATGTCTGATATGGGCCCCCCTAGTTTTGGTGCATTGGATCTGAATGGTGATCCAATGCCAATGGAGGAGGATGTCCCTTTGGCTTCATTGCCAAATCCTGTTGGAGTCAGAGGTTCTGGCAAGGGATCTGGTTTGGTTCCTGTTAATAGTAAATCTGTTGGTGGTGCTGGTCCTCAAGAAGCTTCTAGGACCAAGGTGGTGAAGCAAAGAGCTCACTTTGAGAGGCCAGTAGTGTCTAGACAAGTTATTGTCATGGACTCTGTCCTGGAAAGGATGAATCAGGGTCAGGTCTCCCTATCTTATGGGGAATTTTATGCAATCAGTCCAGGGTTGGCTGATAGGCAGAAGAAGTTGTTGACCAGGAGAAGAGTTTCTTCTGGTGACGTAGAATACATTTGTGATTCTGCTGAAAAGTTTGGCAAGGGGTTGGAAACTCATTTTTCTGCTCCTCTGGGATATGTCAATCTCACCCTGAATGGCAGGGAGGCAAGGGCATTGGTGGATTCAGGTTCTCAGATAAACCTGATTTCTTTGTTTGAGGCAACTCATATGGGCCTCCCCATCAAAACTGGTATTGGTGGGAATTTGAGAGGGATCGGTGGCCATGTCACTGAATTAATTGGAACTTCAGAGTTTGTGAAGTTAGATGTTGGAGGAGCCTCAGGGAAGGTTCATTTTTACATTGCTAAAGGCAATGTAAAAGAAGTTTTAGGTGGGCCATTCTTGATGGATTTTCAGGCAAGAATTGGTTATCAATTTGATTTGGGAATCGGTTTGGAGTTGACTGGTGAAGACGAAAGGAGGCTTCACATGAGGTTGTCATCCCCTGGAGAGGATGGTTGGGAGACTAGGCCTGGTTTATCTTCAATGTGCCAGTGCATGGACTGCTGCAGGAGAAGGAAGGAAGTGGGTGCTGCCTCTGGTTTTTTGGAGTGCGGCTCAGGCTCTATTGAGAGTCTGTCTTTTTTAGAGTAATAAGGGCTGATCACCCTAGTGCTACAACCTCTCCCCGAGATGAGGAAATCCCAGGTTGTAGTAGGTCAGTTCCCTTGGAGATATACCAAGTGGATTTTCAACTTTCTCTTTTTAATGTTTCTCTTCTCTGCAAGTATTCATCAAGTTTTTTTATCAAGTCACTGTTCTTTCTCAAGATTCTTAATTATTTTTAATTCAAGTTCAAGGAAGAAGATTGGTTATATATCTTTATTGAAAGATATGCAGAAAAGTTTTGGGACGGTGAGATTGGGGTCTAAAAGTAAGTCCTCCCAATTGTGCACCGCTAGGGTCTCTTCTACACCTTTCAAAAACATTACCTGGGCCACAAATGTGAGCATTGGGGAAACCCCTGGTTATTTTTGTAGGTCAGAAGAAAACTCAAGAAAAGAAGATAAAAATTTCAAGATAATTCAAGAAAATCAAGAAAAAAATCTGAAGATAATGAAGAAAAAAGATGCAAAATATTTTTGTGAAGATCGTCAAGATCTATTTTTGGGCCTCCAGAATGAGGTTAAACTGCAGAAAATTTTGAAGAGAGAAGATCATCAAGATCAAATTTTGGGCCTCCAGCATGAGGATAAACTGCACAATTTTAGAAGATGTAATTCAGAAGATGAGTCAATATTTGAAGATTTGGAAATTGGAAGTGAGGATGAAGATGTGGAATTGCGGAAAAGTTTTGGAGTGGTGAGATTGGGGTGTAAAAGTAAGTCCTCCCAATTGTGCACCACTAGGGTCTCTTCTACACCTTTCAAAAACATTACCTTGGCCACACATGTGAGCAATGGGGAAACTGTCAGCCTAAATATCCTTAGTACTGAGTATTTCTTATGCTTAAAATAAGATAACCTTAAGTAGATTAAGCTTATATCTTAAAAATAAGGTTAAAATAATAATATATATTATTTTATTATATATATATATAATTATTATTCTATTATATAACTTATAATAGTTTAAATAGCTTATCCATGGCCTAATAATACTTCTTAAGGTGTTAATGGAGTCATAATATACTTATCTTAAGTGATATGAAGTAATTATTGACATACATAAGCTTATATGTATACATAAATCTCATATTAAGTGAAATATGCAGTATTTATGTATATTTAGATATATAAGTGGGTTTTAGCCCCTTAATAGCCTATAAACTTTGTTTTTCTGCTTATTTTGGGTCATATGGACGAAATCAGTGGACTCACAACGCCTACAGAAGCATAGACACCTATATCAGGCGCATACACCCAGTTTGGACAACTAAAATTACTTCATTGTATGGTTATTCACAGATTTATGGGTTGGAGGGATATTTCTGGGTTAATGTGGATGCTTGGGGATGATATTGGGGGCTTGGACATTTTATTTGTTTCCTTTATATGCTTTTGGTTTAATTAAATCTCTTTTTGACTGTTTATTTTACCTGTTTCTTTATGATATCTGCTTTTATCTGGGTTTTCTATTAATGGTATGGATCTGTGTTATTATTAATAGTGATGGAGGGTCCTTACTGGAGGTCTGGGTGTTGAAACTTCTTGAAGTGGACGCCATGGGGAGGTGATGGGCCCTCACAGTGCTGTAATTGCCGGGGATAGCAGTGAAATCATCTGGATTGAAGGTCTGTGCACTCCAGTGGATTTGGGTATAAGTAAGGGGGGATTTCGACGGTTATTTATCATCATTCAATTACTACAACTCCAACAAACACTACTATACAATTATTAACATTAGAAATATATTATAAAGCCATTATAAATTGATATTATCTTTATATAAGCTATAACTATATTTTATTTATCTATTTTCCACCACTAGCATGCATTTAAATCCAAGTATTGTGAGTTTTATTTGAGTATAACTATTTTATTAGTCTTCCCCTGAGGTTTAATCACTAAGTCATTTATCAATAAGTAGTAGGACCATAAATAAACACTGTTATATCATACTTATCTACTAGACTATACTGACAATTGGGGGTCTTTCCTTATATTTTACTTATTATTTAGTATAAGCCTTGGGACATGATGTTACCTTAGTACAGCTCAAAATAACCAATAATTTGGGTCTGCTGCATATTAGTGGGTCATCATAACTCAGTGATTGCGGAAAAGAACCCTTAAAATAATTGTACTAATTTTTTATCATAAAAATTAGATATTTACAGTAGTAACTGTACCCAATATAAACCCAATTTCACTTGGTATTTGGACACCAATATAACACCCAATTCAATTGGTATTTGGTTAAAGCTTGGTAAGCTACTTATTCACCCTTATAGAGGTCAAGTTAAGCTTATTATTATATTTTTAACAGATTTTTTTGAATTTTCTTATATTTTATTTAAATAAATAAAGATATAAATTCAGGGTAAGCTCCATTGCTTTTTTATTAGTAATAACATTGCTAATATCTTTTGTCTACTAATTTCATAGAGTTTTTTCCTTTTGTAGACATAAAATATTGTCATTCTTAACAATATGAGTGCTCCCCAGGACAGTGTAAGTGAAAAGCCTGCTTATAATACCAGGTCTAAAGCTAACAAAAACTTTCCAGGACATCACCATGGAGGGTCAACAATACCCCCAGGCAGAAAGCATGAGTATAGAGGAAAAGGACACCCTCTTAAAAAAGATAACTATAAAAAAGACATCTCCTCCTCTTCAGGATCAACTGTCCCACCTGGCCAAACAGGTTCTGAAATTGGAGGAATCAAAATCACTCATGTTCAAAGAGGTAGAGCAGTTGCAAAACAATTGCAAGGTAGGGTTTCAGCAGATGAATCAGGCATTGGCAGAATTAAAGGGAGGCCAGCCCAGTCAGTCAAATCAGCAACCCCCTATCCAAGGCGGGTCAACTCACTCCCAGGAGAAAATCCTGGTAGACAAATGGAAATGGGACTGGTTTCATCAACAGTGGACAAGCCACAGTTGCAACAGGGATCCACCACCTCATCTGACTTCCTCAGCTCACCCTTAAAAAGGAAAAAAGCGCCAAAAATCAGGACTGGCAACCATCCCATGGTAAGTAGATTACCCTCTCAGATTGAACATAATACTAATATTTACAATATAGGTAATTCTATTGATGTTAAATCTGTGCAAAAAATAGAGGATTTAAGAAATTTAGGTTTTAGAGTAGATACACCTGACTTGTCTTTTGTCCACAATAACAGTACTATTTACAATGATAATACAGTTAACCCTCAGTTGCAACCACCTACTAGTGAGATGAGAAGCTCACAGGAGAGTGAGATAATTGAAAAGGAGGACATAGAATATTTTAACAATAATACAACTGTCCATAGAATTGTTTCAGAATTGTGGAATAGAATGACTGATTGTGAGGAACAGACAGTTAAGCTCACTAGTGATACAATTTAATCCTTGACATTAAACATTTCTTAATTAGCAACACGTAACAAAGAATTAGAGAAAGAACATTTGTCTCTAACTCTTAAATATGATTCATTGAGTAATAAATATAATGATCTTTCAAACAAATTCTGTGAGTTATAAAAATTATATGAAACACATTTATTAAAAACTGAATCAAGAACAAAGTTATATTTTTCCCAGACAAATAAAAGTGTCTCTGAGTTGCTACAAAGATTAACTAAAGTTGAGATTGAAACTTCCAATCTACTAATGAACCAGGATAATCATAAGTATAATCAATATAATAATAATCCTTTCATTGGCAAAAGTGAATCTCATTCCTTCCCTATACCACCACAATTAAAACCATCTGGTGGTAGTGTCAAATCTTAAAATGTAAGTCAAAAATCCGTACAGGAGGAAATACAAGACCATTTATCAAAAGTGAATGAGCTGTTGAATTTACCTAAGATTAGTGAGATAAAATCTAATCAGAAAAACTGGCCTAAGATAGATCAGTACCCAACTTATGATGGGGAAGCCAGCTCTGATTGGCAACATTTTATTCAAAGAATTGACAACTTGAAATTCTCATATAAGTTACCAGATGAAGAGATAACATCAAAATTAATTTCTTTATTTAAGGATGTTGCTTTATTATGGTTTGAAGCTGTCTTGAGTGAGGGTAAAGATTACTCTTGGGATGAATGGAAACAACTTATTGAAAAACAATTTGGAGGTTCTAAATTCAGGCTTACTCAGCAGAGACTTTATGAGAAGACTAGGTATAATCCGTTGAATGGTGACAAACCTATGGTATTTTTAATGAATTTAAACAAAATATTAAAAGCCATTGAGCCTCATATGGACTTAAACTTATGGAAAGATAAGATAATATATAAATTACCTATATCTCTCAGAGACATTGTTGTAGCTAGAAAATTAAATGTTACTGAATATTCTGACTTTATTAATATTTGCAATGAAATATTATTAAACCATAAGTATGAATCAAGGTATTCCACTTATAAACAAAATTTTGAACCTGTAAAAACTCAGAATTCAAAAACACTTCAGGAGAAGCAGAAAAAACCTACTGCACCTGTAGTACCTAAAAGGTATGAAACAAATACTTGTTATAAGTGTAACAAACCTTGGGTCAAAGGTCACAAATGTGAGAAAAACATAAATATTGTTGAAAATCAATGTGAATCTGAAACTGAAACTGAAAATAGTAAAGAATCAAGTGATTATGACAGCAATATCTCATATAGTGATGAAAATGAAGTCTGTATGTTGGAAGATGATTTGTCCATCTTTGAAAATCCAATATTAAATATGGACTCAAATGAATCTTTAATGAATTTTGAGGATGCTGAAATCATTAAAGATATACAAGCTGATAACTTTAAAATGACACCTATCATGGTTCCAGCTATCATTTCTGGTGAAAATGTTAATATAGTACTGGACACAGGAGCTGCTGGTTCTGTTGTTTCCACTAATAAATTACACAAAATTGATAGTGAATATAAGTCTAATCTTGAGCCACTTCAAAGTAAAAATTGGAGAGGTTTTTGATCAGTGCTACACCCCATTGGTAAATACAAAGCTGCTGTTTTCTTTAAACACCAACATGGTTATGTAAGGGTAACTTGTGACTTTGTAGTAATGGATAATACTAACTGTAATAACTGTTTTATCATTGGAAATGATATTCTGACTAAATTTGCTGTAAAATTAGACCCTGCTAATAACAATTTTACAATTGGCATGAATGGTTAAAGGAAATTTAAAATAAATTCTTTTAACACAGTCTTACACATTGAGTCAGTAACCAATTCCCCGTGTAAAGGAAGAGAATCCAATGAGATGGAACTTCTGGAAACAGAAATTTCAAAAGCATCATTTGGCACTCAGATAAGTAAAGCTGAGAAAGATAATATTTTGGAATTAATTAAAGCTTTTCCAATGGCTTTTGCACATGGTACAAATGAACTTGGACTTGTAAAAGATCATGAAATGAAGATTAGTTTAACCTGTGATATGGATAATATTCCTGCTAGTCTTAAAAAGAAACCATACCCTGCTTCACCAATGAAGAGGAAAGACATAGAGGATAATATTAAGATGTTATTACAAATGAACATTCTTGAGAAGGTTTAAACTACACCAAAATATTGTGTAATATCACCAGTGCTAATTTCTTATGAACAAGATAAAGCAAGACTGTGCGGTGATTATAGAGCATTAAATACATTTACAGTAGATGATATTTATCCCTTGCCAAGGATTGCCTCTATACATGCTACCCTTAAAGGTGCTAAATATATAAGTTGCCTAGATGGAAATAAAGGGTACCATCAAATTCCTGTTGAAAAGAATTCACAGAACTTTTTGTTGATAACAACACACATGGGAATTTATAATTATGTCAGAATGCCATTTGGACCAAAAAATGCTCCATCAGTATTTCAGAAGTTAATGGATATAGCATTCCATAATGAAATGATTGAGGGATGGTTAATGGTATACATTGATGACATCATAGTGTTCTCAAAAACCTATGATGAACACTTAATCCATTTAAGGAAGGTATTTCAAAAAATGGATGAAATAAATATGACCCTTGCATTGAAAAAATGTAAATTTGGGTTTGAATCTTTAAAAGTGCTTGGTCATATTGTATCTGGCTTACAAATATGTGTAGACCGAAATAAAGTGGCTGCAATAAAGAATATTGGCATTCCTCAAAATTTAAAGGATGTAAAATCTTTTCTTGGAATGTGTGGTTATGATAGACAATATATAAAAAACTACCAATCAATTGCTGTACCACTGACCACACTGATAAAGAAATCAGAAGCTTTCATTTGGAATAATGAAAGACAACAAGCTTTTGATAAGTTAAAAGAATTTTTAATGAAAGCTCCTATCTTGGGTTTACCAGATTTTTAATTACCTTTTGTATTATATACAGATGCAAGTTTCATTGGACTGGGTGCTGCTTTGCATCAAAAACAACTTATTGAAGAAAAAATGTCAGAAGTAGTAATCTGCTATATTTCACGTACTCTGAGAAGTGGTGAATTGAAATATGGTGCTACTCAACTTGAATGTTTGGCAGTAGTATGGGCTCTTGAGAAGCTACATTATTACCTTGAAGACCAAAAATTTGAGTTAATAACTAAATGTAGTGCAGTTAAGTCACTCTTAAACATGAAAACTCCTAATAGACACATGTTTAGATGGCAATTAGCTGTACAAGAATACAGAGGCCGGATGACTATTACACATAGAGCAGGAACCTTGCACTCTAATGTAGATCTGTTATCTAGAGTACCTCTGCCTAATAATGATGATAATCCTGCTTATGTTCCTGAGTCAGAGATTATTAACATTTATGGCATTTATATTGTAGATCTTGAGGATGAATTTATGCAATCAATTCTTGATAATTATAATTCAGATCCTGACTTGAGTAAATTAACTACAATATTAAATGATCCATCTAATGCTTCAATGAATGTTTTAATAAAAACATTACCAATTAAGTATAAAGAGGCATTAGAAAAAGGAAAATTTTCCATTGAGGATGGTTTTATATATTACAGGAAAAAATTAAGTAATGTAATTGTAATTTGCCCTTCAATGAAGGAGTTAATGTTAAGTATATGTCATGATGATATATTAGCAGGTCATTTCGACTACCATAAAACATTAACCAGAGTAAAAAACACAGCTTGGTGGATTAACATGTCTGAGGATGTTCAGAAATATGTTGAAACATGTGATTCTTGTCAAAAATCTAAAAGATTAACAGGAAAAAGAGCTGGTTTATTACAACAAATTGAGAAATTAAAAGCTCCATGGGAAATAATTAACATGGACTTTGTAACAGGTTTGCCAATAGCAGGGCATAAGAGTTATAACTCCTTCTGGGTAATTGTAGATAGATTTACAAAGATGTGTAAATTTATTCCTACCCACAAAGAGGTTTCTGCAAAGGACTTAGCTTTTTTATGGTGGACACAAATGTTAAATACAGCAGGTTTCCCCAAAGCAATAGTTTCTGACAGAGATCCTAAATTTACTTCTGAGTTCTGGACGTCACTTATGGATGTTTCAGGGTGTCAATTAAAACTTTCTACAGCACACCATCCACAAACTGATGGGCTAGCAGAAAGAATGATACAAACCTTAGAAGATATGATAAGAAGATACTGTGCTTTTGGTCTTAATTTTAAAGACAATGACAAATTCACGCTATGGTAAGGTAAACTCTTACAGTCGCCTTGCTGTAAGCAGAATCCGGAGGAGATGTGTGGATTTAGCTGAAAACCCCGTCCTTCCAAATAAAATAACAAAATGGGAATTCTAAATCACTAAGCTAACCAGTCTACTTGGATCTGATTGATAAAAATAATGAAACTCTAAAATAATTAACGCTTATTGAGATTTAAGTAAAAGTGGCTGTTGAGGAAGAAATACTGATAACAACAATTAAGGTGTACCAGTGAAAGATCTGAAAAGATTGACTTTTATGTTTTTATAATAATTTGAATTTTTATGAGACAGCAATAATCAAGTCCCAGCGATGAAGACCTTTCTAAAGATACCCTGTATGAAGTGTGATTTGAATTGTTGAGTAGTATTTCTAAAATGTTATTTATAAAATATAAATTTATAAGGGTATTACAAATTTATTTAATTTGTTGAGTAATAAAAAATGAGACCGTGGTGGTTAAAGATTAAGCTGTATGATGTGTTCCCCCCCCTCAATTTCGAGTTTGAGAGGCGCTTAAGTATTCCTAGTCACGTGCCTAAGTTTTCCCCTCCAGAGCTCTCCCAGAGTCAATCCGGAGCCCGTACGGAGTCCGTACGGAGTCGGAACGGAGTCTGTACGGAGTCAAAGCGGAGTCTGTACGGAGTCTGTACGGAGTCGAAATGGAGTCGGTCCGGACTTCCGGACTCAATTAGAACCTTAAAACTATTATAAAAAATCTAAAAAAATTACACATAATAGAGCTACTTCCCTTTTACATACCAAACTAATTTTCGTAGTCTGCGCAGCTCCAATTACCCCGTGAAAATTCATAGAAGTTAAGTAATTTCTGAAAACGTAAATATTTCTATAAAACTTTAAAACTCATTTAAAAATATAAGAAAAATAGTAAAAATTCTGGGAAAATTTCCCAAGGTTCTTGAGTGACTCGACTTGATACTTATAAATTTTTCAGACCGTAAAAATAAGTTTTCTCCGTAAAATAAATTGTTTTTGTGTAGGCATTTGCTCGTGACCAATTTCTTCATATTTAAAACTCAAATAAATTAAATAAAACCATTTTATATATAAAAAAATAATAACGCCAATCTTGCACACCGTAATAACTCCATTTATGTATTTAGGTGCCGTACTAAACTTTAGGCTACCACATCCTCCCTCCAATCGAGAATGTCCCCATTCTTATAACTTTGCATAAGTGGTTGAGCGATTCCAAAAGAATTATCTTTTCTAATAAAATTTTTTGATAAATTTGTTTTAGCTGGTCTTCTTTTAATTCTTTATAATAAAAACGTTGTTTCTTCTTCTCTGGCTTGATATAACATAAAATAAAATAAAATAAATCTTGTGATGATTCCACTACGAGAGCAAGGTTTGAATCCCTTCAGACTCCCATTAACCAGTCTTCCTTCTTGTCACAGCATTGAGAGAGTGGATCTTCCTATGAGCCAAATACTCCTGATTCCAACCTCATAGGCCCCCCCACTGAGCCAAATTCTATGATTCCAATCTCGCCATAAGGTCCTCCAAGCTTCACACCAAAAATGGCCTAACACTGAGGCACTAAAAAAATCATTCCCTAAAATCCAACTACCATCCTAACTTCTGATTCCTTCATCACAATTTTCAAACTTTGCTATACAGCAAACCCATAAAATACTTTTGCCAGGCTTCCAGTAATAATATTAACTTTAGACCATGTTAAAGCGCCACAAATTTCACCTAATTAACCATTATGCTTTCCTTAGCATCATCACCACCTAAAATTTTAACATCCTAAAGCTTATCAGCACCCAATTCCAGAAATAATTGAATAACCAGTTTAGAGTCTTAGTGGACAGTGATTAATTAAAAGATTGAATTGAGTTATCCAAACAAGATTGACATTCCAGTTTAAAGTCTTGGTGGACCAAACATATAATCGATTGCCAGTTTTTGGTCTTGGTGGACCAAAGATTGTTTAGGTGCATAAATAACTTGATAAATTCCTAAGTAAGGCCTAGGCTTGACCAAAGATTGAATAAATTTGATAATCCAGTTTAATTTCATAGTGGACCAAACATTTGATCGACAAGTAATCCAGTATAAGGCCATAGTAGACCAATGAATGTTGAATTATCCTGCAGATATTAATTTTCCAGTTTAAAGTCATAGTGGACTAAACAATGAATGAAATACCAGTTTAAAGTCATGGTGGACCAAACATTTAATCAATAAGAAATCCAGTTTAAGGTCATGGTGGACCCAACAGCTTGATAACAGTCCAGTTTAAGGTCTTGGTGGACCTAACATTTGATTTATATAAAAAAAATCCGTCTCCGAAAATATCCATAAAATCTTGATCATCCTTCAAATTCAGTTTAAAGTCTTGAAGGACTAACAGCTCCAATATAAAATTTTAAATGAGAGTCTTGAAAATTAGCCAGTTTAAAGTCTTGGAGGACTAACAGCTCCAAAATTCGTATAAAAAACCTTAAAGAACGTCTTGAGCAGTAGCCAGTTTAAATTCTTGGAGGACTAACAGATCCAAAATACGTATAAAATAAACCTTAAAGAACGTCTTGAACAGTAGCCAGTTTAAAGTCTTGGAGGACTAACAGATATCTTGAAGTAAAATCCCATTGGTATTGAGTTCCCCTAGACCCTGTTTCGTGTCTAAACTAAATGAAGACTGAAAAATAAAACTAAGAATTAAAATAATAATTTTGATTTATTTAATTGATTATTTTTTTTATTTTATTTTATTTTTTATTTTTTTTTATTATTTTTTTTTTTTAAAATAAATTTTATTTTTTTTTATTTTTTTTTTATATTTATTTTATTATTTTTAATTTTAATTTTGTTTTTAATTTAAAATAAAAGATTTTAGAAAAGATAGTTTTGAAATAAAAGTTAAAATTTAATTTTTAAAGAAAAAGAAATGAATGTGAAAAGAAAGTTAAAAAAAGTAATAATAATAAAAAAAATTTCAAAATAAAATTTTAAAAGATGCCCCCCAGCCATTTGATGAGCCGTACCCTCGACATCATACCCACATCCAAGTGCAACTTGATGTGGTTAAACAATTTTGAGAAATTGAAAAGAAAAGAAAATAAATGAAAGTTTTAGAAGATAATTTTTATAATGATGATCACTGGGTGGGCTCCCTCCAATTTATAAAAATGATTAGAGACAACCAGTGAGCATCACCTTTACAATAATTCATAATATATATTAAAGAAAAGAAATCACAATCTAACATAAAAAAAATCAAAAACAAAATAAAATAAAAGAATCTTGAATCCGGCATTGAGAGCGGTGCCTCTTGATTCGTTCCAGTTTATAGTCTTAGTGGACTTCCTAAAATTAAAAGACAAAGCCAGGATTCAACTAGAAACAGGGAAAATTTTGGAAACGAACATTATGGGGTAATTGTGTATAGAGCAGCCAGCCCATCAATTACCCCCACACTTGCCAATATTAAATTAAGAAGGTTCCCCTGTGAACACCTCTTCCAATAAATTTTAAAAATTTTTCCAACACTATCTTCACCCATATTTTAAGAATTTTAAGTTTTAGAAAATTTCAATGAAGGTCTTCTTGAATTTTGTTAAGTTTCATCATAGTTTCGTCGCCCATATGCAGTGTAACGACAGTAAAGCATTTTGATAAAAAGAATACATTTTATCCTCATTGCGGAGGTCGATAAGATTTTTATAAACATCATAGTTTATCCTCATTGCGGAGGTATCCATAAAATTTCATAAATGTCATAGTTTATCCTCATTGTGGAGGAAGACTTTGGCACTCCTGGTGCCTCTAGGATAGAACCGTTTCACTTGATCGGCCGCTACCCTCTTCTTCAATACTACTCCATCCAACTCTTCTAACACATATGAACCGCCGGAAACTTGCTCCTTGATTTTATATGGTCCATTCCACCTATCTGCAAACATCTTTCCCCACTGACTTTCCAAACTCCTATTATACACCAGGACCATATCACCTGGGTTCAAAGGTTTTTTTAATCGATGTGCCAACCGCTCATCCCAATATCTAACTGATTGATTTCTGATCTTCATCATCCGCGAATATGCCTTTTCTAAATATTCTTCTTTCTTTTCTAGCTGCATCATTCTTGCACACAATAATTCTTCAGTAGTTTTGACCGTGTCCCAGTCAACTCCAAGATATGATTCAGCTTCTAAATCAACCGGTACAACTGCTTTCTGTCCAAAAACAAGTTCATAAGGTGAAAATCCGGTTGTCCTTTTGGCAGTGATTCGATCAGCAAATAAAACTAAAGGTAAATAGTGCCTCCACTTTTTGGCACTTGTCCCACACATTTTAACTAAAGCATCCTTAATAACTTGATGCCCTCTTTCAACCATGCCTTCAGCTTCAGGATAATATGGGGTTGCTACCCTAACCTTTGATCGAATTTTTAATACGTCCTCTTTAAACTCTGTCCCAAATTCAGGACCTCCATCTACCGTTACTAACTTCATCACCCCATACCTATATACCCAATTATTCAAAAAAAATTCTGCCACATTTTTGGCAGTTAAATTAATAAGAGGCGCTGCCTCTACCCAACCAGATAAATCATCTCTGGCCACAATTAAATATTTATACCGTCCCTCTTTTATATGAACGGCATCTAAACTAACTCTTCCAAAGAGTGTATATTCACCGGTCGCGCGTCCAGGTTCTTTTGGCCTTAAATAACTTTGTCTTTGAAATTCTTCACATGACTGAACCCACTGTTTAACAGCCATCTTCATGCCAGGCCACCAAAATCGATCAGAAATTCTTCTAAACGTTTCTCCAACACCTCTATGCCCGAGATCTTCATGCAGTGATTTCAAAACTAATTCTTGCCCCTTCTCTTGAGTTATAAATACTTGAGGATTTGGATACCTTCTCCTCATTAAACCTCGACCAGATAGGTAAAACGTAGATGACTTCCTCTTGATAGCCACCCATTCATTGTCTTCACAATCTTCTGGCCTCTCTAAAGTCAACAAATATTTGACTAACAAAAAATAAAAACCAGTCTGACCCCAGACTTCATCTTGAAAATCGATTAATATAACATCAATAGGGACTTCTCTATCACCAATATCTCCTGCACATGAATGAGCCAATAATCGCTGACCCCTAAATAAATCTTTAATCGAGCTATGTCGTCGTTTTTTTTCTGAACCTTTGGATCCTTCGTAAACCGTATTTGAAAATACCTCTTTCTCTTTATCCACCCTTTTATTTAAATTCTCTAATTCTCCAACATATACACCATTACTTAATTTACTACTATCCCACACTACCAATTCATCTTCCTCTACATACACCACATCTTCTTCTACCTCCTTTCTACCAAATTTATCTACACCTTTTCCAACACCTTTATTAACATAAAAACTATTTTCCAGTTTATCCTCTTGGTGGAGGTCATCATCATCATAATCTAAACACAATAGTCCTGCCAGTTTAACCTCATGGGGGAGGTATGGAAAGTCTTCAGCTCCTTTAGTGCTGGCTTTGATAATAGGTATATCTTCATCGAACTCTTCTGAGTCTGAATCTTCTTCGGTGGGTGGTCTCCTTGATAAACCATCTGGCATAGTAAAAGTCTTGCCAGTCTTATGAACTAAATTGAACAAAAAATGTTGAATAAAAGCTACCCATCTTGTCATGGGTGCATTCGGTAAACTTGGGGAATTAATCATCTGGATTAACGATTTCGCATCCACTTGCAACTCAAAATGTTGCCCCCACAAAATATGCTGAAGTTTCTTCAGTATTTTCGCCACACCACATAATTCCAATTTTGGTTGAGAATATCTTGATTCGACCTCAGTAAATACTACAGATTCATACCTAACTGGCCTGATGTAACCAGATTTATCCATCTGAGACAAAACCGCCCCAGCTACAACCTGACTTGAATCAACTGCTAAATAGATTCTGCCAGCATCTTTTCCATAATCCAACTTGTGGAGGACTAAATCCTTCCCCACAACCTCCTTCAACTTTACAAATGCCTTCTCACACTCTTCATCCCACTCCCAGTCTGCATCCTTTCTTGTTAACCGTCTCAATGGAGCTGCCAATGAAGAAAAGTCCTTAATAAACATTCTAACATATACGCAAACGCCTAAAAACCCTCTAACTTCGGTTGTATTCTTGGGTCTTGGCCAGGACTGAATTTTGTTAACTTTCTTCTTGGACATAATCCTACCCTCTCTACATACCACATGGCCTAATATTTCTAAGGCTGGAACACAACATGAAAATTTTGAACCTGAAATAGTTAAAACAGCCTCTTCAATTCGAAACAAGATTCTTTCTAAAGTAGTTGCAAACTCCCAAATGAATTTGCGTATCCCAGGATTCTCTTCCAACACCTGGTTATCATAGTCGGTTGTTGGTCCCTTAATTCCTCCATCATCTATAAAGATTCCAGCATATTGTGGAATTTCATCTTGAAGGATCCAAGCCATCTGAGCTTGATAAACTGCAACCGAATTTGTTGCTCCTTGAGGTAATCTTGTTAACTGTAAACGTCCTAGTGGTGTATCAAATGTAGTGAGAGGCCTTGAGTCCGGATGTAACTCTCTCTCATCATATCCACCCATAATATCTCCCAAACCATAACACACTCTTCCTGCAAATGCTTCAACAAACTCCTCAGCACTAGGCGGTATCCCAGCATCCTTTATTGTAACCCTATTTAATTCCCTAAGATCATGAACAACTCTAAGCTTGCCATTCGGTTTCTTGATACAAAGTACCGGACTAGAATAACTTGACGTTGATTGCTCATACAGTCCAGTGCGTATCCATTCTCTGACAACTTCGATATAAGCTTCTTTCAATGCAGCCGGAATAGGAATAGGTTTCTGCTGCCACGGTTCATGACATACCACAGGAATCTTGTAAGGCTCCCCATAGGAATGCTTCAACACACCCCTCTCCTCTTCTACAAAAGCAATGGCCTTCTCTCGCTTGACCATCACATCCAACAACAACTTCTTCTCTTCTCCAGACAACCAACCATCAGGTCCAAAATTAACAACACCCAGTCTCTCAAAAGTGATTCTTGACGTCTCAGAAAATTCAGGCGGATTCTTTACCAAGGGACTTTCATAAGGATCTCTTGATAACCTTTGTCTTCTCAAGGGTGGATTTAATTCAGCAGGTAGCGGTTCATTAATAAGTCAAACTTTATTTGCTACCTTCTTATATTTGGCTGCGTCCACATCTAAATAAACTTGAGGTAAAACATTTACTTTTGTATCGCCATTACATATTTCATCAAATGAATCTTCTTCATTGCCAGAATTAGAATAAGAAAAATTAGAAAAATATTTTATTTCATTTTTAAATTTTACCCTTTTCTCCTTTCCCTCGTCTAATTTATAAACAGATTTTCCAACACCTTTGCTTCCCTTATCCAACATTAAATCACCCGTAAAGAAAGTTGGCAGTTTAACCTCTTGCTGGAGGACCGGAAATGAATTTTCACAAAAATTATTCACCACGCAATATAGGGGGAGGACTTGCTAGCAAGTCCGCAACTTGAAGTCAGATGGAAATCAGATGGAACTCAGACTGAAGTAATACTGAACTTTCACTTGAAGTATCACACAAATAACAATGGATCTATATTGAAAACATAGTGAAAGTGTGAGGATAACTGAATGGAAGCCAGAAAAAATCATTCCATGAGTCTACTCAATGCAAAATATTTTTTGAAACAGCTTATTAAAATAATACTTTATTAAATTAATTTGATCAATAAAAATTGATTGACAATATTGCAATTCTTAAATACAATAATTTTATTAAAAAATTTCAGATTACATATAAAAAAAATCAGTGACTTTTTCTATTACTTACAACTGTTTTTACAGAATTGAAAACTATGTTTCAGCTAATATTTTATGGAAGTGAACTCTGTTCTTCGCCCGAAGAACAGAGTTCATCCTCCTATTTTCACACTCTGTTTGCACCAATCTCCATCCCTTTCAATTCTATCAACACATGCTTGTCTTCCCTTCCCATGCCTTTCGCTATCCTCCCAGCCCCATTGTATGCCATCCTCTTTTGATCCCCATTTCACCCCTCTCAACCTCTCCCAGACCCTTTTCTTCATTTAAAATGCCTCGGAACCCTTAATCTTCCCTTCCAACTCTTTCCCAACCTTTTCGCTACCCCATACACCCTTCCTCACCCCTCTCTCCAGCCTTTCCAGCCCTTGTAGCCCCATTTGTGTTCACATGAGCTTCAAGGTGCGTTCAAAGTAAATTCAATACTTCTTCATGATGGTTTCATCACTTCCTCAATGTGTGCTCAAAAAGATATGAATTAGGGTTCAAGGTTGCGGACTTGCCAGCAAGTCCGCCCCCCATATTGCGTGGTGATTTTTTTGTGTTTTAATTATACCAAGATTTTTTATTGGATTTTGATGTGATTTTTGCAGTTTACCCTCTTGCTGGAGGTCCGGAATAACATTTTCACAAAAATTATTTTTTTGTGTTTTACTTATACTGAGATTTTTAATTTGGTTTTGATGATATTTTCGCATTTTACCCTCTTTCTGGTGGTCATAAAACATACCCTTCCAATTTTTATCCAACCTAATTTGGCCCATTTTGCCTTTTTCACCATTTTTAAATTTAATAGAAAAACAGGGTAAATCCAATAAACATATAGAAATGTCCATAACGTATTTGCACTCCAAAGTAATATTAACAGAAAATAATTGAGAATCCACTTGAATTATCTCCAAGTGAGCTGACCTATTGCAATCCGGGATCTCATCCTGAGGAGAGATTACAACATTAGAGTGATCAGCCCCAGCTACCCCAAAAAATGAGGGCATCCATCCTTCTCCAACAAACATAATTCACCAGAAGCCGTCCGTTTTATATGCTGCTTCTTGGTGCAAACACAACACTGGCACAGAGTAGTAATCCCTGGCCGTGTTTCCCAACCTTCATCTCCAGGAGGCGCTAACCGCATATGTAACCTCCGCATATCTTCACCAGTGATCTCCAAACTAATCCCCATGCCAGCTTGATACCCTATCCTGGCCTCAAAATCCATCAAAAAAGGACCACCAAGAACAGTTATGACTGCTCCTCTGGCCACATAAAAGTGAACCTTACCAACAGATCCACCAATGCCTAACCTGACATGCTCAGCTGTGCCCATCAGCTCTGTTGCATGCCCTCCAATGCCTCTGAGGTTTCCCCCAGTTCCACTTTTAATTGGCAAGCCTATACTCGTCGCTTGCTCCAATGAAATTAAATTAATTTGAGACCCTGAATCGACCAAGGCCTTTACTTCTTTACCATTTAGGGTTACCACCAGGTAACCCAGGGGAGCAGAAAAATGTGTATCTACATCTTCCCCAAACTTTTCAGCATTTTCACAAATATATTCCACCTCTCCAGTGGAAACCCGACGCCTCGTCAAATGCTTCTTTTGCTTTTCAGCAAGCGCCGGACTAATTGTAAATAACTCCCCCAAAGATAAGGGAATCTGCAGTTGATTCACCCTATTCAAAACTGCGTCCATCGCATTAGCTTGAACAGAAACTACTGGCCGCTCATACTGGACCTTTGATTTAACAACCTTGGCCCTCCCTCTTGAGGTCCAACCAAGCCATATTCACCCCCCATTATAACATCTTCACTTTCTATATCCCTAACTCCGTCACCAGCTTCTTGCACTAATCCTGATCCATCGCTAGTCCTTCTTACACCCTCCATTGGGATGGGACCGCTAAAACTTGGTCTGGGTAGAGACGCCAACGGTACGTCCTCCTCAGAATCTGAATCATCCTCTGGCATAGGCTCACCATTTAAATCAAACTTGCCATAACTAGGGGGCCCCATATCAGCAATCCCCTTCTGCATCTTATATAATTCGTCCTTAGAGTAAGGGTTCAATTTGTTGACGGCAGTTTGAGCACTAGAATTCTTGTCCTCAGAGTAAGGGTTCACTTTGTTATTGGCCTTGCCAGGATTAGCCCTCAATTGGCTCTGAATGCTACTTTTCGCCTCAGTAGCAGCTGCTCTTCTAGCAGCATTAACATTGTATTCGCCAGCCATACAGCTTCCCTCCACCTGGGCAACTGTCGCCAGCTCTAAACCACCAAAAGAAGTAGAAAATGTGGCTTTACTGACCTCTTTCTCCTTGCCCTTTTCAGCTTTACCACCATTACCAATACCATTTTTGCCACCCTTGGCATTAACATCTTCATCCGTCACCTCTTCAAATCTGGCTCTCCTTTCAGCCGTTAAACTTCTTCTGACCAAATCAGAAGGAGACTGTCCATCACTGGGCTTGATGAACGAACCATCAGGAAATTTATAAACTTTACCATCAAATAAAACTCGCCCAGCATCCATATCCTTATCAAGAGCAAAACAAACTGTTGCTCTGTGCCCCCTCCTATTACAATAGGAGCACACCTTTGGCTCATCTTAGCCACCTCTATAACTACTACCACCATTCCCACCATTTCTCCAATTGCCTGGGAAGCGGTTACCATTGTTATTGCCATTATAATTTCGACGTTCATAACCTCTGGACTGATAAGAAGTTGACGTTGACGAAGAAGCGATTGGGGCCTTGTTGGCCTTCTGGGTTTCTTGAACAAATATTTTTAATTGTTTTGTTAAATCGGCCAAGTGATCGATAATCTTATTATCTACATTGCCCTCGACTTTAGCAGCAGGTAATCCCATTTGAGCCTTCTTGGCCTCCTGGGCTTTGACCATAATATCGTTGTTTTCAGCCAAAACTTTGCTAACCTTGCTAACATATTGAGTGCATGACTCTTGATATTTGTCCAACGCCAATAACTTTAGATGGGCTTGAATGTTGTCCTTGATAACCTCCAGAGACGGCAGTTTCTGCTCACCATTAGGAAGTTCCTTCATCAAATCTTTTCTTGAAAGATCCTTCAAGACGTCCATTCGAATATCCCTACTGCATGCTGTCCAAAACAAATCTTTTGCTTGGTTCTCATGCACTAACTTGTCCACCAGAATAAGATATTCAACTACTTCATCAAACTGAACACACAGCTTTTTGAAGTCCGCCATAGAAGAAACACCACCCTTTGCTTGCCAGTCTCCAACAATTTTATTGAGGTCCATCATAGTAAACCTAACACCCCATCTATCAACCATAGCTTTAGAAAGCTTAACCCAATCCTTGTCCTTGAATGCCTGCATAGCAATAACCTCTTTTTCCACCTCCCTATCAGCAATAAAAAACCTAACTTGCTTCACCATATCCACATGAGAAGCACCATCAACAGCAGCAGCAGCTTCATACCTGCTAATGAACCATTTAACCTCCTCCCCATCAAACTTTGGGCCATCCCAAGAAACAATTCTAACTGAGGGAGTAAGAGGGTTAGAAGATCCAGAAGCAAAAGCAGAAGAAGACATCCCAATAAGTAATGAAAAGCGTTAACAATTGATAAAATAACAAGCCTCTTGCAGGCCAATAACAAAAATCCAATTAGAGTTCCAGAAAATAAGCCTCTTGCAGGCTAATAACGTTCTTGATCCAAGTAAGTCTTTAAAGAAAGCTAGAGAATTCGAACCCCACATTGGGCGCCAACTATGGTAAGGTAAACTCTTACAGTCGCCTTGCTGTAAGCAGAATCCGGAGGAGATGTGTGGATTTAGCTGAAAACCCCGTCCTTCCAAATAAAATAACAAAATGTAAATTCTAAATCGCTAAGCTAACCAGTCTACTTGGATCTGATTGATAAAAATAATGAAACTCTAAAATAATTAACGCTTATTGAGATTTAAGTAAAAGTGGCTGTTGAGGAAGAAATACTGATAACAACAATTAAGGTGTACCAGTGAAAGATCTGAAAAGATTGACTTTTATGTTTTTATAATAATTTGAATTTTTATGAGACAGCAATAATCAAGTCCCAGCGATGAAGACCTTTCTAAAGATACCCTGTATGAAGTGTGATTTGAATTGTTGAGTAGTATTTCTAAAATGTTATTTATAAAATATAAAGTTATAAGGGTATTACAAATTTATTTAATTTGTTGAGTAATAAAAAATGAGACCGTGGTGGTTAAAGATTAAGCTGTATGATGTGTTCCCCCCCCCCCTCAATTTCGAGTTTGAGAGGCGCTTAAGTATTCCTAACCACGTGCCTAAGTTTTCCCCTCCAGAGCTCTCCCAGAGTCAATCCGGAGCCCGTACGGAGTCCGTACGGAGTCTGTACGGAGTCGAAACGGAGTCCGTCCAGACTTCCGGACTCAATTAGAACCTTAAAACTATTATAAAAAATCTAGAAAAATTACACATAATAGAGCTACTTCCCCTTTACATACCAAATTAATTTTCGTAGTCTGCGCAGCTCTAATTACCCCGTGAAAATTCATAGAAGTTAAGTAATTTCTGAAAACGTAAATATTTCTATAAAACTTTAAAATTCATTTAAAAATATAAGAAAAATAGTAAAAATTCTTGGAAAATTTCCCAAGGTTCTTGAGTGACTCGACTTGATACCTATAAATTTTTCAGACCGTAAAAATAAGTTTTCTCCATAAAATAAATTGTTTTGTGTAGGCATTCGCTCGTGACCAATTTCTTCATATTTAAAACTCAAATAAATTAAATAAAACCCTTTTATATATAAAAAAATAATAACGCCAATATTGCACACCGTAATAACTCCATTTACGTATTTAGGTGCCGTACTAAACTTTAGGCTACCACAACGCATGATTGGGTAACCCTTATCCCAGGTTTAGAATTTGCATACAATAGTACAGTACATTCTGTCACTGGCAAAAAGCCATTTGAGTTATGGTTGGGTTATGTACCTAATACCCCTGCTAAAACTCTTAATAAGTTACCTAGATTGGATATCCATCCAGGTACTAAATCTTTTCTTCAGATACAGGAATTATGCAGAAAACATGCTCAAGAATGTATAAATAAGGCGTTTGAGTATGAAAGGAAAAGATGGGATAAAGCCCATAAAGAACAAATGTTCAAGAGGGTGATGAAGTCCTTATTTACACACTACATTTCAATTTAAATGGTAATGGTAAATTGAAGGATCCATTCATTGGACCATTTGTAGTTAAAAAGATGGTTGGTAATAATGCTGTTGAGGTTATTCTATATGCACCATATGATAGAAAACATCCAGTATTTCCTATTTCTCTTATAAAACCATACCATTCTAATGATACTGCTCTATTTTCAAGAAGATCAGGAAGGCATAAACAGCAACCTGAAGAAATAGTTGAAAAGGCAGAAATTGAAAAGATACTTAAAAAGAGACACCTTACTAAAGAAAAGGGAGTTGAGTATCTATTAAGATTTAAAAATAAATCAAGTGAATATGACCAGTGGATTCCAGAAAATGAAATCTCTGATCTTAAAAATCTCTTGAAAAAATTTAAATCTAAATAATACTGTTCATTCAGTATATGTATTATAAAAATAATTTTTTTATTTTTATTTTTATTTTTATTTTTTCACTCCTTTGTTTTAATTAAAATGTCTTAACATTTTTTTTATTGTTTTTTTGGGGTGAGGGAGTGTCAGCCTAAATATCCTTAGGACTGAGTATTTCTTATGCTTAAAATAAGATAACCTTAAGTAGATTAAGCTTATATCTTAAAAATAAGGTTAAAATAATAATATATATTATTTTATTATATATATATATATAATTATTATTCTATTATATAACTTATAATAGTTTAAATAGCTTATCCATGGCCTAATAATACTTCTTAAGGTGTTAATGGAGTCATAATATACTTATCTTAAGTGATATGAAGTAATTATTGACATACATAAGCTTATATGTATACATAAATCTCATATTAAGTGAAATATGCAGTATTTATGTATATTTAGATATATAAGTGGGTTTTAGCCCCTTAATAGCCTATAAACTTTGTTTTTCTGCTTATTTTGGGTCATATGGACGAAATCAGTGGACTCACAACGCCTACAGAAGCATAGACATCTATATCAGGCGCATACACCCAGTTTGGACAACTAAAATTACTTCATTGTATGGTTATTCACAGATTTATGGGTTGGAGGGATATTTCTGGGTTAATGTGGATGCTTGGGGATGTTATTGGGGGCTTGGACATTTTATTTGTTTCCTTTATATGCTTTTGGTTTAATTAAATCTCTTTTTGACTGTTTATTTTACCTGTTTCTTTATGATATCTGCTTTTATCTGGGTTTTCTATTAATGGTATGGATCTGTGTTATTATTAATAGTGATGGAGGGTCCTTACTGGAGGTCTGTGTGTTGAAACTGCTTGAAGTGGACTCCATGGGGAGGTGATGGGCCCTCACAGTGCTTTAATTGCCGGGGATAGCAGTGACATCATCTGGATTGAAGGTCTGTGCACTCCAGTGGATTTGGGTATAAGTAAGGGGGAATTTGACGGTTATTTATCATCATTCAATTACTACAACTCCAACAAACACTACTATACAATTATTAACATTTAGAAATATATTATAAAGCCATTATAAATTGATATTATCTTTATATAAGCTATAACTATATTTTATTTATCTATTTTCCACCACTAGCATGCATTTAAATCCAAGTATTGTGAGTTTTATTTGAGTATAACTATTTTATTAGTCTTCCCCTGAGGTTTAATCACTAAATCATTTATCAATAAGTAGTAGGACCATAAATAAACACTGTTATATCATACTTATATACTAGACTATACTGACAGAAACCCTTGGTTTTTGTTCCAGGTCTGGTGGTGAAGAATTCCTGAAGATCCCTCAAGTTGAAGGTGGAGCAGCAAAGTATAAGAAGGTTGGGCAGAAGATTAGGCCTGTCAATGAGCCTATGCCTGTGTGTTTGAATCTGCCCTTGAAGAGACCTCCTTTGTTGAGAGATCCGTACTGTACTCCTTTGGTGAAGAATCCTCCAGAATTTGTAGAGACGGCTAGGGTGACCGTGGAAAGATTGAAAGTTGTTAATTTTGGTCCTGATGGGTGGTTGTCTGAAGAAGAAAAGAAGTTGTTGTTGCACGTTATTGTGCTAAGGGAAAAGGCTGTGGCGTTTGTTGAGGAGGAAAGGGGTGTATTGAAGCACTCTTTCTGACTTCAGGGAGGTCTTGCCACTTCTGGGCGGGCCCCCCACCTTGGTTATAGAAGGCTGGGGAGCGTTTCTAGAGGGATTTTATTCAATGTGGCTGTCAAAAGCGCCAAATTTGTTTCTGTGCATGGATTTTTTAGATGGTGGTCTGTGTGTACATACTGAATAAGAAAGTTTGGTGCAACTTTAATTATTATACAACCATCCAGAGGTGATATCACTGTTTCTCACTCAGTTTTAACTGTTTTTTGGCCACAATTGGCTGTGTTTGTTGCAAGGTTATTTCTTCATTTAACTCAACTTTGGCAATTGGTTTCTCTGGTGTAGCTTTGCAACCTGAATCAAGTATTATTGCTGTTTTCTATGCAACAAGTGCACAGTGTTTTGGTTTTCTGGTTTGGATCTTTCTGAATTTCAGGTTCAATTTTGTCTGTGGTCTATCTAGGCTACTGTATTGACTTTTTAAGAAGTAAATAAGTGTGTTGGAAGGGGTATTTTAACATTCTCTAATTGGCTGTAGTAGATAAATTTGACCTGTTATTTCTCAAGGGGACAGGGAATTTTCTCTCTGGTTTTCTCCAGCTCCCTTGGTCAAGGCCTATAGCTAGTCCTATAAGATTTTCTACATTTCTGGCACCCAACTTGGGGTGAAGATTTTTTAGCTTTTGAGACTTTCTGTTACATTTGGTTTCTCTTCTTTGGTTGGAAATTAGGTTTCTGGAATCTATTGGAACATAGTTTCTGGAACCTCTTTCTCTAGTGTTGGTAGTGGAACAGCTGATACTTCTGATGATGTTAATCCTCCTGTTTCTGTTAGTACCTCTGTCATGATTTAGTCCTGGAAGTGGCCTATGTTTATGGGGAAAGATGTGAAGTTATTTCTGGAGTTTTTTAAAGCTTCTGGGAATGTGGATGGTTCTTCTCACTTGGACATGATGAAGCAAATCATCTTCTACATTGATGACAGGGCTCTGGTGAGGGAGGTTGCTTCTATGGAAGTTTATAGGAGAAAAAATTGGAAAAATTTGTGTCTGCAGATGACAGAAAGGTGGGAATCCAGGTACTCTATGGTGGATCTCAATATGATTTCAAGTGAATGGAAATCTTATGGTGGGTTGGATAATCTTCATTCCTATGGAAAGTTTGTGGCTCAGTTAGAGCCAGTGGTGGTTTATTTTGTGGATATGCAGGAGATGGAAAGTACTGATTCTGAAAGGGATATTTTCTTCTCTGCTCTGGAAGGAGATGTCAGAATTGATTTGTTGAAGGAGTTGTCAAGGAAGGACAAAATGAAAGTTTTTCCCAATGGGAACTAGAAGTTGCCTTCTCTTTCTTTGGTGAAGGAGTTTGTGGAAGACCACCTCAAACTATTTTCACTTAATTTTTGTGAATTTCCTAGAACCAAGTATGTGAGCAAGTTCTGTGAGGCCTTTGATGATTATGTGGAGGATTTAAGGAAGAAGAAGGAGAGTTTGAACAAGGAGAAGGCTACTGAGAAGCTTAAAGAGGTTGATCCAGTAGTGGAGCAGCTGGCTGATCTGAAAAAAAAGCTACATATTTTTGTTCAGGAGGCTCAGAAGGCCAATAAGGCTTCTTCTCATCCTGGGGATATTGAAAAGAGGGCTGGTAGAAATGATCCCCAGGTCTACTCTTACTGTAGCAGGAAGGGATAAAATTCCAATGTTTTTTGGTAACTGAATAGATATTTTTCTGAAAGGAAGGTCAAATTTCATGAGAAAATACTCAAGTTCCCTGATGGTTCATTTGTTAAGCCTAATGATGGTCAGGCTCCATTGGACTTGGTGAGGAGGAGACATAATGTCAACTTAGGGAGGCCAAGGTTTGGAGAGTTGCCTAATGGGACTTCCTCTTCTAATAAAGTTGGAGATGATGGAAAGGGAAAAGGTAAGGAGGCTTATAGAGTCTCATTCACATTGTCTTTTGGTGGTTTGTACTTGTATTCTTGTGGTAGGCATTCAAGTGGGGAATACTTGGCTGTTGTGAATGATGTGGAAGCATGAAATGTGGAAAGGCCTAAGAGCAGTTCTCATAACCAACCAAAGCATAAGGCTTCAAAGGTAGATCCTAAGCTGGGTGCAGTCACAAAGAAGTACATCAAAGAGGAGCTGTATTAAATTCAGAAGGGTATGGCTGATATGCGCCCCCTAGTTTTGTAGCATTGGAGATGAATGGTGAGCTAATGCCTATGAATGTTGATTCTGACTCTGAAAAGGATGTCCCTTTTGCTTCATTTAAAAAGCTTTCTGAAGTTAGAGGGTCTGGTGAGGGATCTGATTTGATTCCTGTTGAAGGAAAATCTATTAGTGGTTCTGGTCCTCAAGAATCTTCTAGGACAAAGGTAGTGAAGCCAAGGGATCACTTTGAGAGGCCAGTTATTTCTGTTCAAGCTCATTTTATGGAATCTGTGTTTGATAGGATGAGACAGGTTCAGGTTTCCCTTACTTATGAGGAGCTCTATGCTATCAGTTGTTGGTTGGCTGATAGACAAAAGAAGTTGTTTACCAGAAGATGGGTTTTTTCTGGGGAGGTGGAATACATTTTTTATTCTACTGAAGGTTTTGGTGATGGTTTGTAAACACATTTTTCTGCTACTCTGGGTTATTTAAATGTCACCCTGAATGGTAGGGAGGCTAAGGCATTGGTAGATTCAGTTTCTCAGATTAACCTATTTTTTTTTGTATGAGGACACTCATTAGGGCCTCCCCATCAAGACTGGTATTGGTGTAATTTAAGAGGGATTGGTGGGCATGTCACTGAAACTATGTGAAAAAGTTCTGAGTTTTTTTCATTGTGACACTCCATTGCATTCATTTCTCACATTTAAAAACAAAAACTACAATAAAAACTCCAATGATTTTGAATTACTACAGCTAAACTGTCTCTAAAACATTTGGTTGAGCATCAAAACACTCAAACTCAGCAATACCTGTTCATTTTTTTGCACAAAATTTACCCTTAGCTGCCTTGCAGTGCCCTGTGCACCAGTTTTTCAAGAATATGAAGAAAGAATAATCAGGCTTAATAAATGGGTGCACAGGGCACTTCAAAGCAGCTGAGGGGAAAATATGTGCATAAAAAAATTGAACAGGTATTGCTGAGGTTGAGCTTTTTAATGCTCAACCAATTGTTTTAGAGACAGTTCAGCTGTTGTCATGAAAAATAATTGGAGTTTTTATTGCAGGTTTTGTTTTTAAAAGTGAGAAATGAATGTGATGGAGTATCTCAATGCAAAAAACTCAGAACTTTTGCACATAGTGTGAATTGGTGGGAACATTTGAATTTGTTAAATTAGATGTTGGTGGAGCCTGAGGGAAGGTTAATTTTAACATTGCCAAGGGAGAAGTGAAAGCAGTTTTGGGTTGTAGATCCTTGATGGATTTTCAAGAGAGAATTGGTTATCAGTTTGATGTCTGAATTAGTTTGGAGCTGACTGGTGAAGATAAAAGAAGAATTCACATGAGGTTGTCATCTCCAGGAGAGGATGGCTGGGAGACCAGGCCTGGCTTGTCATAAAGTTCCAGTGTATGGATTGTTGCAGGAAAAAAAGAGAAGTGTGTTCTTTCTCTGTTTTTTGGAGTGTGGCTCAGTCTCTAGAAGGAGTCTGTATTTTATAGAGTAATGATTGCTTATCACCCTAGTGTTACAAACTCTCCCCAAGATGAGGAGATCAAAGGTTGTAGTAGTTCAGCTCCCTTGGAAATACACCAAGTGGATTTTCAACTCTTTTTTTTCAATTTTTCTCTCCTCTGAAAGTATTCTTCAAGTTTTTTATCAATTCTCTGTTCTCTCTCAATTTTTTCAATTATTTTCATTTAAGTTCAAAAAAGAAGATTGGTTAAGTATATTTATTGAAAGATATGAAGATAAGATTTGGAGTGGTGAGATTGGGGTCTAACAGTAAGACCTCCCAATTGTGCACCGATAGTGTTTCTTTTACAACTTTCAAAAACATTACTTTGGCTACAGCCGTGAGCATTGGGGTAACCCCTGGTTGTTTTTGTAGGTCAGAAGAAAACTCGGGAGAAGAAGAAAAAAATTTCAAGATAATTAAAGATAATCAACAAAAAAATCCAATGATAATGAAGAAAAAAAATAAAAGCAACTTTTGTAAAGATCAGCACAATCATGTTTTAGTCCTCCAGCATGAGGTTCAACTGCACAATTTGGGCCTGAAGAATGAGGTTAAACTTCAAAATTTTAGAAGAGGTGATTCTGTGGATTAATCAAGATTTGAAGATTTAGAAGATTTGAATGAAGATGATGATGAAGATGTGAGGAAAATCTTGGGAGTGGTGAGATTGGAGTCTGAAAGTAAGTCCTCCCAATTGTGCTTCACTAGGGTTTTTTTTACAACTTTAGAAAACATTACCTTGGCCACACATGTGAGAAATGGGTAAACCCTTGATTTTTTTTCTAGGTCTAGTAAAGAAGAGCTCCTGAGTATTCCTCAAGTGGATGGTGAAGCGGCAAAATATAAGAAGGTACCCCAGAATATTAGGGCTGTCAATGAGTTTATTCCTGTGGGTTTGAATCCTCCTTTGAAGAGACCTCCATTTTCAAGATATCTTTACTGTACTCCTCTGGTGAAGAATCTTCCTGATTTTATGGAAGCTGCTAGAGTGACTGTGGAAAGTTTGAAAGTTGTTAATTTTGGTCCTGATGGGTGGTTTTCTGAGAAGGAAAAGAAGTTGTTTTTGCACATTAATGTGCTGAGAGAGAAGGCTGTGGCATTTGTAGAGGAGGAAAGAGGGGGGTTTAAACACTTCTATGGGGAACATTACTTGAATCTAGTGGTTTTTCATGAACCTTAGAAAATAAAACCTATTACAATTCTGGCTCATATCGGAGATGATTTTGTAGAGATTGTCAGGGAAAGGGTCAGGACTGGGTTATATGAACAGTCAAAATCCAGTTATTCAAGTCCTGGTTTCTGTGTGAAGAAGTAAAATGGGAAGTTAAGAGTGGTTTATGATCTTAGAGTTTTTAATAGAGTCACTATAGAAGATGCTGGTATTCCAACAAGTGCAGAGGATTTCGTTGAAGCTTTTTCTGGAAGAGTGTGTTATGGTTTGAGTGATGTAATGGGTGGTTATGATGAGAAGGAAATTTATGTGGATTAAAGGTCGATTACAAATTTTGAGACTCATTTGGGAAGATTTCAGCTCACAAGGTTTCCTCAAGAAGCAAAAAATTCAGTTGCAGTTTATCAAGCACAAATGGATTAGATTTTTAAGGATGGTTTCCTACTCATGCTGGAATTTTTATTGATTATGGTAGAATTAAAGGACCATCTACTGATTATGGTAATGTGGCGTTGAAAGAAAATCCTGGTATAAGGAGGTTTGTTTGGGAATATGAAATAACTCTAGAGAGAGTGTTGTTTAGGATTGAAGAGGCTGTTTTGACCATATCTGGGTCAAAATTTTCTTGTTTTGTTCCTTGTTTTGAAATTCTGGGTCATTTGGTGTGTAAAGAGTGAAGGATTATGGAAAAGAAGAAGATTAATAAAATCTACTCATGGCCAAGACCTAAAATTACTACTAAAGTCAGGGGATTTTTGGGAGTGTGTGTGTATGTTAGGATTTTTATTAAGGATTATTCTTTGTTGGCTTCACCTTTAAGGAAGCTGACCAGAAAAGATGCAGAATGGGATTGTACTGAAAAGTGTAAAGAAGCTTTTCAGAAGTTGAAAAAGGTGGTATGTGAAGATATTATTCTTCACAAGTTGGATTATGGTGTTGGTTCTGGAAAAATGTATCTGGAAGTGGACTCAAGCTATATTGCTGCTGGTGCTGGTTTATCACAGGAAGATAAAGCTGCGAGGGTCAAAACAGTAAGGTATGAGTCAGTGGTGTATAATGAGTTGGAATCTAGTTATTCTCAGCCTAAGTTAGAATTCTTTAGGATAGCTAAAGTCTTGATAAAGCTACAGTTTGTTTTGTGGGGTCAGCATTTTGAGTTGCAGGTTGATGCAAAATCTTTGGTCCAGATAATCAACACACCTAGTCTTCAAAATGCTCCATTGACTAGGTGGGTGGCATTTATTCACATTTGTCTTTTGACCTGGTTCACAAGAAAGGTAAAACTTTTACTATGCCTGATGGGCTGTCAAGGAGGCCACCTACAAATGAAGATTCTGATTTTGAAGAGTTTGGTGAAGATACTCCAGTGGTTAGGGCCAGAACAAAATGTGCTGAAGATTTTTCTATCCTCCCCCATGAGGTTAAACTGGCTGTATCTGATCTTGTTTCTGGTGATCAGGATGTTTTTATTGATGAGGAAGGGGATGTTGTTTGGGATGACTTAAATTTAGAAAATTCTGTTTTTGTTGATACGCTGGATTCTCAAAAAATCTAGTATAAAAGAGAAGGATGTTCCAAAATTTAAAGATTAGTGTCCTGGATGGGCTGGTCAACTGGACCATGTGTATACTGGTGATTTTTATGACAGGGTTGTGCCCTTGGATTTTATTTTTTTGTATTTTGAAGATGAGACCTGGGGTAATTCTGGGTTTTATTTTTGTATGGTGGAATATCTGTTGACCTTGGAGAGGCCAGATAGATGTGATTATGATAATTGGTTGGAAATCAAGAAGAAGAGTCAGGACTTTAATGTGTCAGTGAGATGTTTGATGAAGAGGAGGCATCCAAATCCTCAAGTGTTGGTGACTCATAAAAAGGGCCAAGAGGTAGTGTTGAAGTCTTTGCATAAAGAACTTGGTCATAGAGGCTTTGGGGAGACTTAAAGAAGAGTAGAAGACAGATTTTGGTGGCCTGGTATGAAGTGATATTGGTCATGATACTTGTGAATCAATGTTTTTGGAAGAGTCAGTCTGGATGCTGTCCATATTAATAAGGGAAGGTATAAGTATTTGATTTTTTCCAAGGATGATTTGTCTTCTTGGGTTGTGGCTGTGCCTCTGGTTAATTTGACTGTTAAAAATGTGGCAGATTTTTTGATAAAAGAATGGGTTTATAGATATGGATTAATGAATTGGTGACTTTTGATGGTGGGCCGGAGTTTGGAACTGAATATAAAGAGGCGGTGACTAGAATTGGTTCTAGAGTTTGAGTGTCTATGCCATATTATCCTGAAGCTGAAGGCATAGCAGAATGAAGTCATCAAGTTATCAAGAATTTTTTGGTGAGAATGTGTGGAGATAGTGCTGAAAAGTGGAGGCATTATTTAACTTTGGTGTTGTTTGCTGATAGGGTAACTGTGAAAATTAAAACTGGTTATTCTCCTTATGAGTTAATTTTTGGGTAGAAGTTAGTTTTACCAGTGAACTTTGAAGCTGTTTCTTAACTTGAAATTGATTGAGATGAGGTGCATCAAAAATAAGATTTGCTCTGTGCTAGGATGCAACAGTTGGAATGTAAAAAAGAATGTCAGGTGAAGGCATACTCTAGAATGATGAAGTTTAGATATTAATCAGTCATATACTGGGACCAGAAGTTGGCTCATAGACTCAGGTATCCCTTAAAGCCTGGTTAGTGATGTTGCTTTATAATAGAAGTTTGGAGAGTCAGTGGGGAAAAATGTTTTTAGAAAGATGGAATGGACCTTACAGAATAAGATCTCAGCTATCTGGAGGTTCTTATGTTTTCGAAAAGTTGGATGGTTCAGTCTTAATGAAAAGAGTGGCTGCAGATAAATTGAAGAGGTTTTATCCTAATGGCACAAGATATGAAGAATAATGACTCGGCAATGAAGATAAATTAAGGGCCATTCTTGTAATTTAGATTTTGCTTGATGCAGAGCAGTTTTTGTGTTGGAAACTTTTTGTTAGAGGTATTCATGGGTTGGGCTCTAGATTTAATCTTGGAAAGTGTGGGGGTAACTGATGTGCTGGCTCCTCTATCAACAGTTACCCCAGATTTTCTGTTTCCAACCCCTTCTCTTAGCTTGGTTGAACAATAGTATTGGTCTCTTTTCACTGGTTTTTTAGTCGTCTATGACTTTAAACTGGTTTATCTTTGATATTCAAGTGCTGGACTCTTCATTATTATTGGTTTTTTTATTTTATTGGATTTTGTTTATTTTAGAAGGTACCCAGGGGGGCTTCTAGATTCAATTTTTGCAAGTGCGGGGGTAACTGATGAGCAGGCTGCTGTGTAGAAGAGTCACGCCAGAATGTCTGTTTCAAGTCTTTTGCTTGTCCTGGTTGAATTCTTATTTTAGTTTTTTGGAATTCTGGTTCTTAGTCCTCCATGAATTTAAACTAGCATGACCTGGTTCCTAAATATTTGGTTTCTTTAAAAAGACAGTGGATCTGTCGGTCAGTCGTCTAGAAGAGGTAAGAAAAATAGGAGAAAAAGGAGGAGAGAAGGAGGAGGACAAGGGAAAATAAAGAAATAAACCAAAAATATATATTTAATTTATTTGAGAGGGAAACAACGGTGAGCAACTTTGAGAGGTGACAAAAACTTAGATTTTATTAACAATAATATTATTAAATGTAAGGGTTCTGCGCGGCAAACAATTTTAATTACTATCAGACTTAAAGCAACCTTTGATTTGTTGTATAGAATTTAAATTAGATTTGTATTACTAATAAAAAAAATATAAACGTAATAAATTGGTTATTTAATTTGTTGAGTGTGTAATAAGTGATGATGCTACAGGGGATTATCCAAGGCCCTTTTATAGGCAATGGGTCCTCTGAAGCGCTACTATCTTTGTAAATACAATGATTAGAATGGAATAAAACAAATATATCAAAAGAGTAAATGAAACATAACAATATAGAGAAAAACATGAAACAAATAATTAAAACCCCAATTAAGAATCCAATTTCCCCGCCATTAATTCCCAAATCAGTAAGTGACAATAGTGAATAACTAAACAAGATTGGAAACATAGGAACTATGAGAAATATAATTCCAAACAGATGGTACATTCTGATTAAAGGACATTTTAAGTGAAACAAAAAATAATTTGACGCAACAAAACAAACAATTAATCTCAATTTAGTCCAAATTAGTTTATTTGTTTTTTCTAACACAATTAAGGGTCAAAAGAAGCGTCATTAATTATTTTTTAGTATCATATGAGAGGTATTATTTAATATATAAATTTAAGTAATTAATTTAAATATATTATAAATCAATTTTACACTTGTACTAATATATGTTTTTCAATTAATTAAATATAAATTTATAATTATTAAATACATAAAAATGCGCCATTATTTGTAGAATATATTATATTATGCTCAATTTAATTGTATATAAAAATATATATGACCAATAAATTTAATGTAACACTTGTATATAATAAAATTCTTATATAATTTCATTATGCAATAAAATATTAAGTTATATTCATTAAATACAAGTCTTACCCACTCTTTAAGGTTTTATAATTTATATATCATTTACTGGACTCCTGGAATAGCCTGGCTGACACTCCCTCACTCTAAAAAAAACAATAAAAAAAATGCTAAGATTTTTTCTTTTTGTATTTTTTCAACAGAGCAGGCAGATTTGAAATTTCCTTGCCAGGTATCCATGCATCATGTTCAGATGATTTGTTCTTATATCTCAATAAATATTCAGTACCTCTTTCAGAAGTGATAATTCTATCATTGAGAATTTTATCAATTTCTGCTTTTTCTGTGACTTCCTGAGGGTTCTTCTTAGGTCTTCCTCTTCTTTTTGGAAATAAGTCACTGTTGGAAGTATAAGGTTTAAGTAAAGAAATGGGAAAGACAGGATGTTTCCTATCATATGGAGAATACAATACAACTTCTACTGCATTATCACCAACCCTTCTTTTAACAACAAATGGTCCTACAAAAGGATCTTTTAATTTGTGGTTACCTTGTAAATTGAAATGGACAGTAGAGATCAACACTTCATCACCCTTGTTAAATGTGTATTCTTTATGGGATTTATCCCATCTTTTCTTTTCATATTCAAATGCTTTATCAATACAACTCTGAGCATGTTTTCTGCATAGCTGTTGCATTTGCATAAAAGATTTTACACCAGGGTGTAGTTCCAACTTAGGTAATTTATTATTGAGAATCTGAGCAGGAGTGTTTGGGACATAACCTAACCAAAGCTCAAAAGGTATTTTCTCAGTGACAGAATGAACAGTGCTATTATATGCAAATTCAAGACCAGGCAAAAGAGTGACCCAATCATGAGTAAATCTGTCATTGTCTTTATATTCTAAACCAAAGGCACAATACCTTCTAATCATATCTTCCAGAGTTTGAATCATTCTTTCAGCTAGACCATCAGTCTGAGGATGGTGAGCTGTAGACAATTTTAACTCACAGCCACAAATATCCATCAAAGAGGTCCAAAACTCAGAAGTGAATTTTGGATCCCTATCAGAGATAATGGCTTTTGGAAAACCAATAATATTAAACATGTAAGACCACCATAAGAAAGCTAATTCTTTGGTGGATACATCTTTGTGGGTTGGAATAAATTTGCACATTTTTGTGAATCTATCAACTATTACCCAACAAGAGTTAAAGCTGTCTTTACCTGCAACAAGAAGACCAGTGAAAAAATTCATATTAATGATTTTCCAGGGAGCACTAGGTGTTTCAATATGTTGTAATAACCCTGCTCTCTTACCTGTTAACCTTTTTGATTTTTGGCAGGAATCACAAGATTCAACATATAATTTTGTGTCTTCAGACATATTAGCCCACCATGCAGTGTTTTTGATTCTAATCAATGTTTTTTCAAGATCAAAATGACCAGCTAATATGTCATCATGACAAAGTTTGAGGATAGTTTCTTTCATTGAAGGAGGAATAACAATTACATTGGTAAGCTTCCTTCTATAATATATATAACCATCTTCAATAGAAAACTTTCCTTTATTTAAAGCATTTTGGTACTTTGCAGGAAGAGTTTTTATTAATGCTTGAATTGAAGCATTCTTAGGATCATTCAAAATAGTAACTAATTTATTTAAGTCAGAATCTTTATCATATGAATCCAGTATTAACTGTAATAACTCTTCTTCCATATCAACTATAAATATACCATGTATATTAACAGTGTCATCCTCAGGTACATAAGCAGGATTGGAGTCATTATTTGGCAGAGGCAATCTGGAGAGCATATCAACATTAGAATGAACATTTCCAGCTCTGTGGATAATAGTCATCCTTCCTCTGTATTCCTGAACAGCAAGTTGCCACCTGAACATATGTCTGTTAGGTGTTTTGAGGTTTAAGAGAGATTTCACAGCACTACAGTCAGTTACCAACTCAAATTTTTGGTCATCCAAGTAGTAATGAAGTTTCTCAAGAGCCCAAAGAACTGCTAAGCACTCCAATTGAGTGGCACCATATTTCAATTCACTATTTCTTAAGGTTCTTGAAATATAACAAATTACAACCTCTGAGGATTTATCATTAATAATTTGCTTTTGGTGAAGGGCAGCACCCAGACCAATAAAGCTAGCATCTGTATAAAATACAAATGGCTTGTTAAAATCTGGAAGAGCCAATATAGGGGCTGTCATTAAGCAACTTTTCAATGTATTAAAAGCTTTCTGACAGTCATTATTCCAAAGAAAAGCAACATCTTTTCTGGTTAGTTTTGTAAGAGGCAAGGCTATGACCTGATAATTTTTAATATATTGTCTATCATAGCCACACATACCCAAAAAACTTTGGATTTCTCTTACAGAAGTTGGTGCTTTCACATTTTGAATGGCAGCAACTTTATTATGGTCTACACAAATTTGTAAGCCTGACACAACATGGCCAAGGACTTTCAAAGATTGAAAACCAAATTTACACTTTTTTAAAGATAAGGTCATATTGATTTCATCCATTTTTTGGAAAACTCTATTCAAGTGAATCATATGTTCATCAAAAGTTTTAGAAAAAAAAATAATATCATCAATATAAACCATGAGCCAACCTTCAATAATTTCTTGATGGAAAGTGTTATCCATGACTTTCTGGAAAACTGAAGGAGCATTTTTAGGGCCAAATGGCATCCTAACATACTTATATATTCCCATATGAGTAGCAATAAGCAAAAAATTTTGAGAATTTTTCTCAACTGGAACTTGATGATAACCTTTATTACCATCCAGACAACTAATAAATTTTGCACCTTGCAAGGTAGCATGTATTGAATTAATTCTGGGTAGAGGATAAATATCATCAACAGTATAAGTATTTAAAGCTCTGTAATTTCCACATAATCTAGCTTTATCTTTTTCATATGAAATCAAGACTGGGGAGATGACACAATATTTGGGGGTGACATCCACTTTCTCAATGATATTCATTTTCAATAATGTTTCAATATTATCTTCAATATCTTTTCTTTTTGATGGAGAAGCAGGATATGGTTTTTTCTTAAGGGAAGGAGGAATATCACCCAAATTACAGGATAAGGTAATTTTCATCTCTTCCTGAACAATTCCCAAGACATGAGAACCATGAGCAAAAGCCATAGGGAAAGAGGTAATAGAGGCAACAATAGAATCCTTTTGTTCACTAGTCAACTGATCACCAAATGAAGCGGTATTTATTTCATGTAATAAATCATCCATTTCAGTTGTTGTTCTACCTTTACATTGGGTCAGTGAGTTACAAGATTTCAACAAATGCCCAGAAGGTCTAGGAGAAGAAATTTTGAATTTTCTTTTCCCATTCATTCCTAAAGTAAAGCAATTATTTGCTGGATCCAGTTTCACACCAAACATGGTTAAAATATCATTTCCCATAATAAACCAATTGCTCAAATTATCATTATTCATGACAACAAACTCACAAATAGCTCTGAAAAAACCACCGTTATATTTGAAAAATACAGAGGTGTTGTATTTGCCAATAGCAAATAAGGTAGAACCATACCCTCTCCATTTTTCAGAAGTTATAGGCAATAATTTACTCAAATATTCTTTATCCACTGAAGCCAAAGCTTTTTCAGATACTACACTTCCTCCAGCACCAGAATCAAGAACTACATCAACATTTTTACCATTAATGATAACAGGTGCCTTTAAAGGTGATATAGGAATAGAATTGTTAGTAATATCTTTAATTATCTCAGCATTTTCTACTGAAGATAAATTCAATACACAATCTTCAGATATATTATTTAAATAATGGACATCATGTTCCAACATTAAAATATCTTTAACAGATTCATTGTCATAGGAGATATTACTTTCACAGTCACTGGAAGAATTATTGACATCAAGTTCAACTTCATCAGTGTCTTCATTTTTTTCAACAAGATGAATTTTCTTGTCACAAACATGACCCTTCTGCCACGGTTTGTTACATTTATAACAAGTAGTTGTTGCATATTTTTTAGGTGCAACTGGGGCAGAGGGTTTACCAGATTTTTCTGGGAGCTTTATAGAAGGTTTATTTTGATCATGATAAGATTTACCAAGGTAATTCTTTGGTTCATATCTATGGTTGAGTAGTACTTCATTACAGATATTAATGAAAGAAGAATTTTCCCTTACATGCTCAGTTCTAGCAACAATCAAATCCCTAAGAGAATTTGATAATTTATACAAGATTTTATCTCTCCAAATATCATAATCCATCTTTGGATCAATTGCTCTAAGGATTTTAGTTATTTTCATCAGAAAAACAATGGGCTTTTCAACAGAGGAGGATACATATCTAGTATTCTCATACAGTCTCTGCTGAGCTAACCTGAATTTTGAACCACCAAACTGATTCTCAATCAAGGATTTCCAATCATTCCATGTATAATGATTGTTATCTAAGAGGACAGATTCATACCACATCAAGGCTACATTGGAAAATAAAGAAATTAGCTTAGAAACAATTTCCTCATCAGGTAGTTTATAAGATCTCTTTAAATTATCGATTCTCTGGATAAAGTGTTGCCAATCAGAGGAAGAATCACCATCAAAGGTAGGATATTGGTCTAACTTAGGCCAATTTTTCTGACTACTGGGATGGTCCACTTTTTGGTTTGAATTATTCATTAGTAATAATTCCTGAAGTTTAGCCAGGTGTTCAGAAATTTCATTATTTACAGAAACAGCTGGTGCATGACCATCACAAGATTTTTTGCTAGTAGCAAAAGATTTTACAGACTCATTGTCAGTTTGTTTAATGGTTGAAATATGAGGAAGAAAGGATGAACTTTGTTCAGGTTTTTTCCCTTTATTTTTATGCAGCTTATTTGCAGAAATCTCATTTAATTCATTATTGATGGTTAAGGTTGAGAACTTTTCCTGTAGGTCAGACACATAGTTTCTTATTCTTGGAATTTCAGACATCTGGTCATTTACTTTTGCAAGAGATAGAACATTTCTGTCCTCAGAAACTGAGTGTTTGGTACTTAGTGCATGGAAATCATTTCTTAGCTTCTTAAACTCATTTTGCAGAGATTTTATTTCATTCTTGAATGAATAATTTTCCTCAATAAGGGGTTTCAATTCACTCAAGGTCTTATGTAGACTGATATTTCTATCTGAGATAGCTCTATGGTCACTTCTTATTTGTTTTTGTTGACTAAGAACAATATTCAAGGTTTCTTTGATTTTTAAATAAGCTGTATCTTGTACAGAAGAACTCACTTTACATTGCAAGTGTAAATTATTTAATCTATCATTTTCATGGATTAACACATCTCTCACATGTTTGTCTTTCACAATATTAAAATCAAGGGTATCTTTCAATATTTCCTCAGAAGTTTTTTCAATTAAGGTATAGATTTCAGGGGGAACAGAATCATTTTTAATTGCAAGAGAAGGATTAATTAAAGATGTAGAAGTTAAATGTAAAGGTTCATCAAATGACAATTTGCTAATTACATCAATAGGGCTACTAGTTACAGGAAGCTTTCTTTTAACAGGTTTAACTGTTCTTTCACCATGTTCAATAATATTACCTGCAGAAGAAGATTTATTAGAAAACATACCCAAGTGACTATCAACAAAATTACTTACCATGGCAGAGGAGGAAACTTCCCCTGGGACTGGGTTTGGGATTGTGCTTGGGCCTTCTTTCTCCTGCCTTGTTGGTAGGGATGAGGAGGTGGATGGAAATTGGGTGGTCTGGATGGGCCAGGCTGATGATGAGGAGGGTGTTGCACATTCTGTTGGTAGTGACTCATTAGATAATCCCATTTCCATTGCTCTACTTCCATAGTATTTGGATTTTGGATGGTTGAGCTGAGTGGCTGTGAAGGTTGAGCCTGAAACTGAGGCTGATTGGGAGGCAACTGAGGAGGGGCCTGGGCCTGAATCTGGTTCCTGAGTTCTTGGACCTGATCCCACAATGTGTCTACCTTTGCTTTGTACGTCATATTTTCTGTCTTCAACTCTTTTATATGACTGGATAGGTTGCTGATTTGTTGTGGCAGAGGAAGCTTTTTTACTTTGAAGCCTTTTGGAAGACCTTATTGAGGCACTAGAGGCTTTACTTCCTTCTGTGGTACTGGGGGAAGGGGGTTTGGTTTGTTTGCATTTCCTGTCATTTCCACATCCTGCAGTATGTGAATTCTTTGTGTTAGCATAAGATTTTTATGACCAACTTTAGAAGAACTTACAGTGTCAGCATCATAGTCAATTTCTATCTCATCCACTTGCATGTTATCCATTTTTTCTGCCAAATTGCTGGACATACTAGTGGGAAGATTTATAATTTACTTTTTATTTTATAAAAAAAATAATAAAAGTTAGTCAATAATTGCTCCAAATAATAAAAAAAAATATATAATTAATTAAATTACAGAAAAAATAATTTTCAATATAAAGTAATAATTAAAAAATTAATTTTTTAAAAAAATGGATTGCAAGGTTAAATTGGGAATAACAAGTAAGTTAATTCAACCAATTAATTACCAATATTAAATATGGCAATATATTTGGGACTAAGCACAATGTACTTTTAAGTCAACCAAAATTAACAATAATTAATAATAATAAAAAATTAAATTAATAATTCAATTTGTATTAATAATAATGTCAATTCTTCTAGGACTAAGAGGGTTTAACACTCTATCACTACGCAATATAGGGGGTGGACTTGCTAGCAAGTCCTCAACCTGAACTCAGATGGAACTCAGATGGAACTCAGACTGAACTCATACTGAACCCATACTGAACTCTACTTGAACACCCACCTAAAACTGTTCTGCTGAGTGGTGTTCATCCCTGATTGAATGGTTCCTTTATCAATAGCTCAATGTGTGTTCAATCTATGGTGAGTTTGGGTCCAAGGTTGCGGACTTGCTAGCAAGTCCGCCCCCCATATTGTGTGGTGTATAATGGTCAACTAGGAAAAAAAAAATTTAAAAATTGAACACTTACACTCAGTGAATCAGCAATTAAGCCACAATCACTGTTATTGCAATAAAAATATAGTAATATGAGTGAGAGGCACAAAGGTAAACTTACTATAGTGATCGAAAAATCACTTCAAAATAATATAAAAATTAATATTATATAAACCTAAGATGTCGAACCCAAGTTCAAAACACAGTCGCGGCAAAAGTTTCGTTTTGCTAGGTGGTCCGTGCGTTTTGTCGTTTGTCGCCAGGCTCGATCGTCGTCGTCGTTTTGGAAAGGCCCCCAGTTGTCGGTCAGTCGTCTAGAAGAGGTAAGAAAAATAGGAGAAAAAGGAGGAGAGAAGGAGGAGGACAAGGGAAAATAAAGAAATAAACCAAAAATATATATTTAATTTATTTGAGAGGGAAACAACGGTGAGCTACTTTGAGAGGTGACAAAAACTTAGATTTTATTAACAATAATATTATTAAATGTAAGGGTTCTACGCGGCAAACAATTTTAATTACTATCAGACTTAAAGCAACCTTTGATTTGTTGTATAGAATTTAAATTAGATTTGTATTACTAATAAAAAAATATAAACGTAATAAATTGGTTATTTAATTTGTTGAGTGTGTAATAAGTGATGATGCTACAAGGGATTATCCAAGGCCCTTTTATAGGAAATGGGTCCTCTGAAGCGCTAATATCTTTGTAAATACAATGATTAGAATGGAATAAAACAAATATATCAAAAGAGTAAATGAAACATAACAATATAGAGAAAAACATGAAACAAATAATTAAAACCCCAATTAAGAATCCAATTTCCCCGCCATTAATTCCCAAATCAGTAAGTGACAATAGTGAATAGCTAAACAAGATTGGAAACATAGGAACTATGAGAAATATAATTCCAAACAGATGGTACATTCTGATTAAAGGACATTTTAAGTGAAACAAAAAATAATTTGACGCAACAAAACAAGCAATTAATCTCAATTTAGTCCAAATTAATTTATTTGTTTTTTCTAACACAATTAAGGGTCAAAAGAAGCGTCATTAATTATTGTTTAGTATCATATGAGAGGTATTATTTAATATATAAATTTAAGTAATTAATTTAAATATATTATAAATCAATTTTACACTTGTACTAATATATGTTTTTCAATTAATTAAATATAAATTTATAATTATTAAATACATAAAAATGCGCCATTATTTGTAGAATATATTATATTATGCTCAATTTAATTGTATATAAAAATATATATGACCAATAAATTTAATGTAACACTTGTATATAATAAAATTCTTATATAATTTCATTATGCAATAAAATATTAAGTTATATTCATTAAATACAAGTCTTACCCACTCTTTAAGGTTTTATAATTTATATATCATTTACTGGACTCCTGGAATAGCCTGGCTGACAGGATCACTGATTGTCTACCATTGTTTTTACTTATTGAATGGAGCCCACCAGAGATATTTTCCTTGGACTGGACTTGACCTTGGATTCATCTAATTTTTGGCTTTATGTAATGTTTTTATGGATGTGGTTTTAGATTATTTTCTTTTTTTTCTCTTTTTTTCTTTTAATTTTTTATGGGGGTTTATTAGATAAAAAAGTGGAAAATTAGAAAAATCAAAAATATACGGCGTCACCATATCAGGGTCACCTAGATGTGGGAAAGCATTGGTGGGGAAAGGCTCATCATTTAGCTGGGAAATGCTAATTTTTTATTTTTTTATTCTTTATTATGATTATTACTTATCAGTTTCTTTTATATATTTTTTTTTTATTTTTTAGGATTTTTTATATTTTATTTCAGTTAAAAATTATTCAAAAATTATCTTAGGGTGTATCCACATTAAGGTGCACTTGGATGTGGGTAAGGTATCAGGGAATCAGCTCATCAATTGGTTGAAGAATACCATTTGTATTTATCACCACACAATCTGGGGTGTGGACTTGCTAGAGAGTCCACAACCTTGGACCCAAACTCACCACAGATTAAACACACATTGAGCTATTGACAAAGGAACCATACAATCAGGGATGAAAACCACTCAGCAGAACAGTTTTAGGTGGGTGTTCAAGTAGAGTTCAGTATGGGTTCAGGATGAGTTCAGTCTGAGTTACATCTGAGTTCAGATTGGGGACTTGCTAGCGAGTCAAACCCCTATATTGCATAGTGTATTATTTATTTTATTTTTTTTATTATTCGTTTAATTTTCTCAGCTCTCTAATTTTTTTGGGCGTGATGGTTTTAATTATTTTCAAGTTTGTTAATTATGTTAGTAGCTATAGATAGTAATCAGTACTGTTATTGAAAAAAAATAAAAATTAAAATAAAAATAAAAATAAATAAAAATTAAAATAAAAATAAAAAAAATTAAAATAATAAATAAAAATAAAAATAAAAATAAAAATAAAAATAAAAATAAAAATAAAAATAAAAATAAAAATAAAAATAAAAATAAAAATAAAAATAAAAATAAAAATAAAAATAAAAATAAAAATATAAATAAAAATATAAATATAAATATAAATATAAATATAAATATAAATATAAATATAAATATAAATATAAAAATAAATATAAATATAAATATAAATATAAATATAAATATAAATATAAATATAAATATAAATATAAATATAAATATAAATATAAATATAAATATAAATATAAATATAAATATAAATATAAATATAAATATAAATATAAATATAAATATAAATATAAATATAAATATAAATATAAATATAAATATAAATATAAATATAAATATAAATATAAATATAAATATAAATATAAATATAAATATAAATATAAATATAAATATAAATATAAATATAAATATAAATATAAATAAAAATAAAAATAGTTTTGTTTCTCAGGGTCTTTTTAAATCATTCAATGGTCCATTAAGAGAAAAAACTTTTAGCATGTTTGAACACATGATACTTAAATGTTTCTTCATATCCCCATAATCTAGGGTTAAAGAAGTTTCAAGAGGTTGGCCAATCCCAATAGTAGCTCTAGGAGGATGGGTTCCATCTAAAATAGAATATTTTTCTCAGAAGTTGTTTTTTGTTGATGAAAATACTATGATACTTACAGATGGGAAGTTTGTCAAAATTGTATGCCATAGGGGTTTGGACTTCTGAAGGAATGGAAAGGTTTGTGGTTGGAGGATCAGAAAGAGATAAATATGGGTTTTTTTGATCTTACTCCTCTGGGTGCTTAGAAGAAGAACTGGGATTGACCTTTTCCTGGGGCATAGCTAAAGAAGGAGATTTGTCAGTGGTGGTGTTGTTGTTATTGATATCCTGCTCAATTAGATTGGTTTCTGATTCTGGAGTTCAAATTTGTTGTATGATGGGCCAGGGGGAGGTGATCTAGGGGCTGACTGTTGTCTTCTGGATGAATTTCTTGAAGAAAATGATCTGTCAGAAGAATAGTTGGCAGGAAGAGTAGCGGTGTAGTTTCTTCTTCTTGATGGAGAAGGTAATTTTGTGTTTGGAGCAGTTTTGGAAGTTTTGATTCTTTCTTGGAAAGCTCTAGCAGGTCTTTTAGAAGTTTGGGATGTTTTGGAATTATTGGACTTTGAAATTTTTGTTTGAATTGCTCTGGGAGAACTACAAGGCTTTTGCATATAACTGTTGTTGTTTGTTGGAGGATTTTTGCTTTTTTCTGTTTGAACTTTGAATTTTTGAGCCTGATTTTTTCTTCCTAGTGAGGTGGGTGGTCCACCTTGACACAGTCTAGAACACTAGGAGCTGGTTTTGAAGCATTTGGATCTGAATTTTCAGAGGTAAAAGTGGATGTTTGGGAAGGTAAAGCTGCCCTTTTAAGAGTGTTCAGGGGACTGATCTTCTGAAGTTTCTAGAAGGATCTGAAGATAAAGAAGAAGAGGCTTGACCTATTTTATGGGATCTATTATGAGATCTGGAAATGTATTTGTGGGAAGGTGAAGATGGAGGTAGAGGGTAGTTGGAATCTCTATTACATCTTTTTGTTTTGGAGTTACAAGAGTCACAAGCCCTGTTTAATAGTCTTGCATCTGGAGTTTGTAGAGTGAAAGTGAAGGGTCTCCACATGTGGATCCACATTTTACAAGCATAGTCCTTCAGATCAGTGAAGCAAGGAAGGGTTTATGTTTCAAAATCAGGGGATCCAAGGTCTACTGTGATCTGTGGTGGAAAAACGAAAAAAACGAGAGAAGAAAGAGATAAGAATGAAAAGTTTTTATAAGTGATGGGTAGAAGATGAAGGGATTTTGAAGTTCAACAAGTTGAATTTGTGCATGTATGCAAGAGAACAGGTGTAAACTCTTATTCAAAAATGCTGTAGTCCATCAAGACTTTAAACATATAAATAGAAGTCCCCCAAGGCTATAAGCTGAGGATTGGTGATGGGTGAGTCCTTCAGGACTATAACCTGATAGTTTGGTATGAAAATCCGGCAGAAGGAATCAAAGGGGGGAGTCTCTGAATCTAGTTAAGGAAATTGTGGGGGTAACTGATGGGCTGGATGCTCTGTAAAACAGTTTCATCAGAATTTTAGATTGTTTCTTTGAGTCTAAATGGTTTGAACTCTGGTTCTGTCATTTTGATTTAGGTCTAAGTCCCTAAATACTAGAAAATGAGGGTTTTGAGTCCCCCAAGACTATAAACTGAGAGTTTTTGAGTCCCCCAAGACTATAAAATGAGGGCTGTAATTCTCCCAAGACTTTAAACTAAGGGATTTTTTTATATTGGCTACATTCAAGGAGTCTGGAAAGTGGTAAAAATTTTTATTTTTAAGTTCAGAATTTCAGTCAAGAATCATATTACAGGAAGGAATCAAGAGATGAAACAAAGTGTTCAGAATTAGTTTTGAACTGGTGGATGAGGTGTCTTCTTTTCTCAATGTCCTGTGAATCTTTAGCAAGAGTGGATTTGAAGTAGTTTAGTAGGAGATGTATTTGTTGAGAAGAGTGTTATTAAAATTTGGCCTTAATGGTTTGGAAATGATTGGGGGTTGGTGCTTTAATGGTTCCCATATTGTAATCTTCATTTTCTGGATGGTGATGAGCTGGAAAGTCATTAGTTTTAATTTCAGTATGGAGAAAAATGATTTTTAACATCAGAAAGACCAGTTATGGTGTAACTATTGTATGTAATGGTGTTGGAACTTTTTTTGGAAGGGTTTATTTTGTTGATTAATCTGTGTATCAGAATGTAAGGGCTGAATTATTTGGTTCTGTTGGATGATGGACCAGGTTGAGGTGTAGAAGAAGTTGATAAAGAGGATGAGGGACCAGGTCTGTGGCAAGATCTCTTTCTGTAATAGCAAGAATAATAATCAGTTCTGTATGGATTAGATGGTGGTGTAATGATACTGATAAGGTTACAGTCAATACAGTATTGACAGGGACCCATTTCAGGGGTTGATTTTGAAACATTTTTGAAAATGTTGGTTTTTTAAGAAGGAAGAATGTGTAAATTCTTGATTGGAGGGAGAATGTGGTCCCCCAAAATTGGCTGGGGCCTTTTTTGTGTAGTTTGGTACAGTTTGGTGATGTCTTAAATGGCATTAATTTCTGTTTATGTGTTTCTTTTGAATTCACAGGCTGGATATTTGAGCTACGGGGATGAAACTATTATCATTGGATAGCACTGGATTTTCTCTATATTTTATTTTTTAATTATTTTTTATACTCTAAGTTTTATGGGCTCTTTTGGTCACTTTTCATTTTTTACTATAACTGTTTAATTTTCTTTTTTTAGTTTTTTGGTGTAACCTTTAGTCTTAGTGTTAAGTGCTTAGTATCTTTAGATATCCCTGGTTTCTTTTCCTAAACTTATGTCTTGATGATTATTTAGTATATTTTAAGGTTTAAGGTGTTTTCTGTTGTTTTCTGGTTTTTAGTTGTTTTAAGTGGTTTTCTGGCTTCAGGGGGCCTGCACGCCTTGGTCATAGCATGCTGGGGAGCGCTTCTAGAGGGTTTTTATTCAGTTTGGCTTTCAGAAACATCAAATTAATTGCTCTAGCATATATTTTTAGGTGCGGGTCTGTGTGTACATACTGAATAGCACTCAAAGGTAAGATGGTGAAAAAATAAAAAGAAAATCAATTTGACTTGGAAAATTTTAAGATTCAGTTGCAAGTTAATAAATTTAAAATAATGCAAGTTGATGCTATTAAATTCAGAACTAAAGCTATTTTTCTGTGTAAATGCAAAAAAATTCAATGCTGATGATAAAGGGCTGATTTACTTACTGGGTCAAATTTCAATCAATATTAATGCATTTATTTCTAAATTTCTTCTTTAATATCAGCATGTAATTCTTCTAAAAATATTTATATCTCCTTCCTTAGAAATTGAAACTTTTCAACTTTTTTTAACTAACTAAACTACGGATATCTAATTATCTAGATCCTACACCCTCTAACATACTTTCTACCTTTCTATCAATTACATTTATGAATTTTTCTTTTTTTATTTATTACTTTCTTTCATTTTTCCCCAAATAATATTTTCATCATAAAATAGTGTAGATCACCAAATTATTTTCTGTTTCAAAAAACTTAATTTCAAAAAAATAATTTTGCAATGCCCTTTCCAAAAAAATCTAACATATTATTTTTTTTACCAAAAGTAAATTTAATAAATTTATATGCTTATTCTATTCATACAGCCAATAGTCTGGCAGTTCATAATTAATTTATCAAATTTTTATGCATTACTTTGAGAAATAATTCAACAAAATATGAAATAAAAAACTTAAAAATGAAAAAAGTGGCAAAAAATTCTTATATATTTTCTTTCTTTATCAAAAATAAATTGAGTAAACTAATATCATGATTCTATTCATAAAGCTCACAGCTTAATAGTTCATCATATAAATTCATCAAATCTTCTTACATGACTTTGAAAAATAATGCAAAAAAATATGAAATAAAAAAAATCTTTCATATTCCCAAATTATCCCCAAAAGTCTCCGAAACAATCCCAAAAAAGCCACAAAGAATTCCCTAAAGTTTACAAATAAAGCACCCTAAAGTCTCCTGAAAAGGGCCCAAAAACACCTAAAAATAAGTGGTAAATTCTTCAAAAAAAATTCCAAATTTTTTCTGAATTTTTCTGAATAATCCCAAACAGTTCAATAAAAAATTAATTTAAAACAGATGATAAAAAAGAACAAGAAAAAGAAACAAGAAAATGGCATTTCAATAAGCAATTAAATTAAAATAAATGAGAAAGTGAGTTACCTTCAGATTTGTGGTGTGAGAAGTATCAGAGCCAAAGATTAGTGAAGCAAGTGAGAGATGAAGAGAAGATTAGATATTGTAGTGTAACAGAATAATAGAAATATTATGCAAGCTCAAGTCTGAAGCTCAAAAAAATCAATTAAAATTGAAAACCTCTCAAAATTCATTGCACTAATTCTTATTCAAAAATCAAAATTCTAAATTTGTTAAGCTACGCCTTTAAAATGAGAAATTGTGATTGGTAGTGTTTTAGAATGTATAGCACTGGCTTGAGAGGATAAAGTACCTCTGGATTATATTGGAAGTTGTGGATAAGGAATTCAATCTTTTTAAATATCATTCCATCTATCTTTTAAATTTCCAAGAATATTTTGTAATATAATGCAAGCAGTAATCCAGCTTACATAAAACTTCATTTCTTTTTAATTAAAAATGGGAGTCCATATTTTTTGTGGAGAATTAAATTGGCATTTCAGTATTCCAATATCATGCTCAATCCTAGCTCAAGATTTTTCTATATGAGTATTGAATCTAGATATTTCACATTCTTCAACACCAGTACCTCCAAAAGCTGGGATGACATAAATGATACTTTAATTAGAAAATTTTTTTGAGGAGATATTGATTTCCACAAAAAAATATTGAGAATTTTGAGAAATGTTGATTTTATGAAATACTGAGAGGCCATGGCAAGTACCAGGGAAGCTAGAGTTAAAATAAATGTATCTCTTGTTTATACCTCAAACCAAATGATGAGTAACTGAATACCTAAAAGAAAAAAAGGAAAATATTAGTATGAGACTCATTTGAAAATATATAAGAAGAAACTATCACCTTTTTTTGCAATTAAAATAATTATTTCAATCTCTGGCACTCTTTTGACACAAAGGTATGGTGGTGTCATCAAAAAAAACAATGTACCCAGGAAACCCTTCTGTTCTCATAACTTATGATTTCTCTAACCCTTCTTTCTCATTGGTCTATGTAAAAATTGAGATTCAAGTGAAAGAATGGAATAAATGACTTGCTTTATACAAGATGAATTTTTTCTTGAATAATATTGAAGAGGTTTCAAAGATAGGTTAATGCTTTACCATTACCTTTGAGATAAAATGGAAAATTTCAACAGAGATTTTAATATATGGATCTCTTTGTGGAAAATGAATTTTTTTTTTAAAAAATAGAGTGATCTTGAATAAACTTAAGTAAACTAAGAGAAAATGGAATTTTTTTATGAAAAATATGTTTAAAGCTAGCTTCAGAAATTTTGGTGAAACATCAAGATGATATTAAGGTTGGTGTTGTATCAAAGTTTTTCTAAGAATTAAGTAACATTTCTCAAATATTTTACCAAAGAAATACAATTCAAGCCTAGATTCATAATCAGTATCAGAATTAAAAATTAGATTAAGAGCTAGAGCCATCAAATTGGTCTCAATTTGATTGCAGACTGAGAGTGGTATGTTATGTTAGTTTAAATTATTAATAATTAAGGGATTGATTTAAGCCTTGTAAGTCACATATGTTACTTGTATCAATAGCTCCTTAAGGAATAGGTAAAAAAATCTAGGTGTTGGCATGTCTGTACCTAGTTTTGACTAATAATGATCAAGAAGGGAGATGTTTTAATTACTTATTTGACCCAAAAGAAGAAATTTTTGGTGGAAAAATAACCTGTTGATATACATACTTCCAGAGCAGGTGTATTTCATTTTCTGATTGCAGGCTGAATACCTTTTTTTTGAAATTTTTTGGAGGCATTTTTGGTAATGTTTGAGACTCAATATTATTTTTAATTAAATTATGCTTTGATTGGATGTTACTTACTTTGAGTGATGATAAAAAACATTAGTATTATTATTGTATTTAAAAATATATCTATGGCTGAAAGAAGATCTCTATCTAAAATTATATTTAGGAGAGTGTTACAAGGAAGCCATTTTTTTCTTGGTCTTTATGCTACTTATATCATTTTTTTATTTTTTTATTTTGCCTTCTATATTGATCAATGTGAAAGTGTTAAGTTATGTTTTAAAAAATGATGTAGAAATCTCACAATTATGATTCAGATAAAATGAAAAATTAGAATAAAATATTCAATTTTTAATTTGTTCTTTTAAATTCTTATCATTAATTTTAATGTGCACTAAATTTCAGTGACATCATATATGGATCAGATGAAACTATTTGAAATTGGCTCTTATTTTATAATTTTTTTCTTATAAAATTAAGTTTTATTAGCTATTAGGCTCATTAATACAATGATATTTAATTTAAATCCATGTAATTCAGTCATAATGAGAAGGTAGAAATGCATGGCTTCCCCAATTTCATGTGCATTATAAAATCAGAACATTCATAGGCTATGAATAATAAAACAAAGCGAAAAATAGCTACTGACAAGTTTCTTCACATGCTGAAACCATACACCTGTTGAAAAAAAGACAACTGGTAGGCAAGTTGTTTTTTGTACCTCAGAAAAACTCAAGAGTAACCCCAATAGTAGCTCTAGTGGCCCCTTTTATTTTGGAAGACTGGTTCAACCATGGATCAAATATCAAACTTTAGATTGTCAATTTATTAAGGTGATCTGGACGTAGAAAAGAAAAACTTAGGAATTACACCACCTTTTTCTAAATTTGGAACATTAGTTGAAATAATAATGTTGAATTTTTCCTAATTTAGATGTCAACACCATAAATTCCTGATTTTGAAAGCTAAGTGAGCTCCTCACTTTAAACATGCCTGATTAAGGCTTTACTCAAGTTGATACAAATGAGTTCCTAAAGATAATATCTTTAGAACACACATCTTCCTTTTCATCCATCTCCTCATCTAATACCTTCAGATTTTACTTGTCATTTAACTATTAGGGGGTTTCATATCTAGTAAATCTGCACTTAAATTTTGCAAAAAACTCACTTATTTCAAAAATAGGTGTCAGTTATGACCTCAAATCAGCACTTTTTTCTCAATTTTTTTTCACAGCCACATTTTGGAAACCTCATGGCTTCCTTGCTCTCTCTGTCTCTTTCACATGTGACACCCATACCTCAATCCTCTCATCAATCCTTTGCACAGACCCCTCTCTGTAATTTGAAACATTTTATTGAAAAACTTTAACCAGGCATGTTTTTTTACTTCTTTTTTATGTTTCAACCTCTTAATCTTTTTTCTTGTAACATAAAAGATTCATAATGCCTCACAGAAAATGTAACACTCATAAGGCAACTAAAAAAAAACTTTATCACAAAGTTCTTCCCATAATGCAAGCCCCTCATCTGAGAAATCAAAGTTTGGACAGTTAAAAAAAATTATTATCCCATAATTATCAACTTACTCAAAATTAATTCAAATTATTATGCATTTTTTGGATGTGAGAAGTCCACCCAAATCAGATATCCACCTTCATCAAAGGTCAATGGCTTCTTGTTGATGGAAAATGAAGTAAAAAGAAAGAAAAAGGTAGAATTGGCATCAAACCCAAGCAAATGAAGGAGAGCTTCAAAAGTTATTGATCAAAATTTAAAAAGGCTCATTTTTGCTTCCAATTCCAATGGCTTTAGTATTGATGATTATGATTTGGAGAATGGAATTACTACTTTTTGCAAAATTATCAATGTCATGTGTCTTCTCTATGAGGAGAAAGATATTCTTCTTGGTTTTCAATTTAATAGTTACTTTTATTTTTTTCAAAAATAGTTACATCATGATTTTCTGATAACACCATCTGTCCTTACTGGACTCTAAAATATTGCACTTATGAAATTTCAGATAGTAAACTAATACTGACACCTGTGCAAAAATCCTAATCACCAACATAATTTTATCACCTCACCATCAACTTGTATTTCTCAATAAAGCTAACTCAAAAAAATTCGATATTTGTTTGAAAATTTTGGAAACATCCTCCCCTGCATTTTATTGAAGCAAGGGGTGGGTATCAACAAAATTTTCTAAGTCATCAATTTGGCATATTAGACTTGAAAATTTGGCAAGATTCTCCCCTGAATTTTATTGAAGTTAGGGGTAAAATCACTAAAATTACATAAATTAATAAATAAATAAATAAGATAAGTTAAATTAACTAGTTTTAAAGTAATGAAAATTTTTCAAGCCAAAATGCAGATCAAGTCCAGAAACTAAGTTTGGGACTTTCCACAGGTATAGGTTAGAGAGACTCCATGAAAGAGATTAAAGTTTTCAAGATTAATTTTTATACAAAACAAGGTTGTTGGCTCATTACTTTTATTTACAAAATTGAAGTAACAGATTTATTTATAAAAAATTTATGAAAGAATAAAAAATATTTGATGACTTTAAAAATCCCTAAACTTTTTTTATCTACCTAAAGGTATGTAAATTTATTAATTTTAACTTCTTTTTTTACCTTGCTGATTTTTTGCACTAACTTTTGACTGATCTGATAAGTGCAGAAAAAATGAGTGGAGGGTTTAGACATATGAAAATGGTTAGAAAAAGAAAAAAACACACCTTGATGAAAGGTCAGAATAATAAGTAAATAGAAAGGTTGTTTGAGGAATCTGAAAGGATAAATGGATGGTGTAAGGGTTATTATATGCATTATGAAATAAAAAAAAGTGAAATTGGGGAAAAAATGCTCCACTTTAAAGGTCAATATATCAGCAACCACTGAACCAAATTCAAATTAGTTTGCTGTAAATAAAAGATAGGGTTGAGAAGTATCTTCAGCTAAAATGACAGTATATTTAAATAAAACTAATCCTAATACTGACTATAATTTTCAAAATGGCACAAAAACTTGAAAGGTGATGATGAAAATTCCAACAAGAGGGAGATAAAAGCCTAGATAATCATCAGATAAGAGTTTCAGAGGCCTTATTCTCTAATTATGCAACATAAAAACATGAAATAAATCAAATGAAATTATTAAAAAAAGGTTCAACTTTAAGGGTCAAATTCTCAGAAACCACTGACCCTAATTCAAACCTTTTTGTGGGAAATAAAAGAAAGGCTTTAAGAGAATCTTCGGTTAAAGAAAATGTGATTTAAATAAACATAACCCTAATATTTTATATAAAAACATGTAAGAAAAAAAGGATCAACTTTAAAGGTCAATATCTCAACAACCACTGAACTAGCTTCAAATCTGTCTATGAGAAATTAAAGATAGCATTCAGGAGTATCTTCAGCTAAAAGGAAATTTTATTCTAATAAAACTAATTCAAATTTGGAGTCTGATTTTCAAAATTTTACAAAACTTGAAAAGTGATAATAAAAATGACAACATGTGGAGTTGAATAAGTCCACTGTTATCCAGAAATGATTCCTACATATATTATAGTATGAAATTTTCATAGAAAGAAAGAGATATAATGCAGAAATAAAAAAATGACATGAAACTTACCTTGATGGAAAGGTAGCAAAAATATAGTGACAAGGAGTTAAGTTGGAATTTGGGAAAAATCAAATTTGGTGAAAGTGAAATTCTTATAGAATGTGAAATGTATGTGTTTCAATGAAGTGGAACCAAAAAAAAGTGAAATAGGGGAAAGGATAAATAATGACCATGCCAAGGAGAGATGAAGAGTAGAATGAGGGAGCTAAAAAAGAAAGAAAAGAGGGGGAGAAAAAATTGTTAATTTTACCTTTAAAATCAAAAGATAAACACTTACTAAAAAAATTTAGATACAAAAAAAATAATTAGGTAATATATATGTAAAAATGAAAAAATGACTTACCTGGACAGATGAGTTGAGAAAACAATTGACTTCAAATCATTTGAGGGATTAAAGAGGAGAGGTGTAAATAGATATGAGTAATTTAAGAAAAAAGAATGACTGAGAAAATATGCAATAGCAGAAAACATGCAATTTCATTTTGAGTTGATGAAGGAAAACAAAGAGACTATAATGGAAAGTTCAAAATCAAAGTCAATTGGCAAATAAGAATAAAGATTCAAAGGAAAAATTCCTGAGAGGTCCTGAAAGACTGTCTAAAACTGGGTAATGATAGGTTAAGAGGTGTTTTGATGGTGTACTTGGGGGTATAAAGTACTTGAGCATTTCTTTGAAGAAGGTAACATTTTCAGTCCACTTTTTATAAAAAAAGAAAATATTCTTCAAGATCAAAATCAGAATTGAAATCAGAGTCCAAGAGGAGAACAATAGCTGTGAAAGTTATTGCTTGATGTAGCTTATCATGATTTGCGAGCAAGGAAGGCATGGCTTTTATATGGTATAAAAATATAAATTATGTACAATGTTTTGAGTTATCAAGTGTTATGCTGCAGAGTGCTGTGAATGAATAAGATGTAGCTGAAAAAAAAGGGAAATGAGATTTTATGGTGAAATCAGAAATTTTGGTTGAGAAAATGCAGATTTGAGTGAAATAAGTGACTTATTTAATTTTGAAATCCACCAGTGTTGAGGCTTGTGTGTTTTGGAAATTCACACTTAAATAAGTGTAGATTTTCAAGAATTAAGACTCCCTATTATTTCACTTACTATACTGAAAATTGAATTTTATGCAATGTTAGAGGAAGCTAAACAGGCTACTAAAAGTTTTTCTGTAAATAAAGGTTCCAGCCTTGTGCACACTTTCTCAAAAGAGATTTTTGCATCCATATAAAAGATGTCTCCATTTCTTGTGCAAATTCTGGAAAGCCAGTCAATACAAAAACTTATCTTACTGAGAGAACTGTAATTAAAACCAAAAATACATTCTAATGCAATTTCCCTTGGAGAGAAAATATCTTTTGTGGAACAGTGAATAATGTCAAATTTATACATATAATAGGGGGTATTAAAGTTTGGAATTAGAAATTATTTAAAAGGTATTTTACAACACAAAAAGAAAGCCACAAAATTTGCATTATTTCTAATTAAAAAGGTGTTTTGGAGGAAAAATATGGCATATTTTAAAAAATAATCCTGGTTTTATTTTGGTGGAAAAAAGAGGTATTTTGAAATGGAAGATCTTAAACTTTGGGACCTGCTAATATTTTAAAGTAGTGATATAATTGTTACTCCAATAAATTAAGCATCATTTTCAGTAGCGGTCCCTTTGAAATCAAGAGACAGAAGCTGAACATAGAGTGGTGTCTTTTAAAAATTTTATCAATAGACATTTATTTGTATCAACTAAAGGAACATCTAAATCAGGCAAGCTCAAATTGAGGAGTTCACATTGCTTGTCACATCAGGTATTGGTGGTGTGTGCATCCAAGCTGTGAAAAAATTAAAATCATTAGATTTATTAACTTTCCTAATCAGGAAAAAATTTGTGTACTTTTTAGGTTAGGTGGACTCCATCCAGCTAACCTTTATCAATTGCTCCTCAAAAAAATTCAGCAGTAAAGTTTTCCCCAGTAATTTTAAGTAAAAATGACAACTCTTTACCAAATCTTTTATGAAGAAATAATTCAGTATTTTATTGTGTATTTTTTCATTCTACTAAAAAATTTCCTGAATTTTGAAGAGTTTTTATTAAATCTTATTGGGTTTTTGAAATTTTTTTAAATCTTGGAAAAAAAATTTACAATCTTTTTTTTTTGATTTAATTGTAACCATTTTAATTATTTCTTAATTTTATTTTGATTTTTTTAATTTTTTAAACAATTCATGATTTTTTTCAATTTTTTTCAATTTTTCTGTATCTTTTGAATATTTTTTAAATTTTTCTGAATTTTTTTAAATTTTACCTGATTTTTTTGAATTTCTTTAATTTTTTCTTGAATTCTTTTCATTTCTTTGGTCTTCTTAGTATTTTTATAAAAATATTTTTATGCTTGAATTGTGATTAAGTCACATGCTGAAAAGATGCAGTGTTGTTTGTATCTCATGACTTTATTTCAAGTTCTCTAATTCAACTTGTCAGCTGTATCACAGGAACTTTTTTAAAGTTTAATATTTCAATAAATAATAATTCAAAGTGTTAAGAAAAGACACTGTGTCTTTTCCTCATGGACCTGTTTTTTTAATCAAAAGATTCTTTTTTTCTTTTTTTGATTGGCCATGAACCATTTTACCTCATGGTTTATCTATCAGCTCTATAGTATTTAATGAGAATTCACTAAAATTATTGAATATAATGTAGTTTTTGTTTAGTATTATATTTTAGCTACTGGGATGCAACACAATTTTTTTTCCTCTGGTCCATCTGGCATGTTGAGCTAGAGAAATTAATATAAAGTCATGCAACCAAAAAGATGCTGCTTTTTTTCAGCATGTGACTTCAATCACATTTCAAGAATAAAATGAATAAAAAAAGCAAATAAAAATAAATAAAACTGTCAATTTTAAAAAATCTAAAAAAAAACCTTTCTTGGATTTCTTGGAAATGAAGAATATTAGGGGGTGTCAAACATTACCAAAAACAGCTAGCATGTTTCATTTGAAAAGCACCACAAAAACATGCCATGAAACATAGATAATAGGGGGTGTCAGTTCTGGCAAATCCGCACTTACAAATCCGCACTTAAATTTGACCAAATCCGCACTTAAATAAGTGCGGATTTCCAAAACACACTAGCCCCAATACTGGTGGATTTCAAAATGAAATAAGTCACTTATTTCACTCAAATCCGCACTTTCTCAACCAAAAGCGCTGATTTCACCATCAAGTCCCATTTCACTGATTTGTCAGCATCATCCCATTCATACGCAGCACTCCGCAGCATAACACTTCATAACTCAAAACATCGTACATCACTTACATCTTCATATCATATCATATAAGAGTTATTCCTTCCTCACTTTCAAATCGTGATAAATTACATAAAGCAATGACTTTCATGGCTCTTGAACTGCTCTTGGACTCTGATTGCAATTCTGATTCTGATCTAGAAGAAGATTTTGTCTTTTTATCAAAAATGGCCACGAAAAGTTACCTTCTTCCCAGAAAGCCTCAAGTACTTCATACCCCCAAGTACACCATCCAAACACTTCTTAAACTATCTACACCCAGTTTTAGAGAGCTGTTCAGGACTTCTCAGGAATGTTTCCTTAAATTGCTTGAGCTTATTCAGGATCATCCCATATTTCACAATAATTCTCAAAAAGAACAACAAAAACCTTCAATTCAATTGGCCATCACACTATGTCATTTGGGTTCAAATGGTAATGGAGCCGCTTTGAAACGTTTAGAAAATGTCTTTGATTTAGGGTATGGTTCAGTTAACACTTATACCAAACAATGTATCACTGCCATAAACTCCTTGTAATCTCAACTTCTCACCTGGCCAATAAAAGAAGAGCAACTTGAATCATCTCAGGTTATGCAAGCAGAGGGCTTCCCAGGATTTATTGGTTTTGTTGATGGTACTGCTATTCCTTTGAGCCAGAAACCTGCTCAAGGTGGAAACAATTACTTTCAAATTCTCGTCAAAAAATTTCACCAAAATATTTACATGTCAAAAAAATTCTATATCTGTTTTAAAAAATTGGAAATACTCTCCCCTGCATTTTATTGAAGCAAGGGGTGGATATCACCAAAATTTTTCTAAGTCATCAATTTCTCATGTCAGATTTGAAAATTTGGCAATACCCCCCCCTGCATTTTATTGAAGTAAGTGGTGGAAGTCATCTAAATTTAATATAATTACGTAAATTATTAAATAAATATCTAATATATATCAATTTCCCTAGTTTAAAGTAATGACAATCCCTTAAGCCAAAATGCAGATCAAATCTAGAAACAAAAGTTTGGGACTTTCCACAGGTATAGGCTAGAGGAACCCCATGAAACAAATAAATGTTATCATGATTACCATTTATACAACACAAGGTCGTGGGCCCATTACTTTAGTTGAGGAAATTGATACATAAAAAATATTTATTAAAAATTTACGAAAAAATAGAAAATTTTCGATGACAACTCTAATCCCCATACTTTTTGGATCTAAATAAAGTTTTTTAAATCAATTAACTTTACCTTCTTTCATTACCTTATTGATTCTTTGAATCAACTTATGACTGATTTGAAATGAGCAACCAAAATGTGTTAAATCTTGACAGGATTCCAAACCAGGAGGAGCTTTGGTCGTTTGATGATTATCCTTAGAAGAATTCCAAATAGTTTCGATGATACCATTTCCCAAACCAAAATCAATGATGCACCGGTGGTCTGGAAAATATAAACCATGTCATTTGATTTTAGCTGGAGATGGTATTGGTTGGCCAGTAATCGGTTTGATATATGAGAATATACCAAAAGTAAGAAAATTGGTGTCCTTGGTATTGGTGTGAATTTTATTGTGAAATCCAGAATGAGTGATAATAACATTAGAAAATATAAGATATTCGTGGCTGATATCTTCCCATTCGGAGTCACACCAATTTGGTATTCCTACTTTTGTTGCAGGTTCATGATTTTTTTCAAATGCTTTATTACAGTGCTTTTTGAGTCGAAGAGCAAGAAAAGAGTTAAAGGAAGGTAGAGTGTCCCATAAGCAAAAATCTTCATCTTTTTGAGCTTTAGTGATATTCTTGAGCAACGGATACATGCCTAGATAATAATCATATAAGAGTTTCAGAATCCTTATCCTCTAAATATTCAATATAAAAATGTGAAATAAGACAAGTGAAATTTGGAAAAAAGGCTCAACTTCAAAGGTCAAAATCTCCGCAACCACTGAACCTAATTCAAACCTGTTTGTGGGAAATAAAAGATATTCTTTAGTAGAATCTTCAGCTAAAGGACATGTGATTTAAATAAACTTAACCCTAATTTGTTACATAAAAAAATGAAATAAAAATTTAAATTGGGAAAAAAAGGCTCAACTTTAACAGTCAATATCTCAGCAACCACTGAATCAAATTCAAATCTGTTTGTGGGAAATGAAAGGTAGCCTTCAGGAGAATCTTCAGTAAAAAGAACATTAGATTTGAATAAACCTAACCCTAATTCCGAGTCTGATTTTCAAAATTTTACAAAAACTTGAAAAGTGGTAATGGAGATGAGATCAAAAGGAGTTTTATAAGTTCACTGTTATCCAGATAAGAGTCATACATATATTTAAGTTTGAACTTTTCATAAATGGAATGAGATATCATATAGGCATGAAAAAAAGGAGATGAAACTTACCTTGATTGAAAAGTAGGAAAAATAGAGTGAGAAAGATTGATGTTGGAATTGTGGGGAAATTGAATATGGAGTAAGTGAAATGCATAAAGAATGTGCAATGTATGTGTTTCAATGAAATGGAGCCAAAAAAAAGTGAAATAAGGGAAAGGGGGGATAATGACCATGCCAAGGAGGGATGAAGAGTAGGGTGATGGAGCTAAAAAAGAAACTAAAGAGGGAGAGAAAAAAAGGTTAATTATACCATTGAAATCCAAAATAACCACTTACAAAAAAAATTTAGATAAAAAAAAAAATAAACAGAAAAAAACAAAAAAAATTATAATTAGTAATCAAAAAATCAAAAAAAAGAATAAAGTGACTTACCTGGAGAGATGAGATGACAAAATGAATGAAACCAAATTGTTTGAGGGATGTTGGAGGAGAATAGGAAAAGTATATGAGGGATGAATGAAAAAAAAAATCACTGAAAAAATATGCGATTTCAGAAAATATGTGATTTCATCTTGAGCTGGTGAAAGAAAACTAATGAGCCATCCAAAAAAAAAAATTTTCACCGTAAATTCCAAAAAAAATGAATATGCAACAAACCAAAATACCAACCCAAGTGAATGAAGTACACAAAGAGGACATTTGGAGAGTACAAAATGGTATAGGAAAGAAAGGGATGATGTGGCCAACATGTGGTTTTGAAAAAAAAAAAATCACAAAAAAAGTGCTGATTTGAGGTCAGAACTGACACCCATAGAAAAAAGATTAAGAAGTAGAAGAAATAAGTAAAAAAGAATGTAAACATGCCTGGTCAAAATATTGAAAATGTCAGGAAGGGGTGTGTGCCGAGGATTGATGGGTAGGTAGCAAGGAAGGTCAGTGTGTCACATGTGACAGGGATGGGGTAAGAAAGGAAGGGATGTTTTGTGGCCAAAATGTGGTTGTGAAAAAAAACGGGAAAAAAGTGCTGATTTGAGGTCATAACTGACACCCTTTTTTGAAATAAGTGACTTTTTTGAAAAATTTAAGTGCTGATTTGTAAGTGCTGATTTGGTTTGAAATCCGCACTTAAATAATCACTAATTCTGAATTTCATAACCGAATTCACACAGACTCAAATGATGCCAACTACCTTACTTATGGAATTTTCTCATATATTAATCCTATCACTGGACAACCTATTCCGTCACCTGCTAAAATTAAAGGACATGGATTATATTTCCCAGATAATAGATGTATAATAAATTTTGGATTAGAAAATGGAATCATCAAAACAGTTTGGAATTCTGTTGCAATAATCACCAAACCACAAAGGCTCCTCCAGGTTTGGAATCTTGTCAAGACTTCACACATTTTTGTTGCTCCTTCCAGATCAGTCAAAAGTTAATCCAATGAATAAAAAAGTTAAAAAAAGAAAAAAAAGGTAATAAATTTAAAAATTCTTTAGGTAGATCTAAAAAGTCTGGGGATTCATAGAGTCACCAAATATATATTATTCTTCCATAAATTTTTAATAAATAAATCTGATATGTCATTTTACTAAATTAATTTAATGAGCCAATGACCTTGGGTTGTATAAAATGTAATCATGACAACATTCATTTGTTTAATGGGGTTCCTCTAGCCTATACCTGTGGAAAGTCCAAAACTTAGTTTCTAGACTTGATCTGCATTTTTGCATGAGGAATTGTCATTACTTTAAAAGTAGTAGATTTGACATATCTTATATATATATTAATTAATTTATGTAAATATATTAAATTTTGGTGAATTTCACCCTTTACTTCAATAAAATGCAGGGGAGGGTATTGCCAAATTTTTAAATCTGACATGTGAAATTGATGACTTAGAAAAATTTGGTGGTACCCACCCCTTGTTTCAATAAAATTCAAGAGGAGGTATTGCCAAATTTTTAAAAGAGATATAGAATTTTAATGAATTAGAAGTATTTAGATAAGCAAATTTATTGACTTGAAAGTAAATATAGAAAAATTGTATTATATTTTCAAATTTTTGTCAAAAAAATAATATAAGCAAACTTATGGACTTGAATGTAAGGATAGAAAAATTGTATGATATTTTCAAAAATTCATCAAAAAAAATTACTATATTCAAGACCTTTTATAAGTCAGCATATAAGAAAATATTACCAAAAATAAATCAAACAAATTAATTTAAATAGAAAAACAATTTAACAATTGAAAAGGTCAAGCAATTTTTTAATGTCCTCATAAGATTGGCCATTTTTTACACATTCCATAATGAAATATTTTTTTAAAGCTTTCTTGTTTTTCCAATTCACGAGTAGCCATTTCTCTTTGAAATTGACCCTCATTTACTCTTTCGATCTTCTCTTCCCAATTTTTTTTCTTCCAAATCTAAGGCTTGCTGATCTTTCCTTAGCATATGATCAAACTTCATCTTCTTAAATTCAAGGGCATTTTTTGCAATACAGCTTTTTGCTGAAGAAAGAGAAATGAAAAAAAAGTTAATGAATTAGATATATAGTAAACAAATCTTACTTATATATTTTTTTCAAAATAATCCTCAAAGGAGCCAATTGAGCTTGTTGAAGTATTACCTTGTTTTAAAGATATTTCAAGTTCATTGAAGTTGAGGCTTGTTTCTTTAGTTTGGAGTTTGAGCAACAGGCTTCACAAAGTTCATCTAAAGCAACTTCTAAAGTGGGATTCACATTTCCAGAATTGAAATTATTTAATGGAGTTTGAGTTTGAGTAGCAGGAGACTAGAAAGAAAGAGAAATTTAGAGAAGAATTGAAGAAAAAAGAAATAGTAAACATACATTTAAATTTTGGGGCTCTGAGATTTCAGATCTTCTGCAATATAATTGTTCTGCTTGATAGTCGGGATCATCTTCAGCTGAACTATGGCTAGAAGGTGGAGGGGATTGATCTCCTTCAAGTAAAGTTGTGTTGGAAGGATTATAGGAAGGTTTGGATCCAGAGGGTATATCCTTAGTAGTATCATGTAGAAACCAAGGGTTTAAATCAACTCAGGAGCCAAAAAGATTATCCATTTCCTCATAGAAAGGACACTTGACATTGAGCTTTTTGGAAACAGCAGTAATTCCAATCTCCAAATCATCATCGTCAATACCAAAGCCAGTTTCATTTGCAGCATGATGAGCCTTTTTATATTTTGATTGATAACTCTTAAATCTCTTCTTCATTTTTTTAAGATTGATATTGATTCTCCCCCTTTTTTTCTTCCTTACTTCATTGGTCATCAATAAGTAGCCATTAACCTTTGAAGAAGGTGGACGTCCAATATGAGTGGACTTTTTACATCCAAAACATGCATCATAATTTGATTTTACTTTAAGGAACTTAATTATGATGAGATAGCCATCCATTTTTAGCTGACCTGACTTTGATTTTTCAGGTGTGGGGCTTGCCTTACAGGGATACTTTTGTGACAAAGAAGATTTTTGAGTTACCTTTTGAGATTTGGAATGTCTGGGAGGCATTATAAAACTGGTACATTTCAAGAAAGTAGATTAAGAGGTAGAAGAAATAAGTAAAAAAGAATGTAAACATGCCTGGTCAAAATGTTGTAATAAAATGTTGAAAATGTTAGGTAGGGGTGTGTGCCAAGGATTGATGGGTAGGGAGCAATTAAGGTCAGTGTTTCACATGTGACAGGGATGGGGTAAGAAAGGAAGGGATGTTGTGTCCAACATGTGGTTGTGAAAAATAACGGGAAAAAAGTGCTGATTTGAGGTCATAACTGACACCCTTTTTTGAAATAAGTGACATTTTTTCAAAATTTAAGTGCTGATTTAAATTGAAATCCATACTTAATTTAAGTGTGGATTTGCCAGAACTGACACCCCCTAATTTGGTACTTGGTGTCTTAAACATGGGGTAAAATACATGCTAATTTTGTACAATTTTTTTAACCGCAATTCAACCCACAAGTACCCCAATTTTCCCAATATGCTGTGCATCAACTTCCTTCCATCCTCACCCATATACTCCATGTCACAACCCTTCTCCCCAGTCCATTTGCAAATCAAGTTTTCCTTTTTTGCTCCACATTAAGTCTATTAAATTTTATTCTGTTTTTTAGAAAATTTTACTCCTCAGATTTCTATACTCAAAACTTCTTATTTTCTTACAAGGCATCATTAATATCTAAAACTTTTGTTGGTTTCTCCTTTTCTTCAACAAAATATTCTTTTTTCACTAATTTCTTCATTTAGTGTAATATTATCATGCCTCACCCTAAATCTACTTCTCAAAAATTTACTAAATTGAAACTGTCTGACCTACAGATTGTAACTAACTGGCTGAATATTAAATCGAATTTTGATGCTTGTTTTGGCTGTGCAAAGTGCACTCAAGTTGGTCATCATTCCACATCAAAATTGTGTTGCATAAATCAAATGGAAGTGGAGTTGAAATTAAAAACTAATGGTAAGATGAATTTGACAACAAAGCAAATGAGGGAAATATTCAAAGGCTATCAAACAGAATACAAGTAAAGATGACTTCTTCTTCATCTGGTTTTGGAGCTATGACAGATTATGAAAAGCATGGAATCACATCGGATTCTGAAAAACTCAACTCTATGTGTCCTCTTTATGATAAAATAGAAAAACTCTTTAGATTAAGGCCCAATGTAGACCCCTTGCGCATGAATCAAGGTCCAAAAATTTCTGAGTCTCATACAAATAGTCAAGATTTTCCTTTGGATCCTTCACTTAACTCTCCAGAATTGGGAGAACCATCTGCATATTCTGAAATTAAGCTTGATGATCCAATGGTAGTAAGACTAAACTACTTTTGCTATTATTTTCTCTTTTGTAGTGCTGATTTACTCTCCATGTATAAACCAGACCAAAGACTCATCAAATCTAGAAATTTGTAAGGAAGTAGCTGACAATGAAAGATTAGAAGATCAAAAATTTACCCCTCCTAGCAACAGACTCAAGCAAAGAGCTTCTGATAGTTTTGGGACAATTCAATCAATGTCAAAGGCTGTTTTTTCTGCTTATTGGGAGATTGTTAATAAGCATGAACTAGGTTATATTTTTTTTTTGTTTTGACTAAAGAATTTTTCATAATTTATTTCTCTTACTCTTAAACGTTAAGCTTGTTTCAGAAAAAGAACAAGCAAAAATTAAAATAATGAAGTTAGAGTCTCATGAAAAAGCTGCAAAATGTAAACTACTTTTTGAGGAAAAGAAGTGGTTTCATTCACAATCAAAGGAAGAAAAATTTTTAGAAATTGAGAAAGATTGTTTAGATTTTGAGAGGGAGAAGATTAGGATTCAAAGAGAGGATGATGAAAAATTCAAAAATAAGCAATTTCAATTTGAAAAGGCCAAAATTAAGTTACAAGCTGATGAATTTAAAATGAAGCAACTCGATGCTGAAAAATAAAGAAATTAAGCTTTTTTACTTACCTGTATTAATAAAATTAAGTTGAATGCTGATATTAAAGAGTTGCTTTCTTTAATTAGTTAAAATTAAGTAAATATTAATAAATATCTTTCTAAATTTCTTCTTTAATATCAATGCTGATATTAAAGAGTTTCTTTCTTTAATTAGTCAAAATAAAGTAAATATTAATAAATTTCTTTCCCGATTTCTTCTTTAATATCAACATGAAATTCTTCAAAAAATTCACATATCTCCTTCCTTAGATTTTTAAACTCTTCAAAATTTTTTGTCTAACTAAAATACTTATATCTAATAATCTAGATCCTACTCTGTCAATCATACTTTCTATTTTTTCATCAATTACATTTAATAAACCTGAAATTTACTATATTATGGGGTCCAGACCACCAAATTATTTCTAAGTCAAAAAAATTTATTTAAAATTTTTTTTTGGGGAATACCCTCCCCTGCTATTTACCATAAGAGCGGGTGGGGATCACCATATGTTTTCTAAGTCAGAAAAAATTTTATGATAAAAATGGCAATTCCCTTCTTGCGTTTTATTGAAGTAGAGGCATAGATTTCCAAAATTTATGTTCATTGCATAAATTAACATGTAAACAAGTCTTATAAGATAATCAACTAACCTAAATTAATTAAAATTTAAATAGAAATGTGAGTGGAAATTGTCTGTGACCAAATTCAATGAAATCTAACACAAATTTATACATGAACCTCATGAGAAAAACAAACTTCCTCATGATTACTGTTATACAACATACAGCCTGATGGCTCATTAATTTATGTAAGTAGAGTATCATATATGACTTCTAAAATGTTAATTTTTGAAATAAAAAATAATTCTACAACCTATATCACAGCCCATACTTAATTAAAACTGGATGAAGCTTACCTTAAAATTTCTCCTCTAATTACCTGAACAAAAAAGTCACAAAAATTGCCAAAAAAGAGTCACAATAGTTCAACAAAAGAGCCCCAAAAGTTGCCAAAAAAGATTACCAAAAGTACCCAAAAATTGTCCCAAAATTTTCTAAAAATAGTGTCCTAAAAGTCTCCTAAAAGTGCTCTAAAGGTTTCCAAAAAAAAAATTCCTGAAATTTCCCTAAAACTTCCCCAAAAATTTGCAGAAAAGTGCCAAAAAGTGTGAAAAAAATCCAAAAATCATCCAAAAAAGTTCCAAAACAGCTTAAAAACACTTTAAAATGCTTTTAAAATGGTTCTGAATGGGTTCCAAAGGTTTATGAGCACTTCAGAATCGATTTAGTGAATAAATAGACCTAAAATAGCCCACAAACACCTAGAATTCACTGAGAAATGCTCAGTGAATGTTTCTAGAAGGTTTAAACATAATAAAATACCAAAAACAGGCCAAAAACACCTCAAAGTAAGTGTAAATTTCTCATAAAATATTGTTGAATTGTTTCTAAATGATTCTAAAGCAATTTAGGAAAGAAAAAGGCCAAAAAATTGAAAGTTCCTAAAAATGGCCAAAAAAACACCAAAAAGTCAATCAATCAAGAATATAAATGATAGTGAACAAGAAAAAGAGAAAAAAAAGGTGAAAGGGAAATAAGATCAGATAAATAAGCAATCAAAATAAAAAATATGATAAAAAAAGAAACAAAAAAAAGAGACAAGAAAAAAGACATTTCAATTAGCAATTAAATTTAAAAAAGTGAGAAAGTGACTTACTTTGAGTGCTGTGAAGTGAGAAGTATAAGAACAAGAAATAAATGATGGAAGTTAGAGATGAAGAGAAGATGAAATATCTTAGTAAGACAAAATCCTAGAAATGTTATGCATTAGCAAATTTTATGTGATTACAAGTCTTGGAGCTGAACAAAAACAAATGAAATTGAGAGACTGGTGAATTTTATTTGAAAAAACTATTACAAAAAATAAAATTGTAAATAATTTAAGCTAGGCCCTCAAAATGAGTTAACTTTTTTGTATGAATGTGAACTTTTCATTGATGGTGGACTGAAAGTTACCTGTTATGTTAGTGAACAGTGGTAAAGATTAAGGGTAAGTGTATGATTATAGGATATATTTAGTTCTGGTTACTTATATACCTTGCTAATATGATTAAGCCCTTTAGGATTAGGTGAAAAAAAATTTAGGTGTTGATGCTTTTTTACCTAGTTCTGACCAATCATGATGATGAAGGGAAGTGTTTTTATGACTAGTTTGACCCAAAATAAGGCATGTTTGGGGACAAATATGCTGTTGAAACACACCTTTCAAGGGCGATTGTATTTCATTTTTTGATGGTGGATTTGGTACCTTTTTTGTGCTGTGTTTATGTGGCATACTTGCAAATTTTTGAAACCCCCTATGGAGGCTTTAAAAACCCACTTTCACCAGAATATTCCCCCCTAACTGGAAGGTACCTGACCCATATCTATTAAACTTTTCTCCCTCTAATATAGCCACACTACCTATAAATGATTATTTAGAGATGACACATTTGCTTGATGATTTTTTTCATGATGATTAAATAGCCTGAATTTAAAAGCTATTTTTGGTGATTGTTTAAATACTTTATGATTATTAATTTACCATACTTGATACAAAAACATTAATTCATAATTCTATAAGAGATCATAAATCATTACAAACTCTGTCATTAATAATTTGAAATATTTTAATTGAAATATAAAATCTAACCTTGATTTGTTTATGTGAATGAAAACAAAAAACTTTGAAATAAATTAACATAATCTAAATTTCTCTAAATGAGCCCAATTTTTTCATTTGGATTTTCCCTTTGATATCTATCAACAGCCCCTTTTTCCACCCAGAAGCCACCCAGACCCCTACTCCCCAGGCCTGAGAAAGGGAGACCAATGAGCTTACCATATTTCTACTAAGTTACTTTAATTTTTTTAGAATATTATTTTTAAATTTTAGGAAAAATTTCAGTATATAAATCACTTACGTTTCTGGATGCTATAAGAACTTACATTGCATATAGTAAATGTTTTCATTTTTTCCCTCTTTAAATTAACTAGGTTATTGGCTCTTATACAAAAAAACTTAGCATGCTTAAGTTTACACTTATTACCAAATTTATTTAAGTAAAAATGATCAATAAAACCATAGGCTCATTATTATTCCATCCAATGAGATATCCTCCATTTATTCACTTCTAATAGACATTGAGAAATATAAATTTAGGATCAATTTTTTACAAAAATTCAGAATCACATAAAAGTAATGTAATTTTAAGTTAATTCACAAGGCATCATTCTGTGTGATAAAGAGAAAAGGGAATCTTGAAGAAATGCCTGCTTGTGTAAAAGAATGAATCATTATTTCTTTTACTCTCATGAACAGATTCAGGAGAGTTATTAGATGGTGTACTAAATACTTAAAAAATTATACTTTGTAGTCTATCTTACCAGAAAAATTTTCTAGAAAAAACTTTTATCCCTTTCAAATAAGAAGAGATTTTACTTTTTGCACCAGATTTTTTATTCAACAGTGTTATTGGAAGAGAAAGTGGTTGAAATAGTAGCATCAATTCCCTTGGTCTCTCTTTCAAACTTGAGAAAAATTTTAATCACATTTTGAAGAGATTATTTGTATTCACAGCACATGACTTTCTAATCTCTTAAATTTTTTAAAGTCCCCTAAAAGACAAAAAGACCTAGAGCCCTATATTCTGTATGACTAAAATAAGGCAGAGACAAAAAAGAAGGGTCTCATGCTGAAAAAATGTTGCATCTTTTCAGAATGTTTTTTATCTCTGTCTGTCTATATGTAGTATTGTGAGCAGGTACTCAGTAGCTTTTTATATGCAGTATAATTTTATTTCTTGTTGGATTATGTGTCAAGTAACATTCTGAAACAACACTGTGTCTTTTCAGAATCTGGCTTGCACCTATCTTTTTACTTTTTCTGTAGCTCAGACTGAGAGAAAGTGCCCAAGCCTTAGAGTTCATCTGATTCAAAAAATTAAGAGGAAAAGTGAAATTAAATAAAATATTTAATAATGAATTCATCAAATATATTTTCATTTAAATTTCATAATTTTAATTTTTTGTGTTAATGATATTATAGTTTTTATTGCATTGTATTTTCTTCCTCCAAAATTAAAAAGTGGTAAAATATTTATAATATTCAATAATATGCATTATTCAATGTTTAATATTCAATATTAAAAATAAATATTTCATTTTTCATATTCATAGTCGCAGTTCATTCAATATGATTTTCTTTTTGATTGAAAATGAAAGGCAAAAATAAAATGTGAATTTTCATCATGTTTAATTACTTCAGGAAATTCTTGGGGCTGGGAAGAAAAAATGTTACTCTTCTTTATCAATTCATAGGGGAAATAAGGCAATGTTAATATGTCCCTTTGGATCAGAGTGGTGATCATACCTTCTTTGAGGTGTGTTTTCATACATACAGCAATGTAAGTCAGGTATTTCATCAACCATTTATTACAAGTGAATATGTGCATACTGGCACAAAAATGGTGGTCACTAAAATTTTTTTTGAAGATGTGTGCTACCTGATAATGGGATATACCAAAATATTTTTGTTACCATGTCATAAAACTCATATTATATGGTTCCAATATTTTTTCTGATGCTTTGATTATGGCTTTTCTTATGATGGTGAATTTATTTTCAATTGTAAATTATCAGCTCATTATTTTATGTCTCTTTTGGACAGAATAGTGATTTTACCTTCTTTGGGTTGTATGTTTGCATATGCAGACAATATAAGTCAGATATTTTATAAAAAAAATTGACAAGTGTGTATTCTCACACTTGCAAAAAGATGTTGGTCACTCAAATATTTTTTGAAGATGTGTGTCACCTTTTTATATGATATACAGAAATGTTTTTCACTTCAAAAAATCAAGTGCCACCTGCTAGCAGGTTCCTATTTCTATATTCAGTTTTGATTCAAGAGGAAATTTTATTTGATGTTGCATGAGCTAGTGTGCTCATTTTTAACTGAAAAGTCTTTCTAGAAGAGTTAAAGCTGAGCTTAAATTGAGTTAAGTCAAAGATAGGGATTGGCACCTTCTATTAGGTGTCCATTTACTCTCTGGTGTCTGTTACCATATCCTTAAGCACATATTATATTGTTTTATTTCTTGTACTTTTGCTTTGATTATGGCTTCTTTTTTGATGGTTCATGGATTATTTTAATCAGAAATTATCAGGTAAAAAATTGGTCATGATGGTAATTATAACTACTTTAAGCTTTATGTTTACACATGCAGGATATATAAGTCTGGAAGTTCATCAACCATTTTTTACAAATGTGTATTCTCACACTTGCAAAAATATGGTGTTCACTCAAATATTTTTTGAAGACTTTCACCACTTGCCCATGGGATATACAAAAAATTTGGATTACCATATCCTTAAGCTCATATTATATGGTTCTGATTGTTTTACTTTTGCTTTAATGATGGGTTTTTTTTTCCCATTGCATGAATCATTTTAATTAGCTTCATTTTTTAAATTATTTACTTTAAATTATAGTGCATGATATTTTAATTTAAAATTTTAATGAAAAATTGAAAATTGAGATAACAAAATAGCTATAAAAGTATGAAATAATGATGAAATTAGTGCATGTGAAATGTCTATAAAATGTTAGAAAGTGATGAAATGTGATATTTTATATCAAATTATGATTGATAAATTGCAATTGAAATGAGAAACTTTGTTGACAAATAATAGAATGAACTTGATATTTTAGTATAAAGTTAAAATGGAAGAAGGGAATATCAGATGAGAAAAAGTTTAGCAAACTATAAAATATTGTATTGGAGCAAAAAAAAATTTTTTGAAAAAGCTATTGAGTTGAATATAATGTTGTTAAATAATGAGATGTTATTTACCATTACCAAATTGTAATTGAGAAATAGAAAATGGTAGCACAGAAGTCTTAGCAAAAGATGAAATGTGATATTTAACTATTAAATTATAATAAAAATAGCAAGTGAGATGATAATAAATGTTAAAAAATGATGGAATCTGATAATTTAGTATAAAATTCATATTCAAAATGGCATAAGAGATGATAAACAACTTAGAAAACTATTTAATATGTTTTTTGACAATAGAATATTGATTGAAAATGTGGTTAAAAAGCTATTAAATATTGAAAGCTAATGAAACAGTAGAAAATGGTATGAGTAAAATGTTACCAAAGGAGTAAATGTGATACTTGAGTAAAATAATATGATGGAAAAATAGAAATTAAGATAAGAAAAAATGTTGACAAATGATGGATTGTGATATTTTACTATTAAATTGATATATCAAAGGGAGTGAAGCCTTACCAAGAGTTAAAGAAAAGTTTCTGAAGGAATGCTTGTCAAATTCTAGTCAAACATTGGTAAAATGATGGTCATATGCTTTTCAAATTCTCAACAAGTGTTTGAAAACTTCTGTGTGTGTGGTTTTTGCACCCTGGACTTGCATGCAGATTCCTCCTTATGTTTCCTGGTGTCTTAAAGCAAAAAAAATGTTAAATTAAACTCCATCTTTGATATTTACCAAACCAAATAACCAATTTATTAGGGGGTATAAAAGTTGAGGGATTCACAATTAGGGATCAGGAATTTTTTTTCCCAGGAACAGAAATTATTATTTGCGGAAGATTTTTATCTACCAGCCCCAGGGCTAGTGGATAATATGGGGTATCAAAGTTAGAAATCTTCCATTTTTAAATACCTCATTTCTCCACCAAATCAACTATTATAATTTTTAAAAAATAGTGATATATTGTGCCTTAAATATAACTTTTGACTGAGAATTAATTTCAAGTTTGCAGCTTTAATTTTGTGTTGGGAAATACCTTTTAAATAATTTTAAATTTCTAACTTTGAAACCCCCTAATAAATCCACAATAATGCATTATCCTGCCTCTTATACCCCAATTTCCATTTCTAATTGCTGATCCCAAACTCAAAACATCCATGATGGATTTTTAAAAAAGTCACATGACTTATAATTGCTGATGCCATCCTTAAGTCTCTCCTCACTCAATGCTACTTAGTTTTGGTGGCAAACACCTAAAATTTTTTCTATCTATACACCCCAACTGCACATTTGGCAGTGAATTCCCATTTTTCTCATCACATAACCCTTCCACCAAAAACAATGAAACACCTCTCTACTAGGAAGCTACTTCACTCAACTATGAATGCTATTACTTTTCTTTTAGTTCTTTACTATAAATCTGACTCATATTTGGAAGATGCTTTAGCTTATATGTGTTTTCTATCTAAAAAGCGTTACATAAACCCTAGGGGGCTAAATCTTCTTCATGATCCCAGATATGATCTTCACTACATTCTCACAATTCCTCAATTAAGCTTCACTTAACTATTTCAAACTTATCCCAATTCTTTCTTCACACTTTATCAAGTTATCTCCAAACATCCTATATTACATAACAATTCTCAAAATAAACAGTGTGATCCTACTATTCAACTTGCTGTTGCACTATGTCGCTTTGGCTCAAATGGAAATAGTGCTGCTGTAAGACTTTTGGAAAATATCTTTACCATAGGATATGGTACAGTGATATTATACACCAAGTGCTGTATGATTCCCATCCTTTCCCTCAATTCTCAAACACTTTCTTGGCTAGCTCCACAACAGCAACTTGAATCCTCTCAAGTAATACAAGCTGAAGATTTCCCTAGCTGGGTAGGATTTTTTGATGGCACAACTATACCTTTGAGTCAAAAGCCTGCTCATGATGGCAACCATTATTTTGATTTCAAAAAAAGGTTTCTCTAAAATTTTCTCCAATTTCACATCGTTCTTAAACTGACTTTTTATCTTCTTTCTAGATACTCAATTGCCCTTCAACTTATATGCAATGTCAATAAAAAATTTATTGCTTTTCACAGCGGCTTCCCTGGATCATGTCATGACTCTTCCATCTTCCAAAGAATGAGGATTTCTCAAAGTCCTGACTCATACTTGGACAAATCTCAGTACCTCCTTGCAGACTCAGCATATGCAAGTGGAATTACATCATACCTGCTTTCCATGGTGCAACTTTAGAAAATGACCCCAAAACCACCTTTAATTATCACCTTACACCATCAAGATTAAAGATTTAACATGCTATTGGTATTTTAAAGAGAAGATTTTCTAGTCTACAGGAGCTCAGAATCTAATTTCAAAAAAAATTGAATATAAAAACAGCAAATCTTTGGATCATGACTTGCGTTATACTCCATAATATCCTAGCTGATTTGAACAATGAGTGGAATGATCTTTATGAAGAAGATGATCCTGAACCTTCACCTACTCTCCCTGCCCTTAATTCCCAAAACATTCTTTCTACCGGCATACACTCTGTCATTATGCCTTTTACTCTCCAACATTTCTCTTCACCACCCTTTTAAATTATTTTTCTGTTCTCTCCCAATTTTCAACTTCCTTGTTTTTTTCACTTGTGTTATTTTCATTCTCCATGTTTTATTCACTGGTTTTGGTTATTTATTTTTTTGCATAACTACAATTTTGAATTTTCTGTCAATTCTCTTTTTTGGATGTCTCATTTGTTTTGTTTCATCAGCTCAACATGAAATCACATATTTTCTGCAATTTCATAATTTTTCACTGTTTCATTTTTTCATTCATCCCTCATATCCATTTTCTCCTCTCCTCAAACATCCCTTAAATATTTACAATTCTTCTATTTTCTCATCTCATCTCTCCAGGTAAGTCATTTTTTTCTTATTTTTTATTTTTTTACTTGCTAATAATTTATTTTTTCTCCTTTTTTCTCCTTTTTTTTTTTGTACTTTAAGTGCTTTATTTTTTGGTTTTCAAGGTTAGACTAATTTTTTTTCTTTTTTTTTCTTTTTTTTCTCCCTCCATCATCCCCTTTTCCCCCCTTCTTTTCTTCCTCAATACCCCCCTTTCTCCGCTTCTTAGTATCCTCAATCCCCCCCTTTCTCCCCTTCTAGGTGTCCTCAAAGCCCCCCCACTTACTCCCTTCTTTCTTGCCTCAAACCTCCCTCTTTACCCCCTCAAGCCCCCCTTTACCCCCTCATTGGCTGCCTCAAACCCCCCTCTTTACCCCCTTCTTGGCCTCCTCAAACCCCCCTCTTTACCCCGTCAAGCCTCCCTTAAGCCCCCTTCAAGCCCCCCTTTTACCCCCTTTAACCCCCCCTCTAATGATCCCTCAAACCCCCACTTCCCCCACTGCCTACTTATCAAATCACTAACAATTCAATAAGTTAGTGAACGGTCACCAAAAATTGTTCACTAACTTTTTGAATTGTTAGAAATTCGATTAGTAGGGAGTGGGGGGTTTGAGGCAGCCAAGGAGGGGGTTAAGGGTGGTTTTATAGGCATCCAAAGAGGATTTATAGGGGGGAATTTGAGATTTGGGGGGTTTTGAAGCAGTTTGGGGGGCATTTTGAAGAAAGAAAAAAAATACTAATCTCTGCTTTTTAATTTTTTTTACAGAATTTTTTCTTATTTCCCTTAGTTTCTGGACATTTCCCCCTGTTTCCAAAATAAATCAGGTAATTTATTTTTTTTGTTTGTCTTTGCTTTTTCAAATAATTATTTTGAAATTTACTGAATTATATTTTTTTTATAAATTGGATTGAAGGACATCAAGTGGTATTTCCAATAGCAGGTAAGTAATATTTTTATTTTTTTATTTTTCTTTTGAAATTAAATTTACTGAATTAATTTTTTTTTTTGGTGATTTGGTTTTTTATTTCAAGAACCTTAGCTGGTATTTCCAAAACCATTCAGGATTTTATTTTGATTTTTATGTTTTTAAAAAATATGTAAAATCTTTTTTTTTGTTTTTTTGTTATTTTTTTGTTTTTTTTTTAATTTTTTTTAGAAATTTTTTACAAGGATATTACCTGAAATTTCAAACATAATTCAGGTTTTCATTTTTTTTCAAAAGTTTTTACTGATTTTTTTGCAATTTTTTTTGTTTTTTTGTTTTTTTTTAACCAAAAAAAAGGTTTTCTTTTCAATTATTTTACTGATAATTTTTTTATTGTTGGTTTTTATTTATTTATTTTCATTTTATTTCATTATTTTTTTATTTTATTTTTTTCCAGGAAATTTCTATGGAAAATATAACAGGCTCATCTTTTTTATCATCAATTTCTTCTGAATCATCTTTATCTTCTCTTTCTTCCTTGTCTTCAAATCATGAACGCTCAAAGAATAACCATCAAATATATTCAACTTCTTCTTCTTTATCTTTACTTTCTTCTCACTCTTCAATGTCCTTCAATTCAATTCCTTCTCCCAATCAATCAGAGCTTTCCTTACCAGAATAGGAGAAGCAGAAAATCATGGAAACAGCTAAAGAATCAAGCAATTCAGAGACACAATTTTATCAAAATAGAATTTTGATTAGGAAGAAGAGTTTTTGTGAAACTTTCTTTGGACATTTGAAAAATCTCAAATTTTATAAGACTTCAATATCAAATGTTAAGAAAAAAGATTTTTACAAAAACATCAAAACCCTTACAGAAGGCAGTACAGATGTAATTGTTGCAGTTGTCAATAACAGATACAAAACTCGATTCATCTAAGAAGTTCATTCATTTAATGGGAAAAAGGATGAAGTTTTTTTCCAGATTTCTGATTCAATTTCTGCTCTCTATCAAATGGCTTTGGTTTGACAACCCTTATCAAAGAAGAATCTGATTTCTGATGTCATGATAGGTTTTGGTTCGGAATCAGGATATGATCAAGGAATTTCTTTTGGTGTGTAAATATTTATTTTTACTATAACTTATTTTCAATTTTGTCATATAATTCAGGAATTTATTCTTTCTTGAAAAATTTCAACTGGAGCAAATGGAAGATCTAAAAAAATGGAATTCTTTAGGATCATTTAATATTTTCTTGGAAAATTCATTTAAAAAATTATGTATTCAAGCTTTTCATAAAAACCATCAACTTGATTTAGAATCTGGTTTACAAAATTGGTCTGATCCTGAACGGGAAGAAGCAATAAATGCATATGTTTTTTGTTCTAATGTTATCATCACTTATAAATTATTCTACAATAATTTTCATCTAGATAAACATTATAAGAATTTTCTAACATTTGGAATTTTCTCTTATACCAATCCAGAGACTGGTCTTCCTATTCCATCACCCTCTTCTGATAAGGGACATGGCCTTTATTTTCCAGATCATAAATGTATTATTGATTTTGGTAGTGCCAATGGAATAGTTGAGGCTATATGGAATTCTTCTCAACATCAGCATCAAACAACTAAAGCACCTCAATCTTTAGTTTCTGGTCAAGAATTTACTTGTTTTGGCTGTTTATTCTAAATAAATGAAGATCTTATTAATTGTATTAATAATTAAAAAAAATTTAGATAAAAATATTGTTCTTAGTAGATCTGTCAAGTATGGCAACTAAAGTATTATAAATTTTTTCTATCATTAAATATTTTCATCCATTTTTTTTCTCCTTTATTAAATTTTTTTTTTTTTATTTTTTATCTTTTTTAATTTTTCTTAATTTTCCTTTCTATTTTCCTTTTTTATCAATTTTACTTTTCCTTTTAAATTTTTTTTGCATTTGAATTTGGATTTTACTCTCCAAAGTATTTTTTAAAGTTACATCAAGATAGTTTTCTGGTTCTATATGATGGTGCATGTGGCCTTAGGTTGTTCTACTGGCTATTATATAAAATTGGAAGACTTGATTTGGACTGGTGAAAAAAATTTGTTGATTAAATTTTCATTTTCCATTTAATTTTGGATTTGTCTCTTCCAATTATTTTTTAAAGTTATGTCAATATAGTTTTCAGGTTTTATATGATGGTGCATCTGGCCTTAGTTTGCTCTACTGGCTATTATATAAAATTGGAAAACTTGATTCAGACTGGTGAAAATAATTGGTTAATGAAATTTTTCATTTTTAATTTTTTTTTCCATTTTATTTCTTTAATTCAATAAATTGCAGGGGGGGGTATTGCCAAATTTTCATATCAGACTTTAAAAGAAATTTTTACTTGAAAAATTTTACCCATCCCTTATATCAATAAAATGCAGGGGGGGGGGGGGGGTATTGCCAAATTTTTATATCAGACTTGCAAAAAAAAAATTGACTTAAAATTTTGGTGATACCCATCCCTTACTTCAATAAAATGCAGGGGGGAATATCTCCAAAATTTCATATAAGACTTGTGAAATTATTGATTAGAAAGAATTTTGGTGATACTCACCCTTTAGTTCAATCAAATGCAGGTGGGGGATGGGGAAATTTTTAAATGAGACTTGAAAATTTTATTTAAAAAAGAATTTTTAAAATTAAAATACTAAAATTCAACTAATGATGGATAGAGGCAGGGGGTAGTATTTCCAAAATTTCATATAAGACTTTCAAAATTCTTTACTTGAAAGAATTTTGGTGATACCCACCCCTTAGTTCAATCAAACGCAGGGGTGTTATTGGGAAATTTTCAAATTTGACTTGAAAATGTTAACTAAAAAAGTATTCTTAACATTTAAAATTCTTGAAAATTTTATTTAAAAAAGAATTTATAACATTAAAATATGAAAATTCAACCAATGATGGATATAGTAATAAAAAACAGGAATTTATTGTAAAATTTTATGTAAAAATAATTATGAACAGTTGAAGTGTAAAAGAAATAAAAAAACTAGTCATCAAAAAATTTCATTAGACTTTAAATTTCCTCATAAGATTTATTGGCTTTAACACATTCTATTAAAAAATTTCTCTTCTTGGAATTTTCTTTGAGATCATGCTTAAATTTCATCTGTTCCATTAAGTTTATATGCTCAAGTGTTTTCTCCTCATTCTTTGATTTTTCATCAGTAAGAGTTAGCTCTAATTTCTTCTCCTCCAAGTCTTGTGCCCTATCATCCTTCAATTATGAGAGCTCATACTTCCTCTCCTCCAAGTCTTGTGCTCTATTATCCTTCCATAAAGAGAGTTTGTACTTCCTCTCTTCCTAATCATGTACCCTGTCATTCCTCCTTAAAGAGAGCTCATATTTTTTCTTTTCAAATTTTAGAGTCTCTTTCTAAATTTTAACTTGTTCTATAGTGGTAAGAAATATTAAAAAAAAGTAGAAGAAAAGCAAAGTAAAGTATTAAGAGGTATGGTATCACTTACTGCATCACATTTCTCCAAAAAATCTTCCATTGAAGAAAAAGGGGGTTGGAATAAAGTATCAATTTTTTGTCTTCTTTTAGTGTTGAAATTTAGACTAGTTGAAGCCCTTTGCTTTTTGTTGGATGTAGTTGGTACATTAATTTTCTCCTCATCATTTTCACTAGCTTCAGTCTCAGTTGATTGTGGGTCCTTTGTTTGTTTGTCAGCCTTTTTAGTAAAAAGAAAAGATAAGTAAATTAAAAAAAAGAATTGGTAAGATAGAAGAAAAAAAACTCCCCTGAGTTAGATTTGGTTGGTTTATATTGCTATAAGGATCTATGGAAATGATATCTAGATTTTCTGAATTTTAAACAGGGGAAGGTTGAGTTGAAGAAGAGGATGGGAAAAGATTGGTTTCAAAATCACATTTGGAGACAATATCTTCTCCATCCAAAATTTTTACAGGATTAAAATTGGATGGCTCTCCAAAAATAGCATCCATCTCCTTAAAGTAAGGGTAAAAAGAATCAAGCTTATTGTCTATGGATTTTATGCCCTTACTGATGTCAAGGTCAGTAATACTAAAACCAGTAGAAGATGAAAGAGTCTTTTTCTTCTTGTATTTGGCTCAATAATTCTTGAAGCGTTCAGACATCTGTTTAGGTAAAAAATCTATCCTTCCCTTGGTCTTATTTTGTAATTCATTGGCCATTAGAAGATAACCATAAAATTTTGATGCGGGGGGCATCCTAATTTAGTTGCATTTTTAGTACCAAAACAAGAATCATAGTTAGATTTAGTTTTCAGCCACTTGATAAGTATGAGATGATCATCTTTTTTCAATTGAATGGTCTTTGATTTATTGGCTGAGCAGGAGAAAGAGGGAGAAGCGTGATTTGAAAAACAACTTGGGGAAGGGTGTCTTTGAGAATATCTATAATGACAAGGCATGTTAAGATAATTGAAGATGAGGAGAAGGAGAAACAAGCATATGAGATATCAAGGGGTTCTGAATGGAGAGAATAAACAGGATGTGAAGAGAATGGGAGTGTGGAGCAAGGTAGAAGGCATATACAGAAAGTATTCCAAGATGTGGGCATATACAGAACAAAGTACAAGATTTGGTTATGACAGAAATTTGTGCAATGGGATGAGGTTAGGAGTGCGCAGCATGATAAGGAGGCTGATATCTCCAGAAATTTGTCCAAGATGTGGTTATAAAAAGTTGAGTAGAAAAATGTTGGATAAGAGGTCAACTTTGACACATAAAATTTCTAATAACCCAATTATTAGGAAAAATAATTGTGGAAGATAATTGGGGTATAAGGATTTTTATCTGCAATTAATTTAATTGGGGATCAGTCAACATTGAAACCCCCTATTGTAAAAAAATGGCGGGAAACAACTGGGGTGCTTTGTAATTTATCCACCATTAATTTAATCATGAATTGGAGTACTTTAATACCCCATATTGGGGGTGTCAATTCTATAAAATACACACTTAACTTAAGTGTATTATTCAAATAAAATCAGAACCTACAAATCAGAACTTAAATTTTTCAAATAAGTAACTTGTTTCAAAAATGAATGTCAGTGATCACCTAAAATTAAAACTTTTTTGCATGATTTTTTTAACAGCCATATTTTGGGCACAACTTCCTTTTCTTGCTCAAATCATCCCTGCAAAATGCTACACAATGATCTCTCACTTTATCCATCAATCCTCGGCACATATCCCTCACTGAAACTTGCAACATTTTTTTGCAACACTTTTGAAATTTTTGAATTTCTCTTAGTCAATATTTCTGACTCAAATTTTTATCTTTCTCATGAAAGTAAGTTAATCACTTTCATTTCTTTATTCATTAAATTTATCCAGCTGAAGTTTTTATCCTTACCTGCATCTTTTCTATTCTTATTTATTGACCTTAAAATTTCAGCCTTCTTTTTTGCACTATTCATAGTACTTGCTTCATATTCAATTTCTCCCTGATTTAATCTTAAACCTGTCTCACTCTGTTTTTTCCTACATTTACATCAAGGCAAGTGTTGTCTAATTCTTTTTATGCCTATCTGATATATATTTCTATATATATATATTTCAAACTTAAATAAATGTTGGAATATTATCTGGATAATGGTGGACTTATTTTATCCTTATTTTTGTTCTTTTTACCATCATTTTAATGATTTTGATTCAAATTGTAAAAAAAATTTGGGATAAGGGTTAGCTTTATTCAAATATCTGATACTTTTGACAGGAGAATCTTCTGAAGTATACCTTTTATTTCATTCAAACAGCTCAATACTTGGCTTAGTATATGCTGAGATATTGAACTTTAAATTTGAGCCTTTTTTTTATTAAATTTTACTAATATTTGTTTTATTATTACATAAGTAGAGAATAAGTCCTCTAAAATTCTTATCTGTTGATGATATAGGCTTTTAGTTTTCATTCAAGTACATGAAAATTATATTTGGATTAGTATTTGACACTTCTTTCTGGATTTTCTGTACAACACTTGAATCAATTTTTTGTAAACATTTATCAACTATGTCTCAACTTCAATCATGAATGCACATTTCAATATATATAGTACACTTTTCTAGATAAAAGTGTACCTATTTAACCCTTCTTTCTGTCTTTTTACTATTATTTCTCAATTTTTTTAAAAAAAGTTGAAAATAAACTTTAAATTAGGGTTTTTTCATTCACATCTCATGTCCCTTTATCTGAATATTCTGAAGAAACTTTCCTTTTAGTTCTATTTACTATTCTTGAATTCAGTTCAGTGGTTTCTGTGATATTGAACTTATAATTTGAGTCTTTTTTGCTTTGATGTAACATAATTAGCAGATACAGATTCTGAAATGCTTATATCATAAAAATTTGCATATTGGTAACAGTCATTTTGAATTTCAAATAAAAAAATCTAACTTACTGATTTTATTTGCACTCTTGGGGACATTATGGTTTTATTTTGGTACACTTCTAGCATCTTTCTGGTTTGGATATTTTTGAGTTTTTTATTGTGGAATTATATCAAAATAAGTAAGTAATCTAATTATATATATATTTTTATCAATATATTCATTTTTTGTCTATATTATAGAATCATGTGGACACAAATTAACCAAAATACACAGATTTGTTTATCATTCTAGGTAAAATAATCATAAAATTTGAGTACCCCCTTGTTTGAAATTATGTGATGACTTTACTCATCTTAACTGTTCTTTTCAAATCAATTAAGACTTAATCAATAGGGTAATTAAAGTAATAAAAGAAGATTTTATTACTTTTGAAAGTTAAGGTTGACATGCAAAGTGCAGGGTCTAAGAAAGGTTTCTATTTTTCTCTTTCAATTTCATAATTTATCATATAAAAGTCATTTATCCCTTTCACTTAATTAAGGATTTAGACTGTTGGGACATGCTGCTGTGGTATCATGTCTACATTAATTTGTGGCATGTTCTCTTGAATTTATTTTTGATTCAACTTTATTTTCTTAAATTTTGATAAAAATTTTTTTTATTTTTCTGAATGATTTTTTTATAATTAATTTCTGAATTGATATTGAAATTTTGCAATCTGGACCCCCTACTAGAATAAAATTTAGGGGGAGGTCTTACCATTCTTTTTGAATTGAGATATTAAGAAAAAAAATTGGAAAAAAAATTTGTGGTATTTTAGACTTATAAAAAATGAATGGGATATAAATTGCACATTAGAAATATAAAAACTTAAGGACTTACATGGATTCATTTTAGGTTAAAAATTCAAATTCAACAACATAACAGATTTTTTATAATACTTAATTACATTTTGTAAGCAAAAAACATGACTAAGTAGCAAGTGTTTCTTGTTTATAAAATGTATCTGGTGAAGAGAAGTATTGGCACTCTTTAAACTAAAGAAAAAATTCTTCCTTTTTTTCAGTAAAATAATTATTTACACCTTTTTCAGGTTTCTGAATCAATGGCGCAGTTGAACCATCAACACAACTAATACATCCCGGTAAACTTTCTTCTTGAATAATCTAAGAATATTTAATTTTCTGTTCTTTGTTTGGCCAAGAACTCAGCTGAGAACATAATGAAAAAAAAGATGTGATACATTTTTTACTATAGCTGTTAATTAATCCATAACCTAAAGAGAAGAAATTTTCAAAAATTTTAAAAGAACTCTTAAAGTTTCCTTTCTGTAAGTAGAAACCAGAATATTTGGAGAAAAAAAATAAATCCACTATCTTCCTAGAAAAGTAATGTGGAATAATCTATATTCAGCAAAGTGGTATTTAGCTTTAACAGCCAAATATTTAGAAATTGAGGGCATTTTTATTCTCAAAAGAATGAGCATAGAATTTTCATTATAATGAAGTGTAGAAGTGCTATTAAATATAGTGACTATATTACTTTGATAAATACTAAAGTAATACCTAAATGATGGGAAAAGACTAATAGTCCCCCTGTAATTCAACTAAAAATAAAATAATCAAAGATATGGTAGAAATTTAACTTTCCCTATTTTTATATCCTCCTCACTGAGTCTCTGAATTTTCTCTATAAATTCTTCTTATTCTCTCACAGAAAGCCCAGTGTTCCATGGTCAAAGGTTCAGTGGTGTGTCATAGCATTCTGTGGTAAAACATTCCATGGATTTTCTGTATTGTTCCTAACCCATACAAAATACTACCAAGTAACCTATTAAAACTGAAAAACACAAAAATAAACTAAACAATAAATGGTTCTCAAAAATATCATTAAGAAATAAAATATAGAGTTAAGGCTAAGCTATCTGCTTGTAATATTCACTTAAATCCCTGACCAAAACTCATTTTGTAAAACTCAAAAGCAAATATAACAGATATAGAAAAACCAGAAAACCCCAAATAGCTTCCATAAAACATCAAAATTACCAAAAAAATAATCAACACATAAAAATAAGAGAAAATTCTCAGATATTTGGGAATCCCATACACACATCCTAAAAATCAAACCTGCCCCTCTAGGTACAAAAATTTAATCTTTTCATGAATCAAATGATGGATTCTTTTCAATAAAAATTCTGCTCCTACATTTAGGCATGCCACAACATTTCAAAGTATCTCCATTACCATTGGAGCCCAAAAAACATAGTGAGACATCCAATTTAATTGAAGGATCATGTTTTTGTTTTTGAGAATTATTTTGAAAAATGTGGTGATCCTGTATAATCTTGATCTATTTAAGGAAAGATTGCTTGTAAGTCCTGAATAGATGTCTAAAACCAAGCTCAGATAGGTTTAAGAATTTTTGGGTAGTATATTTAAGGGTATGAAGTATTTTGGCCTTTTGTGGAAGAAGTTAAAAATTCCTGTCTATTTTTGATAAAAAAAAGTCTTCTTCAATATCAGAATCAGAATACAAGAAGAGATCAAGAGCTATGAAGCTTATTTCTTTATTTACTTTATCACAATTTGAGCATGGAAGGAATGACTCTTATATGGTATAAAAATTTAAATTTTTCAGAATTCTCTGAGTTATGAAGTGTTATTCTATGGAGTGCTTCACATAATTTGGATTATTCCAATAAATCAATGAAATGGGACTCTATGGTGAATATAGAGCTTTTTGCTTATAAAGTGCTTATCACAGTGAAATAAGTTACTTATTTCACTTTGGAAATACACCAGTTTTTGAGCTAGTTTGTTTAGGAAATCTGCACTTAGATAAGTGTGAATTTATAACTGCAAATTTTCCAGAACTGACACTCCCTAATATCAATTTTGATTACTTTTTCTGAAGGGGTATTATTTAATTTATAATTTCTTTAATATTCTTATAAATTTTGGGTAAAGCATTTATATGATAGGGTTAATAAACCCTATTTATTTCTGGTGCTAAAATATTAAGATTGTTTAATATTTGGTTTCTCTTTATATTTAATTTTTCATCTTTATAAAATTATAAAATACTTCAAAATTAACTATGATTAAAGAGTTTTTGACCACACTTAAATGGTTTGTATAAATTTTTCAAAAATAAAAATGACAAAAAGACAGACACCAGAAAAAAAAGTGGGCTCCTGATAGCAATTTCAAATACATATCCTTGATTTGATTCAGTTTCAGATTAGCTTTAATTGATCATGAAAGACCATACACTGAAAAATAAGCACACCATATTGCACAGCATAAAATCTTACCTACTCTCACCATGCAATATTTGGGGGGGACCTGCTAGCAAGTCATAAATTTTAATTTAGATGGAGCTTAGATGGGACTTAGATGGAGCTTATAATGAGCTGATACTGAACTCTACTTTGAGCTCATCATGAGCCATTAACCAAGGATGGATGATGATGTCCTGAGATAATAGTGAGAGTTTAAAGAAAAATTAATAGAAATAAAAACAAAAGGTAGCTTAAGAATCTGATAAATTCACAGTACTTTTTCATAAAACACAATTCAATTTTCATTTCAAATTGCAATTGATCATTAAAAAGACTAAAAAATATACTATTTTTTCCAAAGTATTACTTTTGGCCTGTCTAATGAGTTTATTAATTTTTTTAAAAAAGAATATATATAAAAATTAATGGCACTTATAATTGAAAACTCCATCTAACATAAAATTGCAGGTTTCAATTTTTAAATCTAAACCATATCACCTAATTTTTATGACCTTTTTTTATAATATTTGATCATTCAAGATAATTAGGTTTAATTGAATTGATTTATTTGAAAAAATTGTTGAAGAATCAAAATTCTTTATTTTTATATCCTAGAATACAGTAAAAAAGTTCATAACTAAACTAATAAAAGAAGGCAATGTGTTTTCCAAATTTATTACTTAATCAAGTACTCTGACAGCTTCTTTATACTAAGCACTTATATTTATAAAGTTATTTGATTATATGTCTTAGAGAAGAATAATTCATATAATAGTATATATTAATCCAGTTTTGAAGATTTCTAAATTTGAGAAGATGATAGAAATTAAAAGGAAATTAATTTTTGTTCTTTTTTTAGTTCTACTTATTCCTCAACTAAAAAACAGTTTTTTATATAAATTTAGTAAAAGCAATAAATATATGATATTTTGAATCTTTTTATGATGTAGTTCTTCAGAATTACATAAAAATATTGTGGTTTGGTTCTCTAATTTGCTGTAGCAAATAAATCTCACCTGGTATTTATCAAAGGGACAGGGGTTTTTCTCTCCAGTCTTACTCCAACTCCCTTGGTCAAGGCTTATAGATAGTACTAAAGGATTGTATACACCATTCCCCTCCGCTCCAATTTTACTTTTCACCTCATCATACCACTCACTCTTCTCTATTCATCCATCCTTACCCCTTTCCAACTTTTACCCACTCCACCCCGCCTCTTTTGCCTCACACCTTGATTCTCAACATTTCTTGCCCCCTTCACCCCAACTCACCCTTTTGACAATACCCCAACCTTTTCGCTTCCAACCCCACTATTCTTTCTCCCAACCCCAACCACTTCCCTTCCACATAATTTCAACCTTTTTTCTATTCACCCCACCCCTTTTTCTTCCCAGGTCACCCTTTTTTGTCCCTATAGATGAAAAGGGGTTGTGACGGAGAGCAAATAAAGTGATTAGGAGTATTAAGAAGTGGAGAAGGGCGAAGAAGGGAGTAAAAAAGGTGAAAAGTGGAGAAAAAAAGTTAGATGAAGTGAGGTGCAAGGGGGAACAAGGGGTGGTGGGGGAGAGTGGCACTACAATTAAAAATGGGAGAGAATTTGAGAGGGGGAGAGACTTGGAAGCACAAGAGAGGGGATGAAATTAGTAGAAAGAAGAATTTTGAAAGAATGTAAATAATATAAAGATATAATAATTATAGGGCTTTTAAAGTGAAGCATAATGAAAACAAAAATAAACTTATAAATATTGTGCACCACAGTTTAGCTATATTTTTTATTCTCATAAAAAGTTAACCCTTATTTTTCTTGCTATAATGAAGATAACTGTAAATTAGTTTTTTGAAAAAATAGGACCCATATATTGTTTTTACTTCTTAAATTATGGCATAAACATTAATTTTTTAAATTATGCAGTTAACTAAATTTTTTCTATCTTCAATTTTGAGAGTGATGTAAACTCCAAAAATCTTTTAAGGCTTTAAAAATATACAAAATTATATATTCATACAATGAGAAGAAATATATAGTTCTAGAAACCTTTATTGATAAAAATTTGATAAAATTATAAGTTTGATAAATGTTTTTTCTTGAATAACTTTTTATAGTATTAGATGATTCCTCTATCAATTAATTGGTAAAAAAATCCTATAAACACATTTAAAATGAACTTTTAGTTCAATTTATATATAAATTTTCTTTTAAACAATGAAGAAAATAGATGATTATTTGCAATTTTATGAATTTTCAGAATTATTTTGGTAGTGTTTTTAGCTTATCTGAATATTCATGCAAAAATTCCTGTAAGCCAAGCCATAATATTATTTTTATAATGATCACTTGTGTTTCAATAAATGTTCAAGTTTTGTTCAAAGTGTGGTCAAATTAACTTTACTGTTTATTCATAATATTTACATCACTCCCTCAATGTATGCTCAAGTGGATATGAATTAAGCTTCAAGGTTGTGGAATTTCTGGAAATTTGGCCCCCCATATTTCATGGTGCATTACATCAAATAAAAACTTATGTTCTCCTGAAAACCAATCTTCAGGTCCAAAATTAACAACACCTAATATCTCAAAAGTGATTCTTGAAGTTTCAGAAAATTCAGGCGGGCTCCTTACTAAAGGAAATTTTTAAGTATCTCTTGATATATTTGGCCTATTCAAAGGTGGGTTTGATTCAGTGGGTAGCAGTTCATTAATTGGTCTGACCTTATTGTCTACCTTTTTATATTTCTCTGCATCAACATCCACTTTGACTTGAAGGATAAGATCTTTTCTAGATATAATGTTAAATCATTTTTAATAAGAACTTTTTTTATCATCAGAATGAGAACCAAAATAAGTTGAAATGCAATTTTTATTAATAATTTTAAAAATTTTAACCCCTTTTTCTTCATCTAATTTTCTATTGCCATATCTATCATTTTCCTTCTCAAAATTCCCAGTAAATAGATTTGGAAGTTTAACCTCTTTCTGGAGGACACAAATAGAATTATCACAAATTTTTTTATGAATTAATTATACTAAGATTTTTTTGTTTTTTTTAATTAATTGCAGTTTATCCTCTTTCTAGAGGCCTGAAAATATACCCCCAATTAATAACACCACTATTATCCTTCATATCTACCAAATTTTCATTTCAATTTTTATCCAACTCAATACATCCCACCTTAACACTTAAAATATTTTTAAAATTTATAGAAAAATTTGATAAAGATAACAAACATACCAAAAAATCCAACACATAATGACATTCCAAAGATATATCAAGAGAAAATAATTGAAAATCCACTTGAATTATCTTCAAGTGAGCTGACCTTTTTCAATCTGGGTTCTCTTCTTGAGGTGAAATTATAAAATCAGAGAAATCATCCCTAACTACCCCAAAAAATGGGGGCCTCCATAACCATCATTTTTAATCAACTCAACAGAAGCTGATATTTTTATTTTTCTCTTCTTCATGCAAAAACAACACTAGAACATTAGGATAATCTCAGGCCTAGTTTCCCAACCTTCATCTCCAAGAAGTGCCAACAGCATATGAATCCTTCTCATATCTTCACCTAAAATCTCAAAACTAATACCCATACCAGATTGATATCCAATATTGGCTTCAAAGTCCATCAAAAAAGGACCACCAAGAACTGTTTTTACAGCCTCTCTGGCCATATAAAAATGCACCTTTCAAGCAGATCCACTCACACATAATTTATCATGCTCTACTGTTCCCATAAGTTCAGTAGCATGACCTCCAATACCTCTAAGATTACCATCAGTGCCAGTCATTATTTTAAATCCTATTAATGTAGATTGCTCAATTGAAATATGATTAATTAAAGACTCAGAATCCACCAGGGCCTTTACCTCTTTACCATTAAGAGGCACCATTAAATATCCAAGAGGAGTAGAAAAATGAGTTTGCAACTCCTCACCAAACTTCTCCAAATTTTCACATATATACTCCATCTCTACAGCTGCTACCCCTCTCTTTGTCAGATGATTTTTTTCTTCTCTGTAAGGGTCAGACTAATAGTAATAATTTGCCTAAAGATAGAGGAATCTGAAGTTGTTTAACCTCATCCAAAACAACATCCATAGCATTTTCTATACCAGCCACTACTGGCCTTTCATACTGAACTTTAGTTTTAATAATCTTAGCCCTTGAACTACTTGGGGGCCCACATTTCCATCTTCTTCACCCATTTTAACATCTTCAGAATCAATAACCCTAGCTTCATCTCCTACTAATTTCACTAATCCAGATCCATCACTGGTCCTCCTCACTCCCTCCATTAGAGTGGGACCACTAAAGCTTGGTCTGGGGAGAGATGATTAAGGTACATCCTCCTCAGAATCTGAATCTTCATCAACAGGCATAAGTTCACCATTTCAATTCAAAGTACCAAAACTAGGAGGCCCCATATCAGCCATCCCCTTCGGCATTTGATAGATTTTTTCCTTAGAATATGTTTTCTTTTCTAAATTTTTTGGTTCTACCTTCCCTGGCTTAGCTCTTGATTGTCTTTGAATGACACTCTTAGCTTTAGTAGCAGCTGACCTTCTAGAAGCATCCACATCATATTCCCCTGACATACAGTTACCATCCACTCTTGCAAAAAAACATAACTCCAAACCACCAAAAGATGTACAAAATGTGGCCTTAGTGACCTCCTTCTCTTTACATTTATCAAATTTTCCACCACCATTTCAATTATTCTTTTTCCCACATTTACTATTATCTTCATTTCCAGAAATCTCTTCAAACCTAGCCCTCTTTTCACCCACCATATTCCCCCTAACCAAATCCAAGGGAACCTGCCCTTCACTGGGTTTGATAAAAGATCCATCAGGGAGTTTATAGACCTTTCCATCAAATTTGACTCTACCACCATGCAGGTATCTATCCAAATAATAAAAAATAACCAACTCTGTGCCCCCTCCTATTACAATAAGAGCACACCCTGGGTTTTCCATAACCACCTCTAAAACCATTTCCACCATCACAATTTCCAGAGAATAGGTTATTTTTACCATTATATCCATAATTCCTCCTCTCATAAGCCCTGGATGATTAAGAAGAATATGATGAGGCCACTGGTACCCTATCCACTTTATGAGTCTCTTGAAGAAAATTTTTTAGCTGCTTTATTAAGACAGCCAAATTATCAACAATCTTATTATCAACATTTCCTTCAACTTTTGCGACTGGCTTCCCCATCTAGATTTTCTTGGCTTCCAGTTATTTTGTATAGCTGAGTATAGTTGGACAAACTTGGTCAGTAAAGAATGGACAAGGACAAAAATTTGTAGCACTAAGGCTAGGACAAAGGACAGAGAACTGAGGACTTGGGACAATAGGACAAGATCAAAATTACCTGAGTATAGTTGGACAAACTCAGTCAGTAAAGAATGGACAAGGAAAAAAATATGTAGCACTAAGGCTAGGACAAAGGACAGAGAACTGAGGACTTGGGACAATAGGAAAAAATCAACTAAGTGTAGGATAGAGGCAAGAGTGAGGGAAATAATATGAGAGAACGGGCAATTAGTGTAAAGATGAAATAAAAGGTTAAGGTGGATGCGGAATGAGCAAGTGGAGCATACACCTTATATAGTAATAAGTAGCGGGTTTAAAAAGATTAGTAGTAGATAGGAAACTTATAGCGGAATATTAATGGATATATAGATAGGAAACTTAACAGTTTTGAGTATAACGGTAACATATAAGGTATATAGACACAATCGATGATTAAGTTAATATTGAGAAATGACAAGGTAATGTAGAGTGTATATACTAGATCTTAAACATTTGACAGCTTTGACTAGAATATCATTATTTTCAGCCAAAACCTCACTAACCTTTCTAACTTACTGTGTACAGGTTTCTTGATATTTATCAAAATCCTTAAGTTTAAGATATGCCTGAATGTTCTTTTTGAAGACCTCTAGAGCAGAAAGCTTCTATTATCCATTTGGTACATCCTATAACAACACTTTTCTTGAAAGCTCCATTAAAACATCCATCCTGACGTCCCTTCTAAATGATGACCAAAATAAATATTTTTCCTTATTTCATGGCCTAACTCCTCCATAAAATTCAAGTATTCCACCACCTCAATAAACTATCCAAGATGCTTTTTATAATCTACATATTTTATACTCAACCTTTATCTTGCAATTCACTAAAAATCTTGTTAAAGTCCACCATAGTATACCCAAAAACCTATCTATCAACCATCTCTTTTGATAAGTTTAACCAATCCCACTTTTTATTACCATCCATAGCAATGATCTCTTTCTCAACCTCTCTCTCCACAATAAAAAAACCTGATCTACCTTGTCATATCCAAATGAGAAGCAACATCAACAAAATTAGCAGCTTGATATCTGCTAAAAAACTGTTTAATCCCTTCACCATTAACCTTGGGCCCATCCCAAGATACAATCCTTACTGATGCCATGACAGTAACACCAGCACAAGCAACACCAGATCCAGAAGATGACCTCCCAAAAGTAAAATATTAAACTTTTTAAAAATTAGTGTTAGTACAAATAAGCCTCTTACAGGCTATGAGAGTCCAGATATCAAGTAAGTTTGTTAAAAGCCAGAAAATTCAAACCCCACAACACCAGCCTCAGTAAAGGGGATCCAGTCACTCCTAGGTTTTGAAAATTTTTACTGCCGTTTTATTGAAAATTAATCCCACATTTTCCAACTTTTTCATGACCTTACAAAGAAGGAAGCCAAATTTATCTGGACAAGTAGTCAACAGGATGCATTTGACTACCTGAAAAGAAAATTGGTGAAAGCCCCTATTCTTACAATCCCTGACTTATTATAGCCATTTTTTCTGGAATATGACTGCTCATATTTTGCACTAGGTGCAGTATTATCTCAATACAATGCTTAAATTGTCTTGCACTTGATATCTTATTTTTAATGAACACTTCTCAGTTCCAAATTAGACTATGAAATATATGATAAGGAGTTATTGGCACTAGTAGAAGCAGTACACACCTGTAGCCATTATTTGGAAGGAGGGCCTCACAGGCTACAAGTGATTATTTACATGGATCATGAAAAGCTGGAAACCTCTCTTACCACTAAAAAACTGACTCACCAGCAGGCGTGCTGGAAAGAACTGCTAAGTAGCATTAACTTTGTTGTTACATTCCAAAATGGGAATAAAAGTGGAAAAACTGATTTAATATCACAATTACCTGACTTAAACCCAGCACCGGGCCAACTACACACTGTTGGGGTGATTTTGTTGAAGGGGACCTTGAAGAGGGGGTAATCCTAGACAAAGTGGAATTGGAAGATGAGGATTTGATGGAATGAGTAAGAAGGGGGAAGGAAAAGGATGAGGGAGTGAAGGAATTGGTGAAGGCACTTTTTTCAAAAGAGTATTGGTAAGGAAAGGATTGGAGGAGTATCGCCTGGAAGGGGGAGCACTGTATTGGAATGGAAGGATAGTGGTGCCAAATGATGAGGAACTCAAGAGGAAAGTGGTCAAATCAAGGCATGATTCCCCAATGGCAGGACACCCAATTCAGCTGAAGACTGTAGAGCTTGTGAGCCGTAACTATTACTGGAAGTCCATGAAAGCATATGTCCAGCGCTATGTAGTGGAATGCAAATCTTGCCAGAGGAACAAGGCTAGTCCAACAACAACAACACTGATGAAACTAAACATTTCCAAAAAGCCAAGGAAGGAGCTCTCCTATGATATTAATGTGGAATTACCCAAGTCACAAGGAAAGAATACTATCCTCACCGTAGTTGACTGCTTCACCAGGATGTCACACTTTATCTCCACCACTACTAAGGTTATATCAGAGGGTATTTCACACTTAATGGTGGAATATGTCTGGAAATTACATGAATTTCCTGAAAGTATAGTATCAGATAGGGGAAGTACTTTTAATTCTAAGCTTTTAAAAGCAATGTATGAGCAACTGAACATTAAGCCCATCTTGTCAAAAGCATGGCATCCACAGACTGACAGGCAATCCAAGATAGTCAATAAGGTAATTGAACAATATTTGTGCCATTTCATTAACTATCAGCAAGATGACTGGGTGCAGATGTGACCACTGGCTGCATTCTCATACAATTATCAGACACATGCTCCAAGAGGCATGTCACCCTTATATGCCAATTATGGATATCACCCAACATTCTCAATTGGTACCCCATTCACATTACAAGTCCCAGAAGTGGAAGAGCAGATCCAAGGAATATTGAGTATATATCAAGAGCTAGAATCAGCTCTCAAGTTATCTCAACAGTCAATGAAGTGCCTTCACAATCAAGGAATGACCCAGAATTGTGTGCTATATGTATGTGACAAGGTTTGGTTAAGATTAAAATTCCTTTCAACATTGCGCCCCAGCACTAAATTAGATCACAAGAAAGTGAGACCATTCAAAGTCAAACACAGGTTATTTGACTCAGCTTATAAACTGGAACTACCAATCTCAATGAGGCAAGTACATCCAGTTTTCAACATTTCATTGCTCACAAAGCATAAAGAAGATACAATCCCAGGACATGCAGAGGAGCCACCAGCACCAATCCAAGTTGAAAATGAAGAGTTTGAGGTGGAAAAGGTTATTTATAAGAGGGTGTACAGGGGAGGGGTTCATTATTTAGTGCATTGGAAAGGATATGGGTTGGGGATAGGTCTTGGGAACAAATGGAAAATTTGGAAAATTCTAAGGAAAAGTTGAAGGAGTGTGAGAAGGAGCACAAGGGGCAGGAGGGGTAAAAGAGGGGGTAATGTTAGGATTTGGTTGAGAGGTGAGGAGGAGAAGTGCTATGGGTGCTATGCATTGTGAGAGGTGGGAGAGGGGATATTGCATAAGAGGGTTTATATGGGGCAAGCACTGTGGAGCCCTCCTCATCGGAAAACTTATATAGTAATCCAGTCACTTCTTAGTCTCACCGCTTTATCATCATAGTCAATCTTGCCTCACTGTTGGTAACCCCAACATAGTCAGTCAATTTATTCTTACTGCTTAGTAAAATAGTCATTCCTGTCACAGACTAGAATCAGTGCTAGTAGTAGTTCACCTTCTTAGATCCTAACAGGTAAGGACCAATTTAGATAACCAAGCACTTGAATGTAAATTTGTAGGTTATTCACAAAACAACTATGGCTGGTTTTTTTGGCATAAAGTATCTGGAAGACTGTTTGAGTCATTGATGGACGTGCTCCCAAAAGGTAATCTTGAAGCTCACAAAACCTCTTGTCAAGCTCCTACCCCCTAAACTTCAAAAATTTCACTAGAATCTATTCTCAACTCACTTTCTTTCAGAGACTTCACCGCTGAAAAAATATTAATGAACAAGATTCAACCATCAATGCAATGCAAGCAGCTACAGCATGATCATCAATCCCTATTCCCAACACTTTCCCTCAGGTGATGAAGTCCTCTGGAGCTACTGAGTGGAAGTTGGCCTGCAATGCAGAAATGGAAAATATATCACACCTCAAAGTATGGTCAGAGGTATCTCTGCCTGAAAATGCTATTCTTCTAAAAGGTAAATGGGTCTTTTCCATCAAAAAAACTCAAGAAGGAGCACCAATAAGATTAAAAGCTAGATTTGTTGCTAAAGGCTTTAAACAAGGTGAAGGCATTGACTTCAAAGAAACCTTTGCTCCAACAGCAACTTTTGCTTTTTAACAGATCTTGTTGACTCTGGCAGCAATGTTTGGATGGAAAGTAAGTTCCTTTGATGTCATGGCTGCTTACTTAGACAGTGATATAGAAGAAGATTTATGGATTGAACCTCCTCCTGGTATGAATCTGACAAAACCTGGTAATTTTCTCAAACTTCAAAAGGCATTATATATGGTACTAGACAAGCTGCTAGATGTTGGTGGCTTCACATAGTGGACAAACTCAAGTCTCTTGGTTTCAGTGCCAGTCAATACGATTCAAGCCTCTATATTTTGAAGGATGAATTTTCAACAGGAGTTGTGTGGCTACATGTGGATGATGGTATAGTTACAGGAAGTAGTGATGAGGTTTTGGAAAAGTCGGAAAAGGGGCCAAATGGGGGGCTGGAAGTAAAGTGGCTAGAAGGCTTGAATGGAATTGTTGGTATGAAGGTGAAAAGGGTAAAGAAGGGTTTTGAACTAGATTGTCATAGGTTGATTGATAAGGTTCTTGCTGATCATAATCATGGTGGTTTGAAGTGTAAAACACCTCTCCCAATGGATGCAAAACTTGACTCAGCAAAACCAGAAGCAGCTGGCATCAAAACAAATCAATATCTGTCAATCATAGGTAGCTTGAACTATATAGCTATTACAACATGCCCTGATCTCTCATTTGCTGTCAATTTTTTGGCATGGTTCTTTTCCAAACCACTAGATTGTCACTGGTTGGCTTTGTCTCATTTACTCAGATACTTACAGGCTACTAAGGATTTGAAACTAAAACTGTATCCAAACTCATCAAGTAAACTACTCTGACAGCATAATCTGATGCTTCTTGGGGTGGTGAATGGGCAAGGTCCATAAGCGGTCACATTCTATATCTGAATGGGCGTCCAATTTTATGGGCTTCAAGAAGACAATCAACAGTAGCTGATTCAACATGTTTTGCTGAGTGCATTGCTATGTGTCAAGCCACCAAGGATGCAATTTGGATTAGTAATCTACTATCTGATATATGTGGCCCTATTGACAGTGTTTCTCTTAAATGCAATAATAAGTCTGCAGTATCTTCAGCTAAACATAACCCCTCAAACAAATGTACTAGGCATTCTGACAGGTATTTTTTCCTTGTAAATGAACATTTGTATAAGAAAAATATTGCTTTAGATTGGGTATCTGGTGATGATCAGAATGCTGATATCCTGACAAAAAATGTAGAAACTATACTCACATTTGAAATACGTCAACTTTTAGGTGTCACTTAATTTTTTCCATTTCTCCTCTATTGTTTCCTCACTGTAGTAGTGAAGTGGGGAGCTGTTATGCACATAGACATATAATAACTTAACTATCACGTGACCCATGTATATAGACTGTAGAATGCGCGTCCCACTAGCTCCGATTCTTCTCGAAGCAACGCTACTGACGCATATTCTACAATTTTAACGAACGATTACACGTGCTCTAAAGATTCATCCTATCTGTTTGATAATGTTACTATACAACCAAGGGATAATTCATCTCTTTGACTCATTGGTCATGGAATGAGAGTCGCAAATCGCAATGATGTTTAGATCGAATGTCGCAATATATGTGTTATGTACCTAAATCATATGTACTTAGCGAGTTAGTATTTAAACCTGTAGAGACGCGTACACTTAACTCCGGTTCCTCTCGGAGTAGTGTATCTGATCTTGTCTCTATAGGTAAGTAATGCATCATATGGTTCCTCTCGGAGTAGTGTATCTGATCTTGTCTCTATAGGTTATGGGCTATCCTGCTTATTGACGCAGATCCCTTGCCGTACTGTGCTAGTCACACACGAAAGCATTGTAATCTTTCTTGTCCGAGCCATCTCTCTGAACCCCGCTCTGATAGCGTTATCATCCAACCCTACGACTCTCTCGCAATCATCCTAATCGGATGACCCCTCCTCCTCGTACCAACACTCCTGATCCTTTCAAACCAAAACCAAAACTTCAACGCGACCGTCCTTTCCTTCAACGGGAGACAAAACCACCTGTTCCTTCTGACTCGAATCCTCCGACACCATCTTCCTCCTCTCTACCACTAGATTCTGAACAAGAAGCTAACCCGATCTTTACCCCCGACCCCACCCCTGAACCTTCTACTGCAAACACTTCCTCACCAGAATCTTCTCACACCGCTCGAGCGCTCTCACCTGACTCTCCTTCTGACTCCGAATCTTCAATTTCGTCGACAGGCAATCCAATGTCTTCTGCCGAACTTCCCCCACCCAATAACTATCGAGGTGAATTGAGCCACATCTACATGGGTAGAGTGTTCAACGTAGCCACGAAGTTAGAAAAGCTGGACGCTGAGGGTTCTAACTGGCAAGATTGGCGGAAACTTGCTCTGGTCACCATGCGCCAATGGGTAGGGTCTACCAGGTATGCCACTACTACCGTTCCGTTGAATACGGTTATTGCCAAATTTGAAGATCAACTTGCCTGGACTATCATCTTCAATTCGATACCTGGAAGGCTTCAGGCGGAAATCGATGAGGACTCATCCTGCCGCACAGCTTTCCAAACTCTAGCTGACAAGTTCGAGGCATCGACACACACCTCTCGTGCTTCTTTATTTCGGGAACTAATTGCCATTCGCACGAGTAACTTCACCGATATGTCTTCTCATCTCTCGAAAGTCGACTCCCTTCTTCAGAAAATCAAACGATCAAACTTTTCCTTCTCGGACGAGACAGCCAAATCAGTTTGGGCACATGTCCTTTTGCCCAATAATGCGAATGAAATCTTTCATGCGGTGAATCGTCATTTCGAGACGCAGTCGGTTATATCTCAACCTTCAAATGAGTCTATGGTAAAAGCTCTCAACAATGCTGCTTCGGCGATTACTGTTTCAAACGATGTCCCCATGTCCACTGCTTTGCACACCGACATCCAAGCACTCGCTTTCCGAAAAGGAAAGATGGATTCTTATCGCCCTCCATATGCGAGACCTAAGGAAAACGCCTGTTTTACTTGTTCTTGTACGGAACATTTCTCTTCATCTTGCCCATACAATCCGGATTGTCCTGCTTTTAACGCCGAAGTGTGGGCGCTCAGAGAGGCTAAATTGAAACTAGCCAGGCCCATAATGGAAAAATTAATTCGTCAAAGTAAAAGATCAAGAAACAAGATGCCGTCTTCTTCCTCTGCACGTTTTACCGAACTTGATTCAGCTACTATAGAAGCTTTGGCGACTACATTAGATGGCATCGACCTGGGCAAAGATGAATGGTTGGCGGATCATTTGCTGGAATTAGATGTTGGTGTGCTTGACTCAGGGGCCACGCATCATGTTACAGGAAATGTAGGTCTCTTGATTAACTTTAGAGAGATATCACCCATAAAAGTTAATGTGGCAACTGACGGTTCCCCGGCTTTCATTACTGGTTATGGCGATATGCTGATATCTGGCGTCAAAGGAGAAGTAATCGTCTTGCACGATGTATTTTATTGTGACAAAGCTCGACATACATTAATTTCCTTATATGATCTTTTTAGCAAAGGTTATGAGATGTTTTTTGATTCAAATAATAATGCCGTTTTCTCTAAAGATTCTATTCCTCTATTCATAGCAGTCATTTTTCATGAAAAACGAAAATGGTCTATTAAAATTAAAAAAATTGTAAATAAAAATGATAAAAATACAGATAATTCGTCAAAGAATAAAAATGTTTCTTCTTCTATAAAAAGCAATGTAGACTGTTTTGTTTCTTCTTCGTCTCATGTTTCATTGGCACCTTTCGTTCCCCTACCAGAACATTCGAAGATACCTTATCCTCCAGCTGAACCAAATTCCCTTTTATTTTGGCATCGGCGTCTAGGTCACGCGAGCATACGAACTCTTAAACGCATACTAAAGGTGCAGTGTTGTGATGACATTCCAGATGAAATTCCTAACGGAAAGTTCTTCTGTGATGTGTGTGCAGTGGCAAAGGGGACTCGTCATCAGACGGCGGTTTTGTCAAACCGAGAATTTAAATTCATGGAACTTGTAGTATCTGACGTGGTAGGTCCCTTTCCAGATATTACATCCTCTGGTGAGGTGTTTGCCGTACTTTTCCGGGAACAGTTCTCAACTTACGGAGAAGTTCACATCATCAAGTCAAAAACAGAAGTCCTAGACGCGTTCATCACTTTCAAGAACAGAATGGAAAATCTGACTGGATTAAAAATCAAGTTCCTCCGAACTGATAATGGAAATGAATATTACAATAAACGTTTCAGCAATTTTTTAAATTCAGCTGGCATCATCCATGAACACTCTATGCCCTATCATCACGAGCAAAATGGTATGGCTGAGAGATTCAATAGGACTATAGGTGACATGGCCCGTGCCGTTTTAATTGGTAGTAGCTTGGAAGCGAACATGTGGGGTTTTGCTTATCTATGGGCATCGTATATCCACAATCGACTTCCGAACACCAACACTAACGACAAGACTCCCTATGAATTAATATTTGACAAGAAACCATCATTAGGTAATTTCAAAATTTTTGGAGAATGGGCTTATGTGCATATTCCAAAAGAAAAAAGAAACAAATTAAATCATAGGAGCTTGCGCTGTCGGGTGGTTGGTTATGCCAATGGGGGTAATGGTTGGATTTTTTGGCACCCTGACACTGGAAAAGTAGTTGCTTCTGCTATGGCGGAATTTCCTGGGGAAATTTCATCAGGTATGACCTCCTCCTCTACTATGAATGCACAAAAAGGTTCTCTTTCGTATATTCTAAATCGACTAGTCCTTGGTGATTTCTCTGCTGAAGAGACTATTGAAGCGCAAGATGCATTAGTAGATCATATTGAAGCAAATGCCCAATCATTGTCCGAACGATTGCCAAAGACGTACGCACAAGCGTGTAAGTGTCCAGAAGCTGAGAAGTGGAACTTAGCTTGTCAAGAGGAGCTAAACAACTTGACAACAATGAAAGTGTGGGACATTGTTGATTTGCCAAAAGGTGCAAATGTTCTAGGTGCACGGTGGGTATTTGCTAAGAAAAGAAATCAAGATGGAAGTGTTTCCAAGTACAAAGCACGCTATGTTGCACAGGGTTTCAAACAACTGGAGGGTACTGATTTTACTGACACTTTTGCCCCAACTGCCACTTTTGTTTCCTTAAGGGTAATGTTGGTTTTGGCTGCCAAGAACAATTGGCCTGTAAAATCGTTTGACATCACCGCCGCTTATCTACACAGCAATTTGGAAGAAACTATTTATGTCAAACAGCCAGAAGGTTTCTCTAATGGCAACCCATCTCAGGTGTGTAGACTTCGCAAGGCTTTATACGGGACCAAGCAAGCGGCCAGGTGCTGGTGGAAACATCTTGCTTCAATTTTCCGCAACCTAGGGTATGTAAGTAGTAAGCACGATGCGAGTTTCTACGTCCTCAAACATCGGAACTATATAGGAATCATTTGGGTTCATGTAGACGACGGTGTGGTCACTGGTAGTAGTGTGGATATGTTAAAAAAGTTGGAAAGTGATTTGAATGGTAAAATGAAAATAAAGTGGAACGACGGTCTAGAATCTGTTGTTGGACTCAAGGTCGAACGATGTGATGAAGGATTCTCATTATCTCAGCCTGCACTCACAAATCGTATTCTAAGGGATTTCAACTATGGAGGTTTAAAAGCAACGTCCCCTCTCCCCAACAACATGTCTATCTCCTCTTTAAAGACAAAAAATAGTTATGACTCAACCAAATTTCTCTCGATCATAGGTGCTTTCAGTTATTTGGTTGCAGGATCCAGACCTGACCTAGCTTTTCCAGTTAATTTTTTGGCCCGCTACGCATCTGCACCTGGTACCGAGGAATGGCGTGCAATCAACCATCTAATCCGCTATCTCGAATTCACCAAAGAGTTGAAACTGAATCTTTTCCCATCTAAGGACTCACTTTTTACTGAGGCATACTCCGACGCAACATGGGGTGGCGAATTACAGCGTTCAACCAATGGGCACGTTCTATTTTTGAATGGATGTCCCGTCCTCTGGCAATCCAAACGTCAATCCATGGTTGCTTTGGCGTCCCTTGATTCTGAATACATCGCTTTGGCAAATGCAACACGACAAGTTTTGTGGTTGAGAAATTTACTACTAGATTTATTCGACAACATCGAACCTACACAAATGTATTGCGACAACAAAGGAGCTATAGTAACAGCTACCGACAATCCCAGTGACAAACGTGCCAGACACATTGAGCGGGCATTTTACTTTGTTAATGAGCAACTGAGAGCTAATAAAATTAAAATAAGTTGGGTATCATCAGCCTTACAAATAGCTGACTTGCTTACTAAATCTCTGGGTGCTAACATATGGCTTGAAAAGAGGAAGACTTTATGTGTTTATTGATCTATTATGCTCCCATTCTGTTTTAATTTTTCTTTTTCTTTTCTTCTTCTCTGTTCTATTTCTTTCTTTCTTTTCTATTCTGATGTCACCGGTATATTTGTCTTTTTAACTCGCAAAGGAGGGGGGTGTTATGTACCTAAATCATATGTACTTAGCGAGTTAGTATTTAAACCTGTAGAGACGCGTACACTTAACTCCGGTTCCTCTCGGAGTAGTGTATCTGATCTTGTCTCTATAGGTAAGTAATGCATCATATGGTTCCTCTCGGAGTAGTGTATCTGATCTTGTCTCTATAATATGGTCCTGCAACATTGTCGCACTTGACAGCGTAATGTGTTATAATTGAGTCGGTTGCGGAGCCGGCATGTTAACTAGCGCACCGGGGGAGTGAAATATTCCAGAATTGCCCAGGAAACTCAACCCACGTGCGCTTATGACCAGACATATACGTGTATGTGGATGACTATCTATCGCTCACAAATTTTTCTCGCCCAGCTAACTGAGTGGCAAAAGCTTGGCCCCGTTGTTTATACGAGCAAAAGAGGGGAGTTGAAAACACATTTACTGTTATATGTGGTTGAAGTCCACAAAGTTGGGCAATTCAACAAACATATTATAATGACCAGAATTCACCAAAACCATCCTAAATGCAATTCTAGTATCACTAAGCTCACTAAAGTTGAGTTTTAAGTTAGAAGTGAAATGCTTCTACATGTACCATGCTGCTATAACTTCCAAGTGAGCAGTAAGACAAGTTTAATTTAGCGGCGATGTCTGAGATACCAGGAAAGCTTTAAGGATAACCCAGCGTTGGTGACTCTGATGGGTATTTGTGTTCGCGCGATCATGGCGGTGGATGGCTTTGTTTAGCCACAAATTTGTTTGACTACGATGAAAAGCTTAACAGTAGCTATTGAAATTGCCAAAAGATTTAACACCCTGCTGTTGTTGGCTACTCCTATCTCTCGTAATTATGTTTTCTACCTTTACTTCTCGCAACTCTGTCTATTCCGTCTCGTTTGTTGCAAGACTATCCAATACCTGTGTATTTTCTCCTCTTCATATTCGCTGGCTATCTTCCAGCTTCCTCTTTCGTGAACCTCCACCCACCAACCGCCCTTCTCATGCTTCAATTGATCATAGAAGTCAGTCTATCTCTTTAAAAACAGTTTGATGGTTTACTCATTGTTATTTTATTTTTTAGTTAAGATAGAGTACCCTGACAGTAAAGAATTGGAAAAATATGGTGTAGGCCATTCCACAATAGGAGGGGACGTTGGTCCGCACTCAAAAAGAACGCTTGCGAGTTTATCTATGACTAATAAAGTGCGAAAATAATTTATCTTGATGTTTTCTCGTCTTATTGTTATAATAAAACTTCTTTCAGGTTTGCGTCATTACTGGAGCTGCAAGAGGACTCGGAAATTTATTTGCTCGAACTTATGTCGAAAGTGGATGTAATCAGGTTGTCCTCCTTGATTTAAACCAGGAACATGTTCAGGACGCTGCGAAAGAGCTGGTTGATTGGTTTGTTACTCATGGAGAGGCTGGTCCTAATGAAATCGAAGCGCTTGGTATTGGTTGCGATGTCTCAAACGAAGAAAGGTATAAAATTTTTGTCCATCTACTCTTATGTCAGTTTTGTAGTTGAAGTGTTGCCTCAAACCCAAAAAATCTTGCGTCATTCAATTAGTGTGATATCTGCGTTTAACCAGGTGAAAGCCAAGTTTGGAAGGGTAGATGTTTTGGCGACGTCTGCTGGTATTTGTGAGAATATTCCAGCAATTGAATATCCAAAAGAAAGGCTGAATAAGCTCCTAAACATCAATGTCAATGGGAGTTTTTTTTGTGCACGGGAGGCTGCTAAAATTATGATGCAAAACCAACAGCCTGGGGCTATTGTGTTGATTGCAAGCATGAGTGGATCAATAATTAACATTCCCAAACCTCAAACACCCTACAACGTGTCGAAAGCGGCAGTTAAGCATATGGCGGCTTCTTTAGCTGTCGAATGGGCAAAATATAAAATTAGGGTCAAGTTAGTTATCTTCTCTTTATTTTTTTAACCTTTCTTTTCTTTTTTTCCCCATTGTTTTACTTTCCTCCAAAGAATCTTTATGGCTCTTTTGTTCCGACTCATTGAAATGAAATTTGAACATTTTTTTGGAACAGCTCTCTTTCTCCTGGTTATATGGCTACTTCTCTCACAAAAAATATCCTGGATAAGTCACCTGAGCTCGTGGAAGTTTGGGAAAATCTAACCCCGATGGGGCGAGTAGGCGAGCCTGAAGATTTAAAAGGCGCCATAATCTTCTTGTCCTCAGATGCCGCAACGTTTACCACAGGTATCGACCTTCGAGTTGACGGCGGTTATTGTTTAACATGATGTTTATATCAGTAATAAGTACAATATTACTTCTTGCGTTGACAATTTCATAAAACCACAAACTTGATAGACCCCTTAAACAAACATAACATGTAGTATCAATTGGGTATTATATTTTACAGCTAAGATAAAACCATATAAACTTGGGACTTTTATAGTCTTTAACTCTGAAAATATGAAACTATCCCATAGGGAAACAGAATTGACCAGGTGAAAACGGAGACATTAACCAGGCAGGAACACAGATTTTTCTATGTAGGTACTATTAGTCATACCTTGGCATTAAATCAAACCTTAGAGATAAAAAAAATAAATAACACAGCATGTGTGGAGGTTATCCTGCCACACATTGCAGATCTATGCTGCGAGAAAATATATATGGAAAGTCCCCATAAAAAAATACTCACCTCTTTGAAGATGTGCGAAATGGTAAGTGTATGTAAAAATTACTATTAAAATGGTAAAGATATTATTGATGGTATGTGTGTAAGGCGTAGCTTTTTGATTGATGTAAACATTAGGGTTTAGAAATGAATTGAGTATTTTGTCAGTTTGAGCTTAATAACCAGTGTTGATCACCAGGCGTAAGAGAAAAAAATTGTTAACTCTATAGAGTTTTACACTTTTTAGGTAGCAATCTCATTCCGCAGTGGAGTATTGGGTATTTTACCCTATCATCATATCCTCATTTTGCATTACAAACTCATCATAATAGCATTGCCTTATTAAAAAATCATGAACCCTTTTTCCAAATTGTAAATGTTAATAGCCATAGACTATTTCCTAACTTCGATAACCCCAATTATACAATCATACAAAGTTCTGTTACTGACGCACCATTGCATACAAGTGTCTTCTGAAGTGTGCTGAATGACAAAGTATTCTTGGAATTTTCCAAGAAATATATAAGGGTGAGGAAAGATCTGGAAAACAGCCAAAACAGACTAAAAGAGTAAGGGAAACCTGTAAAACTACTCAAAAGGGTCTACCTTTCACCTTTTAATGTGCTTTAGTCAATAACTTAAATCATATCAAAATAATTGGGCCAATCCCTAGATTTAAATACTATTATGTCAGAATATTGAGATTGCATTTTCCAATTTTGGTAACATGTTTTATTCTGTGATCAAAACTACACAAGTTAATTCACCATTCTCTTCTTACTGTCAGGATTTGTGTCTTGGCTCTTGCTTTTTATTGCCTCTTCAAAAACGTACAGCCATGCTAGAAACAGTTTGTACAGTTTTGAAAAAAAAAAACCCACAAACAAACATAATTTTTGGACAGATTAATTGACATTTGAAAGTAAATTAAGGCTAGATTCACCAAAACCTTGACTCGGTCGCGATCAAATGTCAGTCAATCTTTCTGTCTAAAAGTTTTCTTTTTCTTTGGGTGCTTATCCGGCGACAACCTAAGCTGCTATTTATAGCAATTACCTGCATATTGTTACATACCCGGTGTCAACCTAAACCTCTCAGAGCATGTACAATTATGCATTACAAAGGATAGTTATCTGGCGACAACCTGGATTTTATCCGGCAACAGCCTGGATTCCTAATTATGGCAATTCCATAAAAATTATACAACCTTTGGCCATGCCCAACCTACTATGTATTTAGCCATGCATAGTATACAACAAATAAAATTAGCAGTATCTTTCCCTCAGATAAGTTAGCAGTATTGTTTGCTCAAAAAAGTTAGCATTATCATGCCCTCAATTAAGTTAGCAGTATCACTTGCTCATTCTCATTATTCCTCAAAGTTAAGGTTAGAATGCCATCATTTTCATTGTAAAGGTTAGTGTGAGTGTTAGTGTTAGTGTTAGCATTAGCATTAGCATTAGGGTAAGGGCTAGCATACATAGATAGTTTCATATGGCACAAATTATATATTACAGGTTGTCTGTCAGCCAGGCTGATAGACTTACCCAGTGAAATAATAAATTATTTACTGGGATGAAGCCATGCCTTTTTTATTTCTTATATTATTATTAATTATAATATATTTACTTTAAAATTACTTGTAATAAATTAACTAGTTACAAAAAGTAAATGTAGTAAATATTTAAAAATTATTATTAAGCTCAATGACAATTTACATGAAATAGAGATTAATATTAAAATAAAAATTAGTATTAAAATAAAAATAAATATACACAAAAAATTTAAATTACTTATTTAAAAGTGACACTTACAGTAATTTTTAAATAAATCAATTTATTTTGACATATACAGTAAAAACATATTTTAAAAACATTCTTTATAGAACAATCTTAATATTTGAAATATTTTTCTGGAAATTTCTTTTTCTTCTCTCATACTCCTGTATATAGGATTTTAACTCTGTGCTTTCTCTCTCTTTTGCCTATATAAGGCCTCCCTTTTTGGTTGTTTTAGATCATCCTTTACTTAAAGATTATTTTATTTATTACAAACCAATAATATTTATTACTACTATCTATTGTTTTAGTATTTACACTACATATTTTCTAATTCATTAGTTATAATAATAATTATAAAACTTTGCCTTTTGAATTGAGTAGTTTAAACAAAGATACTTCTTTACATACCTTGACCTTGAAATCTTCAAAATCCACCAACCATTGCTGTAGAACCTCCATTAGAATCTTCTAGACAAAGAGACCATCCAGACACTTGAGGCCCATTCCAAATCGTTGATGGCGCATTGATAACTTGAAGCTGGCAACTGTGGGACCATTGACTACAAGGAACAGTAAGGAAGGGTGGACGACAAAAACAACAAACGTCATCAGGCATGTGACTTATTTTTTTGCTGCGACTGGGAATCAAACTGCGCTCCAAATTTTAGGCTTATATATTGGCAATAGTCATATATATTTGTGGTGACTATATTGCTTACTATCTGTGGGTCACTTTGCATATTTCATAGTTTATGTATATCTTTTTTACTCAGCACTCTGTAGTGGAATTAATTTGCTCACATTACAGGGGGAGGTGCCTGGTAAATAAAAAATTTTTTTTTCCTAGTTGACCAAGATATAACTATATTTTTCTTAGTCCTAGAAGTAATAAAAAATTAAACTAATTATATATATATTTTTGAATATTTCAGTTGACCTCTTGTCCTCATAATTTAAATATTTTCTTATTGTTTCAGTTGACAAATTGTCTTGGCAATAAAACAATAAATATATAAAATTAACTGAATTAATTATATTAAATTATTTCAATTGACATTAAGTCCTGGTAATTAAATTATTTCAGTTGACATTAAGTCCTGGTAATTAAATTATTTCAGTTGACTTTAAGTCCTGGTAATTAAATTTTTCAGTTGACTTTTAGTCCTGATAATTATCAACATATATATTAGTAATTAATAAATAATTTTATTATTTCAGTTGATTTATTTTAAATCCTTGTAATAAATTATAATTATCTTAATTTAATTAAAAAAAATTATGATTATTATTTCAGTTGATTTTTTGTCCTGATAAACATTATATTATCATTATTCCAGTTGATTACCAAATCCTGATAATTGATTACATACTAGAAATATTTTTTTCTCTCTTTTATTTTTCTTTAAACAAAGTAAAATAATAACTGATTAAATTTTGATATTTTTTTCTCTCAGTTCAGGTTGTTTACAACAATGACTGATCAAAGAGCTTCTGATGGCTGTGATGAGGAACTAGATTTGATTGATTATGATGAAACTTCTGTAAGTTCTCCTTTGACTACAAAAATTGCTCGAATTAATAAATTTCTGGACCAATCAGGATGTGGAAATGCATGAAATAGAAATAAAAGTGGAGACAACTTCTCTGGATCAAAAGCCTTCAATCAACCCCCCAGAAGGGCTTACAAAAGGATTCAAGATAAAAAAGATGCCCTTGAAACAGCAATTCAGAAACCTCTCCACTCACATTAAGAATCTGAGGTCAAAGAATCTCAAACTAAGGTCAAAAGCAGAGTTTCTAGAAGAGAAGGTAAGAAAAATAGAATCCTTTCTTCAAGAAAAGAGGAAACCTCCTCCTGCTCCAAAAGCCTTCCACAGTTAGCCCCTCAACAACAGGAAAAGGTGGAAGTTTCCAAATGGAAATGTGACTAGCTAAACACCCAGTGGGACTATCTACAGGCCCAACAATAACAACAACAGCAAGAACCTCAGGCAGGTCCTTCCAGAACACATCAGTTCAACCCAACACCTCCTCACCCCTACCAAGGAGGAAGAAAGAAGAAGATCAATCACATTCAGTTTTTGATAAAACCATGGTAAGCCCCTCAATTGAATCTCAAGTACATTTTCTTGTCACTGATTCAGTTCCTTCAGGTAATTCTGGAAGAGGAGATGAGACTTTGAGACCAATAGAGACTTACTGTAGTAGACAGATTGCTCAATATTCTAATGTAACTAATCCTTTGTTATTGATTGCTACATCAATGATAAATCCTGATATGGCTACTATTGATGAAACACTTGATCCTGAATTTTATGAGAATATGGAAAATTTTTTTGTTTCTCTATTAAGAAATACTCCAGATGTAGCTAATATTAATGATGAATATTTGAGTGATATTATTGATAAAAAATCCTATAATGAACAACATGCAGTTGCCTCAGAAATTTAATAATTTGTTAACTGAACAAGGTTATCAAGAGTTGAGGAGTGAATTACAAAGAGTTTCTGATGATTTGTTTGAGTACAAAGTAGCTCATGAAAAGAAAATTGCTTTGTGGAAAAATATCAAGAATGATTTGTCTACATTAAAAGATATTGTGTCTATCTGTTGCCAGGAGCTAGAGAGACATAAGTTAAGCTTAAAGAGATTGGATTACCATTATTCATCTTTTCAAAATAAGAACCAGTTATCTTTTGCAACCATCAATGAGAGTTTATCTAGAATTCCAAGAGTGAAGACTAGGCTAACAACCATTGAAGAGAAATTGAATTCATTGTTAAATGACCAAAAGTTTTCTGACACTTCTTTGAAAGAACCTTTTTCACAGGATACTCCAATTTTACCTGTCCCTTATTCATCTAAAGTAAAATTAGTGCCAGAAATGCCTGTAGATATTACTGAGTTTCCATCAAAAATTGATGATGTACCTTGTTCATATACAGAAGGATTAAACAATGAGATTACTGCCCAATTGGAGAAGTTACAGCTTTTTCTCACTCAGAAACAGGCTTGTAATAAGGAGACTACTTCAAATCAAAAGAATTGGCCAAAACTTGACCAATATCCAACATTTGATGGTGATTCTTCCTCTGATTGGCAACAGTTTATTTGAAGGAGTGATAGTCTGAAAGACACTTGAAAACTCCCAAATGAGGAGATTGTGTCAAAATTAATTTCTTTATTTACTAATATAGCCCTAATGTGGTATGAGTCTGTCCTCTTAGATAAAAATGACTACTCATGGGAAGATTTGAAAAAATTAATTAAAGCACAATTTGGTGGTTCCAAGTTTAGGTTAGCTCAACAAAGGAAGTATGAAGAAGCCAGATATAGCTCTTTCACTACTGAAAAATCTATTGAGTTCCTGATGAAACTTGTGAAAATTCTGAGGGAAATGGACCCAAATATGGAGTTTGAATTATGGAAGACAGGATCCTCTATAAATTACATATGTCTCTGAGAGACTTAATAGTTGCTAGGAATGAGTTCTCAAGAGAAACTTCTTCTTTCATTAATACTTGTAATGAGACTCTATTGAATAACAAGTATGATTCTAGAAGATTCATTCCAAGAACTTCATTGGTGAAACCCTCCAATCACCAACAGAAACCTCTGGAGAAAGCTGGAAAACCTTCTGCCCCTGTTACACCTAAAAAGTATGCAAAAAACACTTTCTTCAAATGAAAGCAAGCCTTAGCAGAAAGGCCATGTTTGTGAAAGGAGAATAAATCTTGTTGAACAGACAAAGGAACATGCTGATGACACAATTGCACTGGATGATACTTCAAGTGATTGTGCCAGCAATATTTCATATGAATCTCACCAAGATATTTTAATGCTGTATGAGGATATTCATTATATAAATAATATTGATATTGAGAATAATTACTTATCTACAGTGGAAGAGGCTGAGATCATAAGAAATTTTGAGTACAGCTAAATTATTATTGCCCCTCTCAAGGTGTCACCGGTCGACCTACAAACCAGGTTGAGGGTGTTCCTGGGAAAGTGAGATGGAAGAAGGAGTTTAGAGAATTCTTTGAAGTACAGAGGAAATACTCAAGGAAGTGATTCAAAGATGAGTTGAAGGAAGAGCTGCTTCTTTGAGGTACCTTTGATAAAAATCTTAATATATTTTAAAGTTAATATTAATATTCTTAGGATCTCACAAAGGGTTGGAAACTAAATAATCAAATATTTAAATTTTAGAAATGATTACTGAGAAAATAAGGAAATGTACAATAATAATGATTTAACCTGAAGTGTTACCACTATTAACTATATATACATTTTTATAATTTAATTCTAAGGAATGTCAAGCCAAATCCCATCCCTTTTATATCCACTACTCCTCCTCGCATTTACCTCATGCCCATCCATCATTCCCCACACCACAGACCTCCCTATATCCTCACAGACCCTCTGAAAAACACCCGTTACACCTGGACCCTCCTCACTAACATCCGTTAACCCCTTGACCCTCCACTAACCATTCCGTCCATGCTCACTACCCCCGTTGATAACCCACAGACACACAATAAACCTTTAGCAGAATATTGCATTGGCCGTTGCGCTATGCGTCGCTTATCAAAGAAAAAGACTGAAAACACTATTGAGAGATTAACTAATTTAGATTTAAAGTTTTAGATTAGCGCGTTTGAATAGTGAGTACACAAAGGAAAGTTGTAGTTGCTATGTAAAATTGCTATTGCACTTTGAACATGGATTTAGACCTCTTTATTATTGATTTAAATGAGCTGCTTTTGCCTTGAGTGTCACGTGGCACGTGACAGATGCCTGAGTATAAGACGTGAGCTCCATTGAGCGTGAGAACACATTTTTCCCACACTATAATTTTCCTCTACTTCTTCCTTTAAAATTTTTTAATATGTCTAACTGCCCCACTCCCGTACCCACGCCTCCACACCCCAAGGCTGATGGCGGTGTTGTTACTTGCCAGTATAACCACGTTTGCACGGATTGTGCGTTGATGGAGTATTTCTGTGTCGAAAGCACAGCCACACGAGGCCCTTGCCGGAAATGCAAATTTTGTCGCTGGAGATGGGTGGCCTGTGATGCCCTTGCAAAAAACAGGGATATTGAGAAGAGGTTTACGGGGACTAAGTACTGGGTTATTCCTAAGACTAAAGACGTGGTTGAGGATATTTGGGACATATTGGTTGGGGATGATCGATTGGTGGAAGAAGAGGGAAATGAGGTCAAAGATACTGTAGTGACTTGGGTAGCCCAGACCACAGATCAAAAACGAGGGGTGGAAGAAGAGGTGGATGAGTTAGTTGAAGAGGATGAGAATGAGGTTACCATCTTGAGCCATCCTCCAAAAAAACAACGGATGATCATCAAGGATGAAGATGAGGAGGAAAAGGGAGTGACAATAGAGGTCACCCTGAAGCTGTTTTTAGAACCCAACCCTGTTTTTGAGGTTAGTTTTACCTTTTTTTTGTTTCAAGTTTTTTAGTTTACACTGATGACTATATGTTATATTTTTAGAATTCAGATGTCATTGAAGAAGCTCTGATTGTGGAGGCTTTCCCATTGCTTCCAGTTGAGGCCAGTCAACTGGCAGTTGATTCGAAGGAGGAGGAGGAGGAAACCCTTGACCAGGTGTGGTCGAAGAAGCCTCAGCAGGGTCAACGAGTTTGATTAGTCGAAAACTTAAATGACAAGATCAACAAGATTGTCAATGCTGCCTCCTTAAATGTGGCAGAAGAGTTACTTGAAATTGGAGAGGTGGTACCGGTAGGAGAGGAGGAGGTATTTGAAAAATTCAGAAAGGAAATAAGGGTGGTGTTGGAGAAAATGAAGAAATTGGTTTGGGAGAAAATGCAGGAGAAGATTTGAAATGGGTAGAGAAAAAAGAAAAGAAAGAAGGAAAAGAGAAAAAAAAAGGTAGAAAGAAAATGTAAATTGTGTATTTATTTATTTTATTGGTTTTGTTGTTTTAATTGTAATTTTATTATATGTTTTATAAGATTTTGAAAGAGAAAGAAAGAAAAGAAAGAAAGAAAAAAATATTTGAATAAAATTTTTGTTTTAAATTTTGAAAGAAGAAAGGAAAGAATATTTAACTGAGGAAATTTTAGTTTAAGTTTTGAAAAGAAAAAAAAATTTAAGTAAAAAAAAATATAGTTGATTGAAATTTTTGGTTTTATATTTTTAAATGATAATTAAATGAGAAAAATAAAAGTAAAATTTTATTTGTGAAAATTTATTTGAGGTTATTTTTGAGGAATTTTGGTTATTTGAAGAGAAAGGAAAAAAATAGTTTTGAAAAAAAAAATTTGAACGAAAAGAGTAATTTGTTTGACAAATTTTAAAAGAGAGATTTAAAGGTTGAAGTGAAGTTTGAGAAAGGTGGCGTATTGAGTTCATGAAAATTTTTGATAATTTGAAGAAAAAAAAATAAGGAAATAAAAATTGTATTTTGAAAAAGAAAAAAATTTTGAAAGGAGAAAAGAAATAAAATTAAAGGAATTATTGATTTTTAAAATTTTACTTTAATGAATTTTTTAAGACTTTGTTTTTGTTATTTTATTTTTTAATTTGATTTGATTTGATTTGATTTTATTTTATTTATTTTTAAAGAAGGTTGATAAAACTTTTTGAAAAAAGAAGAAGAAAAAAGAAAACAGAGTAAGGATTTTTTAGAAGAGAAGAAGTTTTAGAATTTTAAGAAAAGAAAAAAGAAGAAAAAAGAAATATAAAAGAGAGTTTTAAGGTTTTGGTTTTAAAGGATATTTAAGATGAAAAGATTTTAGGAGTTCAGGGGCATTAGAAACATTGATGACTGGTTCCCAGGATGTTTTGTCTGAGTCATTGAGGAAGCCTTCCCATTCCACAAGGTATTGAAGTTTCCCCTTGCGCATTCTTGAATCAAGGATACAGCTTACTTCCCACTCTAGATGGTCTTCCAATTCAACCAGTTCAGGAGGAGGTTGGTTCCTGCCTGGGTATGTTTCTTGAGCCAATCCTAGGAGAGATACGTGGAAAACAGGGTGAATAGCCTGCCATTTAGGAGGTAGCTTGAGTCAAAATTCAGTTTTAGAGACTTCAGAGTTGATTTTGAATGGTCCCAAGCGCTTTTTGGCCAGTTTCTTAGATGGTCAAGTCGTTTGAATTTTTTGTGCGTCGAGCCATACTTTGTTGCCTGGTTTAAAGGAAGAAGCAGATTGTCCATGTTTCTCGGCCTGTTCCTTGTACCTTCAAATTGATAATTCCAAGTTTGATTTAAGTTCTTCTTGGAGTCGTGAAATGGTTCAAAGATAATGTTCCGCAGGATGACTAGTTCCTACATGGATTGAGTTGAATCGAGGATGTCTTCCATAAACAGTTTCAAAAGGAGATTGTCATGTCAATGAATGAGTTGAGTTGTTAAAAGCGAATTCGGCCAATGGTAACCATGTGGTCCAATCGTCTTGTTGGTAACTAACATACATTTGGAGGTATTGCTCAAGGATTTTATTGACCCTTTCTGTTTGCCCATCGGTTCCTGGATGATAGGCTGTTGAGAGATTCCTCTTGATATTGAGTTGTCAACACAATTGAGTCCAGAATGTGGATACAAAAAGTGAGCCTCTATCTGAAATAATATCATTAGGTAAGCCATGTTTGGAAAATATGTGTTCTAGAAACAATTTTGACTAATCTTCTGCTGTAGCAGTAGTAGTGGTTTTTATGAAAATAGACATTTTTGAAAATCTATCTACTATTACTAATATAGCATCAAATTTATTAGAAAGAGGAAGTTGAGCAATAAAATCTATTGATAAAGATTCCCAAGGTTTAGAGGGAATAAGAAGTGGTTGAAGCAACCCATGCTTCTGGTGACAGGGAGCCTTATTCCTATTACATTTGTAACAAGATCTTATATAGGCCTTGATTTCTCTGGTCATTCCTGGCCAGAAGGAATCCCTCACTATTAAATGGTAGGTTTTATCAACACCAAAATGACCAGCCAATGGAGAATCATGTTGACTGTTGAAAATACATAATTTTATTTCATTGTTGTCGGGTATGACTACTCTACCTTCAAAGACTAATAGACCTGATTTGATACTAAATCTTTTTGCCCCTTTCTTCGAGAGTATTTTGTCTTTTATCCCTAAACAATAATTGTCCTTTGACTGAGCTTCAAGGATGTTTGATAGTGGATTTTGAGAAGACTGAATTGTCATCAAATTAAGTTGATGAGTCGTTAAAATTGATTTGTTGAAGATTTTTTTCACATTTACTGGGTTCTTGTCAGAAAATGCGTCCCTCCGCTGTGGGTAGACTTTGTCCCGATGTGACAGGATATCTGGGACAACACAGCTCTTACCTGGGAAATAGGAAATAGAGAAAGGAAATTCAGCCCACATGTCCTGACACCTGGTTAACACTTTGGAAGACATAAAGTATTTCAAAGCATTATGGTCAGTCAGGATTTGAAAAGTACTATCCAGGCTGAGAAGAGAAGAGCTCCATTTTTTAAGATGATGAATGATAGCTAATAGCTCTTTTTCATGAATTTCATAATTTTATTCTGCTGCAATGAGTTTTTGGGACTCAAAAGCAACAGGATGAAATAATTTTCTTTCAGGATTGAATTGAGAGATGACCCCTGCAGTAGCATAATCACTAGCGCCTGTCTCAACTATTGTTGAAGCAGAAGGATCAAAATGACAAAGAATTTGATCTGTGTTGAACATAGTCATCAATGCTTCAAATTCCTTTTGTGCTGTAGAAGTAAAAATAAAAGGAATATCTTTTATAAGAAGAGAAGTAAGACTGGAAATAGTTTTAAAGTAATCTTTGATAAATCTTCTATAGAAATTGGAAAAACCCAAAAATCCTTGGAGGGATTTAACAGTTTTGGGCTCAGGCCATTCCAAGAATTTTTGGACCCTTTTGTCATCCATGACTAAACCATCAGTGGAAAAATTAAAACCCAGAAAATCAATAGCTTTAAGATGGAATTCGCACTTATTGTGCTTGGCGTAGAGACCGTGATCCCAAAGATGATTCAGAACCTGTTGATCATGATGAATATTTTCATTGAGGGTCTTTGAGAAAATTAAAATATTGTCTAAATAGACAAAATATTGAAAGATGTCATTAACAAAAGTTTGAAAAGTAGATGGTGCGTTACACAATCTAAAAGGCATGACTAAGTATTCAAAACTACAAAATCTAGTGCGCATTGCAGTCAGTCGTTCATGACCTTCCCCAATGCAAATTGGATTATAAGCGCCTCTATGATCAATTATAGAAAAGAAATTAGCACCATTGAAAAGGGTAAGAAGCAATGACATAGGGGGAACAGGATATGCATTCTTCTTAGTGACTGTGTTGAGGTTTCTATAGTCAACACACAACCTAAGGCTACCATCTTTTTCTTTACAAAAAGAACAGGGGAGCCAGTTGGAGATTTACTGGCTCTGATGAAACCTTTGGCTACATTCTCTGCAATTTAGTGTTGAACAACTTGAGATTTGTCCTTTGACAAAGAATAGACAGGACCTGCCGGAGGTACTGGACCTATTAACTCTATTTGATGGTTGTAGGGTCCATGAGGTGGTAACTTATTGGCCTTGCGGATTGAAAAAACCTCAAGGAAATTGTTATAGCTTTCTGGTAGAGTTGATTTGGTCGTCCTCATCTTCGAGAGAGAATCTGTCGAGGGAAGACCAGAATTAAGAGAGCATAATTTGCTTACTTTGAGGCAATTTAAATCCTCTTTGAGTGAAGTGATCAAGCTAGAAGAGTTAGCCAATTTCTCATTTAGAGAAAAATCAGATGCTTGCAAGTCATCTGGCAGAGATTTATCCTCTAGCAGGACATTGTCAGGCGGGTTGTTTAACTCCCTATTGACCTGCATTGAAGAATTAGAAATATACTTAGTGCGTGGGGTGATAAATCCCTGTGACCAATAAATTTACGGATTAAAATGCATTAAAAAGTCATGGCCAAGAATGATATTTTCCATTCTTGGGGAGTCCAAGACTGATAATTCCCACTCGAAGGGGGGAAAATTCGGAAAGTTGAAAACACATAAAACTTTCTTACTTACCCAATATTTGGACTCCTCTGATTTCACCAAATAAATTGGAGTTTGGTTGATATCTGTAAATGTTAGCTTTAACTTCACGGCAAAAGATAAACTGACAAAAAAAATTGAAGCTCCAGAGTCTAAAAGACAACTGAAGGGATTATCCTCCTTAAAATAAATGAATCTCAAGCGGTTCAAGGCAACTTCAGGCCTTAAGACATGGAGATTCTGTGCACTGGGAGAGATAAGATAGTTTTCTTTGCACACAAGTAAACTATCTACTAGTTTTTTGATCTTGAACTAGTACCTTCTCTTTCCTTCAACTTCACACAATCTTCTAGGTTTTGCTTACCCCCACAATACATACATAGCCCATTATCTGCTTGTCTCTTCCTCTCAGCTTCTTTAAGTTCCCCTATAGGGTCCAATACCTTACTGATATTGCCTGGGGTCAAGCCTTTCGGTCAAGGTTTGTCCTTTCTTTTATTGGATTTGGATTTAGTCAAGGAGGATTGAGTTGGACGTGGGTGTGAAGAAGGTCCCGATTTAAAATTTAGGCCCTGAGATTTGTTGGCATATTGACATTGTTGTAGTCGTCCTTGGTAAACGCCATCGAGCTCGATGATTTGATCCATTAAATCCGTTAAGGTAGTCATCTTCTGACCATGAAGATTTAATTGATCCAGAATCCTCAAAGGAAGTCCCTTTTTGAAATGATACTTGAGAGCAGCATCATTCCAAACTACTCAAGTTTGAAGTGCTTTGAAGTTTGAGATATATTCAGAGGCTTTACCATTATCACTCATGCGGAGGAAATCAAGTTCAATTTACGCATTGTCAGTTTCATTAGGGTAACCAAACAACATAAAGAGTTAGTCTTCGAACTTTTCCCAGTTATTGATAAGTAAGTAGGTTTCTTTTTAAGAGAGCATGAGAAGATAAGGTTCAAACCATCTGGCTGCTTTTCCGGCTAAGAATGAAGAAGCGTAAACAACCTTTGATCAGTCATTATTGAAGGTTTGAGGGTCGTTATGGAACAGGAGCTGGCAGGTTTGCAAGAAGGGTCACAATCTGTCTGGGTATTCTCCATCTAACTTTTCAAGAGATTTCATGGAAGGAGTTTTGAATTTTGATCCCTCCAAAGACCTTGGATTTGAAAGCATTTTCATGAAAAGTCTCATGAAGTCTTCTAAGGAATTAGATGGTCTGTCAGTATAGTCTAGTATATAAGTATGATATAATAGTGTTATTTTATGGTCCTACTACTTATTAATAAATGATTTAGTGATTAAAACTCAGGGGAAGACTAATAGAATAGTTATACTCAAATAAAACTCACAATACTTGGATTTAAATGCATGCTAGTGGTGGAAAATAGAAGAATAAAATATAGTTATAGCTATTATAAAGATAATATCAATTTATAAGGGCTTTATAATATTTTTCTGAATGCTAATAATTGTATTGTAGTGTTTGTTTGAAGTGTAGTAATTGAATGATGATAATAAACCGTCAAAATCCCTCCTTACTTATACCCAAATCCACTGGAGTGCACAGACCTTCAATCCAGATGATGTCACTGCTATCCCCGGCAATTACAGCACTGTGAGGGCTCATCACCTCCCCATGGCGTCCACTTCAAGCAGTTTCAACACCCAGACCTCCAGTAAGGACCCTCCATCACTATTAATAATAACACAGAGTCATACCATAAATAGAAAACCCAGATAAAAGCGGCTACCATAAAGAAACAGGTAAAATAAATGATCAAAAAGAGATTTAATGAAACTAAAAGCATATAAAGGAAACAAATAAAATGTCCAAGCCCTCAATAACATCCCCAAGCATCCATATTAACCCAGAAACATCCTTCCAACCCATAAATCCGTGAATAACCATCCAAGGAAGTAATTTCAGTTGTCCAAACTGGATGTATGCGCCTGATATAGGTGTCTATGCTTCTGTAGGCGTTTTGAGTCCACTGAATTCGTCCATATGACCTAAAATAAGCAGAAAAACAAAGGTTATAGGCTATTAAGGGGCTAAAACCCACTTATATACCTAAATATACATAATATACTACATATTTCACTGAATATGAGATTTATGTATACATATAAGCTTATGTATGTCAATAATTACTTCATATCACTTAAGATAAGTATATTATGACTCCATTAACACCTTAATAAGTATTATTAGGCCATGGATAAGCTATTTAAACTATTATAAATTATATAATAGAATAATAATTATATATATATATAATAAAATAATATATATTATTATTTTAACCTTATTTTTAAGATATAAGCTTAACCTAGTTAAGGTTATCTTATTTTAAGCATAGGAAATACTCAGTCCTAAGGATATTTAGGCTGACATGGTCCATGTTCAGAAGGTTAACCAGAAGGGTGATTAGCATGGGCAGACAGTGCCTCATGCATTGTATCCTCTCTGTCACGCACCATGTGACACTCAAGGCAAAAGCAGCTCATTAAATCAATAATACAGAGGTCTAAATCCATACTCAAAGCGCAGAAAGTAATTCTCCATAGAAACTGCGACTTCCTTTGTGTACTCGCTATTCAACTGCACTAGTCTAATCTGTAAATCCAAATTAGTCAATCTCTCAATAGTGTGTCTCAGTCTTTTCTTCAATAAGCGACGCACAGCGCAATAGTCAATGTAATGGTGCACTAAAAGGTTTATTAAATGTCTGTGAACTATTAAAAGGGGTAGTGAGCATGGACGGAATGGATAGCGGAGGATTCGAGGGTTAACGGATGTTAGTGAGGAGGGTCCAGGTGTAACGGGTGTATTTTAATGGTCTGTGGTGTGCGGAATAGTGGATGGGTATGAGGTCAATGCAAGGAGGAGTAAAGGATATAAAAGGGGTTGGGTTTTTGGTTCGACATTCTTTAGAATTAAATTATAGAACGTATATATAGTTAATAGTGGTAAAGCTTTAGGTTAAATCATTATTATTGTATCTTTCCTTATTTCCTCAAATAATCATTTCTAAATCCTAAATCTTTTGATTATTGAGTTTCCAACCCTTTGTGAGATGTTAAGAATTTTGATATTACCTTTAAATTATATTAGAATCCTTCTTGAAAATATCTCGAAGCAGTAGTTCTTCCTTTGAGTCATCTTTGAATCACTTCCTCGAACATTTCCTCTGTGCATCAAAGAAGTTTCTATACTCCTCCCTCCATCTCACTTCCAGGAACACCCTCGACCTTTGTGCGTAGGTCGTCTGGTGACACTCTCCTTCTGCTTCATCACTAGAGTCATCAAAATCCTGGGGGATGTCTTCCACAGATTTGACTGAGTGTTACTGTTCCCTAATGTTGAAAAGTTCCAGAGAGTGAGTGCGGGAAACAGGCCGTGTGTCTAGTGGCCTGCCTCTGGCGCGAGCCCTAGTAGTAGCGCCCGTAGGAGGAGTGTGTTGAACAGGTGCCATTTTTAAAGAATTTAAAAACACCTGAAAAAGGACGTAGTAGTGCAAAAGAATGAGAACTACGGAGAATTAAATTATACTGTCACCGGTCGACCTACACACAAGGTCAAGGGTGTTTCTGGGAAAGTGAGATGGAGGAAGGAGTTTAGAGACTTCTTTGAAGTACAGAGGAAAGACTCAAGGAAGTGATTCAAAGATGAGTCGAAGGAAGAGCTGCTTCTTTGAGGTACATTTGATAAGAATCTTAATATAATTTAAAGGTAATATTAATATTCTTAGGATCTCACAAAGAATTGGAAACTCAATAATCAAAGATTTATTTTTTAGAAATGATTACTGTGAAAATAAGGAAATGTACAATAATGATTTAACATCAAGTTTTACCACTATTAACTATATATACATTTTTATAATTTAATTCTAAAGAATGTCAAACCAAAATCCCATCCCTTTTATATCCACTACTACTCCTCACTTTGACCTCATGCCCATCCATCATTCCGCTCACCACAGACCTCCCTATATCCTCACAGACCCTCCAAAAAACACCTGTTACACCTGGACCCTCCTCACTAATATCCTTTAACCCCTTTACCCTCCACTAACCATTCCGTCCATGCTCACTACCCTGTTAATAACCCACAGACACACAATAAACCTTTAGCGGAATATTGCATGGGCCGTTGCACTGTGCGTTGCCTATTGAAGAAAAAGACTGAACACACTATTGAGAGATTAACTAATTTAGGTTTAAAGTTTTAGATTAGAATGGTTGAATAGTTAGTACACAAAGGAAAACTGTAGTTGCTATGTAGAATTGCTATTGCGCTTTGAACATGGATTTAGACCTCATTATTATTGATTTAAATGAGCTGCTTTTGCCTTGAGTGTCACGTGGTGCGTGACGCAAGGCACCAGTCTTGATTAATGGAAATAACATTGAGGTTGTCTCAGATTCTGGAGCCGGAGGAAGTGTTGTATCTGAAAAAGCACTTGCTTCAGTGGACCAGGATTATAAATCAAAACTTATAACTATCAGTTCTGAGAATTGGAAAGGTTATGGCTCTGTTTTGTCCCCCATTGGTAAATAAAAAGCTACAGTATTTTTCAAATATAACCATGGTTTTGAAAGATCTATGTGTTTTTTTTTGTCATGAAAAATGATAATTTAAGCAGTTGGTTCTTTGTGGGAAATGATATTTTAACCAAATATGGCATAAAATTGGATCCTTCAAACCAATGCTTCACAATGGGGATAAATGGGAAGAGAAAATTTAAGATTTACTCCCCAAAAATATTATTAACACCGAGATTGAACACATTTCATTCTGTAGTTAAATATAAAGGAAGATCTACAAAATAAATGCCTGCCCTTTTGTGTGAAATTGACAATGCTTCTTTTGGTGAACAACTTTCTGGTGAGGAAAAAGATTCCATCATTCAATTGATAAAATCTTTTCCTATGGCCTTTTCTCATGGGTCACATGAATTAGGATTGGTAAAAGAAGAATTAAAGCTTTCATTATCTGGGCCATTAACTGAAATACTACCTAGTATAAAAAATAAGCCTCATCCTGCTTCTCCCACAAAGAGAAAAGATATTGAAGACAATATCTCTACCCTTTTAAAAATGAATATTATTGAAAAGGCACTTGAAACACCTAAACATTGTGTTATATCACCTGTCCTAATTTCTTATGAGATAGATAAAGCCAGGTTGTGTGGTGATTATAAAGCATTAAACACTTATACTGCTGATGATATCTATCCTTTACCCAGAATTAGCTCTATCCATGCTACCTTACAAGGTGCTAAATATATCAGCTGTTTAGACGGTAATAAAGGATATCACCAGGTACCTGTTGAAGAAAATTCTCAGAGTTTTCTGATGATTGCCACTCATATGGGTATTTATAAGTATGTTAGGATGCCATTTGGCCCCAAAAATGCCCCTTCAGTTTTTTACAAAGTTATGGATAACACATTCCTTCAGGAAATAATTGAAGGATGGTTGATGGTTTACATTGAAGATATCATCATATTCTCTAAAGAATTTGAGGACCATCTTAACCACCTGTGTAAAGTTTTCCATAAGACAGATGAGATAAATATGATACTTGCCTTGAAAAAATGTAAATTTTTTTTTCATTCCTTAAAAGTGCTTGGTCATGTTGAATCAGGTTTGCAGATATGTGTTGACCAAAAAAAAGTGGAAGCCATACAACAGGTGAAATCTCCTACCACAGTTAGAGAGCTACAGAGTTTTTTGGGAATGTGTGGATACTATAGACAGTATATTAAAAATTATCAATTCATAGAATTACCTCTTAACCAATTAACTAGGAAAGACTTTGCTTTTTTCTGAAACAGTGAAAGACAAAGAGCTTTTTTCACTATGAAACATTTTTTGATGTCAGCACCAATTCTTGCTTTGCCTGACTTTAATCAACTTTTTTTTATACATTGATGCCAGTTTTATTTGTCTTGGTGCTGCTCTCCATCAAAGACAAGTTATGAATGATAAAGTATCAGAAGTATTAATTTGTTATATTTCAAGAACCTTGAGAAATAGTAAATTGAAATATGGTGCCACTCAATTTGAGTGTTTAGCAGTAGTGTGGGCTCTAGAGAAGATACATTATTACCTGGATGACCAGAAACTTGAGCTTGTCACTGACTGGAGTGCAGTCAAATACCTCTTAAACTTGAAAACACCTAACAGAAATATTTTCAGATGGAAGCTAGATATTCAAGAATACAGAGGGAGGATAACAATAATTCATAGGGCTGGTATTGCTCACTCAAATGTGAATATGCTATCAAGGTTACCTTTGCCAAATGATGACTCAAATCCTGCATATTTTCCTGAAGATGAGATAGTTCAAATTCATGGAATATATGTGGTTGATATGGAGGACGAGCTATTAAAGCTTATTCTGGATTCATATGATAAGGACACTGACTTAAAAAAACTATGTACTATATTTAATGATCCAAAGAATTTTCAATACAAGCATTAATTAAAACCCTCCCAACAAAGTACCTGAAGGCTTTGGAAAAAGGTAAATTTTCAATTGATTAAGGGTACCTATATCATAGAAGAAAGTTGAATAATGTTATTGTTATTCCTCCTTCTATGAAAAAGATCATCTTGAAAATTTGTCATGATGACATATTGGCTGGAAATTTTGATCTTGAGAAAACAATTATCAGAATTAAGAACACTGCTTGGTGGGTTAATATGTCCAAAGACAACAAACTATATGTTGAATCCTGTAATTCATGCCAAAAATTAAAAATATTGACTGGTAAAAGAGCTGCATTAATGCAACATATTGAAGCTCCTGATACACCATGGAAAATAATAAACATGGACTTTGTAACAGGATTACCCATTTCTTGGAAAGAAAGTTAAAACTCTTGTTGGGTTATTGTGGACAGATTCACAAAAAGGTGTAAATTTATCCCTACCCACAAGGATGTTTCCACTAAAGAATTAGCTTTCTTGTGGTGGTCTCATATGTTTAATACTTCTGGTTTTACTAAACCCATAATCTCTGACAGAGACCCTAAATTTACTTCTGGACTTTGGATGTCTCTGATGGATGTTTGAGGTTGTGATCTGAAACTTTCTACTGCCCATCATCCCCAAACTGATGAATTAGCTGAAAGAATGATTCAGAACTTAGAGGAAATGATAAGAAGGTATTGTGTCTTTGTACTTGAGTACAAAGAAAATGAAAGATTCATACATGATTGGGTTACCTTACTTCCCAGTTTGGAATTTTCTTATAATAGCACTTTTTACTCTGTTACTCAGAAAAAGCCTTTTGAGCTCTGGCTTAGATACGTTCCAAATACTACTGCCCAAATTCTCAATAATAAGATACATAAATTGGATTTATATCCTGGTGTGAAGTCTCTTCTTCAAATGCAACAGCTTTGCAGGAGTCATGATCAAAAATTTATTGAAAAATCTTTTGAATATGAGAAGAAGAGATGGGAAAAATCCCATAAAGAATACACTTTTAAAAAGGGTGATGAAGTATTAATTTCTACAGTCCACTTCAATATAAAAGGTAATAACAAATTAAAAGTCCGATTTATAGGTCCATTTTTAGTCAGAATATTGGTTGGTGAAAATGCAGTTGAAGTTATCTTGTATTCTCCATATGACAGAAAACATGCTGTTTTTCTAATATCTCTTTTGAAACGTTTTAGACAATCCTATAGTACTAGCTATAGGCCTTGACCAAGGGAGTTGGAGAAAAACTAGAGAGAGAATCCCCTGTCCCTTTAGAAAAATAAGTGAGATTGACCTGTTGTAGAAAATTGGAGATCTGCTTGCTAGACCCTCTAATTAAACACACTTGACCCCTTTAAAAGTGAAGATAATAGTCCCAGACAGACTACCAGAAAGAGTTGAAATGAACAGTAATATATGCCAAAAAAACAAAAGCCAATGAGACAGGGAGGAACAGAGAGGGGATGAGTAAAGAGATAAGATGATTCCCTAAAAATCTTCCCACACATGCATCATACAGCCAGCGCACAGACCACACTGACCTATTCCCCAGCCTTTTTCATGCATAAAAGTGCATTTTAGCGCTTCGCCAGTGCCCAGGCGGGAGGGCCGCTTCTAGGCCCTAAAACACCCATACAACCCATAAAAACCCTAAAAACCCTAAAAACCCATAACTTCACTAATAAACAAAATAAACACACATAAGACATACCAAAATGAAAAAAAAATGAAGGACAATAATCTGAGACATAATAAGTGACCCTAGCTCAAGCCTAAATAAGCACCACTAAGCAATAAACATACGATAAATACCAATAACAACACCATAACTACCCTATAAAACAAGGTAACCACCCATAAGGGATACCAAAATGAAGAGAAAAGAAAGGACATTGAGCTGGGACATAATAAGTGACCCTAGCTTAAGCCTCCATAAACACTACTAACTACCACCTAAAGATGAAAAAAATCCACTAATAACACCCTACATACCAAATACCCCCAAAAATGCACTCCAAAGGCCTACCCAGGTTTGGATCACCACAACGTTACACATACAATAGTGATTTATTCCCAAAAGGAGGGGAATACCAAAGAAGACCCCTAATGAAATCACTGAGACAACAGAAATTGATAAGATTCTAAATGACACAATAGTTACTGCTTAAAAAGGTACTGAATACTTATTGAGATTCAAGAATAAATCTTCTGAATATGATTCTTTGATACCTGAGAAAGAGATATCTAATCTTCCTACTCTTCTAAAGAAATATAAAAAGAAACAATAATAGAATCTTTTTTTGTTTTTTTAGAGTGAGGGAGTGTCAGCTAGGCTGCTAGACTTACCTAGTGAAATAATTAATTATTTAATGGGATGAAGCCACACCTTTTTTATTTTTTATATTATTATTAATTATAATATATTTACTTAAAAATTACTTGTAATAAATTAACTAGTTACAAAAAGTAAATTTAGTAAATATTTAAAAATTAATATTAAATGTCCCTTATATTTTTTATTTCTTATCACCCTGCTCAATGACATTTTAAAGGAAATAAAAATAAATATTAAAATAAAAATAAATATATACAAAAAAGTCAAATTACTTATTTAAAAGTTACACTTACAGTAATTTTTAAATAAATAAATTTATCTTGAAATATACAGTAAAAATATATTTTAAATACATTCTTTATAGGACCATCTTAATATTTGAAATAATTTTCTTGAATTTTCTTTTTCTTCTTTCATACTCATGTATATAGGATTTTAACTCCGTTCTTTCTCTCTCTTTTGCCTATATAAGGCCTCCCTTTTTGGTTGTTTTAGATCAAAATTTACTTAAAGATTATTTTATTTATTACAAACCAATAATATTTATTCTTACTATCTATTGTTTTAGTATTTACACTACATATTTTCTAATTCATTAGTTATAATAATAATTATAAAACTTTACCTTTTGAATTGAGTAGTTTAAACAAAGATACTTCTCTACATACCTTGACCTTGAAATCTTCAAAATAAACCTACCATTGCCATAGAACCTCCATTAGAACCTTCTATAGCAAGAGACCATCCCGACATTGTCATTGAATAAAATATGTATTTTATTTATCTCTAATAGCACCACCAAAATTTTACCAATGTTCCCACTGGGATCTTCACCATGGTGGTTGCTTTTTGTTTGCTTCAAACTTTATGAATGCCTCAGTGAATGCAACATGCAATTGTGAAGGTCAGAGTGAATGCCAAACATCAGTTTCAATTTGAGTCACTCACAGCCCATCAATTCTTCTCTAAATTGATCTTTATTTTATTTATTTCATGTACAATCTCTCTCAACTCCAGACATGAAAGTAGAGGATTCAGTAATAGACTAAATATAAACTAGATTTAGAAACATAGTGGGGAGAATAAACAGGTAATATAAAGGAAATTAAATATTATTGTTGAGAAAGAGGAAGATTGAAATTGATCTTGATTTGAGTACTTTTTTATATCTAATTGTACTTGGTTTTCCTCATTAAAACTTAAAATAAATTTAAAATGCACTTGGGTCTTTGTTCTAAGTGTTGCACAAACTTTTGTACTGATAAACATGGGATTACCCAACATGATATGTATATATCTATTCAAAGCAGGAAAGTGACTGGATCAACTTAATCTTAATTATGGAAACTTCTTCTGAAGAGAATATCAGTAACTTGAAAATCTTTTCTGAAGTCTCATAAATAGATTCCCTAAGTGTTTCAAAAATGAGTAATAGTGAAATAAATTTTCCACTTCATGTGGAAACTAACTTCATGGGTATGCATTGACAACCTTATGAGATATTTACCATGATATTCTGATTTTATTTTATAATTAAATAGGAATCATTGCATTTCTTATTTATTGGCTCCTCCTATTTGGTGCAATCAGCTAAGTAAAACATTGTGTTATCCATGATAACTGCTAAATCAAAAAAGCAGCAAACTTCCCATCTCCAATACACCACCAAAAAACCAAGCTTATGTTGCTATTTTTCAGGAAATAAAAAGTAGGGAAACTGCAAGATTTTCTGGTGTGGCAGTATAATTTCAATATCTTTAAAGTTTTTCAGGCTGCACCTGAAAATTACATCCAACAAATTAATTGTTAAAAAAGACCCTCAAGCACTGATACACTCAAAGTCCTGAGTTTTTAGACTGCCTGTGCCCCCTCTCAATCATGTAGATATTCTATTTGATTTTTATTTCATGGGTATTCTCATAAACTAATGGAAAGTGATCCCAATAAATATGTAAATAAATAACAAACTCTAGAGTGCAGGATAATTTAGATTTTAATCACTTTTTACAATAATAATCTTAGCAGCCTTCATACTTTCAAAATCCTTTTTGGATCTATCAATCAATGAGCAGATTTTGTGTTGATTGATTATAAGAGTCTCTGGAAAATCTCTAATATCCTCAGGGAAGAAAGGGTCCCCTTGATATAATCTAGTCCCTATTGTCAGCAATTGAGAAGAATTCATGAAATAAAGACTAAATAAATAAAATATTATTTTGAATAAAAAAGAGGTAGTATAATAAAGAGGCAGTTTAAAAAGTTGAATTATAAGAAAATAAGGAAGTGCTCAAGTATTGAAAGAGGATGGAGAATTAGATTGATGGGCTGTAAGTGATGCAAGTCAAAACTGATGCATGGTGTTTGTGCTGACATTCACCAAATTGGTGGTGTTTGAATTTGCATGTTGCGTTCACTGGGAAATTCACAAGTTTTTATGTAGAAACGTACAAACACCATGGTGACTCTCCCACTCAGAGAATCAGAAAATTGTTGGTATTATAGGTTGTTACTGTTAGGTTTAGAATAGTGAGAACCAAAACTGTAGCCTTATATTTATGTAGACTGTGCACCCAAGTCCCCTCTATTCATTCTGACACTGAGTGAAGAGAGAAAGCTTACCATTGGGGCTTTGGGATTTGGGTGCACAGTTTAGTAATTCTGTAATCTATATTCTGACACTGAGTGAAGAGAGTCAGATTAACATTTGGGAATTGGGATTTGGGTGCACAGGGAATTAAAGGTTATGGGTGCTTAGTGCATTACCAGTTTCCATCAAAGAGTAAAGTCATCTAGAGTTAAGTGAAAGAAGAAAAGGTAAACATTCATCAAGAAAATTTACAAGTTTTTTGTCATGCTAATAGAATAAATTTGATAATTATAAATAAAATATAAATAAAAAAATATTTATAAAAACATGAAAATAAAAAAAAATTAAGTTTTTGTTTCTTTTTTCTGCTTTATTTAACCCTTCAGCAATGTCATATCATTCTCATTCAAGTTGGAGGACTCTTTATCTCTCCTCTGGTTGTAATTCTTTTTTTTCTCTCATTTCCTATATGGACCTTCTCACTCTCATTAATCATGTTTTCTTCCTCTTTTTAACTCTCCTTCCACTCCTTCTTTGTGTTCTTAAGCATCAATGGCTCTTTTCGACCCTCATGAAACAGATCATAAGAATAGGGATTGGTCTGTTTTTTCTGAATTTAACAACTTACCTCAAAAGACTCTCTTATTGTTAAAGATAATCCTGGCTCACGTCAGTATGCAACAGGAATCGGTTCCATCAGCCTGAAAGGTTTTGATAACTGAAACTTCATCATCAGAAGAGTGTATTTCTGCCCAACTGATACTGGTACATTAATTTCAGGGTCTGCACTGCTGAAGTCTGGGTTTTCATTCTATGCCAAAGCAGAAAATCATTTTGTTCTGAAAAAGGATGGTGTTGATTTGGCAATAGAAAAGTGGTCTGGTGGAAGCAAGTTGTTTCTCAACACAGAGGGAAAAGTGTTAACTAGACATTGAGTTCAGTTTTTGGTTTCAGGGCACACTTCCGGGTCTGTTTTATGAAGTGATCCTGGTTGTGCTCACTTTTTTTTCTGATGTTGACAACCTTCCTTCTGGTGCCTTTCCTTCCCTTCTCTCATCCATGGTGAGTTTTTTCTACTTTAATTTTTCTATACTCCCTTCTACTTTTCCTGACTTCTCTAATATCCTACTCTCACTCCTTCTCTCTCCCCTCACTTTTCCTCTGTCTTTCTTCCTCTTTCTTCAACACCCTTCATCCATCTTACCTCTTTCTGTCACTGCTTTTTTGCTCTACACCATCCTTCTCTTTATCCTGAAAAATTCTCATCTCTCCTCTGTACATTCCTAAATCCACCTTTCATAAGAAAATAAAAATTAAAAAACATTTACATCAAAAATAATAGCAAGACATATTCATAAAAAATGATAGACTAACACCCCATAAGCTACATGATTATAGGACATGTAAAATTTCAAAAATAGTCCTGGTTCATGAGATATGAACATTCCGTAGTATACTTTGTTAAACAAATGGAGTGCAGTAAAAACTGAACTATGTCAGGCTCAGTTCAAAATCATTCAACATAAAAACTCTATTCACTTAGGTGTTTGGCAAAAGAACGGATTTTTTCTATAACAAAACATGAGATAACCAATGTATGTTAAGAATCCAATTGTTTGCTGCACTTATGATTTACATGTTCAATGAAAAATAGGGGAAACTTGCATCAACCAAGCCACTCACTGAAAAATCCTCAACAATAAAATGTTACCTCATGTTTGCCCCCCATTTAATAGTCAAAAGTGAAAATTTATGAGTGCAAATGTACATTTCTCTTGCCCAACATATCTTTGCAATATGCAGCATGATATTGAATATCTAACTGTAGCCCTCTAAGTGTATTCAAAAAATGCATCAACTCAAAGAAAACCAATCAATATCAAAAAATATTTGTTAAATAAGTATAAAGAAAATTGAATAAAAAAATTACAAAATTTATTAAAATAACTATCTTCATCAAATACATCAAATTCAAAAAAATCAAAAAAATCATAAAATTCAAAAAAAAATAATATATTAATAAAAATAAAAGAGTTCAAAAAAGTTTAAAAAAATTATGAAAATCAAAAAAATTGAAAAAATCATAATAATAACAAAAATATTTAAAAAAAATCAAAAATCCAAAAAATCAAAAAAATCAAAAAAAATTGAAAAATTCACAAAAATCATAAGAATCAAAAAAATCAAAAAAAAATCAAAAAAATCTTATATATCATATAAATCATATAATTTAAATAAACCATAAAAATCATAAAAATGATGGAAATTTCAAATTTCAAAAAAATTACAAGAATTAAAAATTTTAAAAATGTCATTAAAATAAAAAATATAAAAAAAATCTGGAAAATTAAAAATTAATAAAATTTATAAAAATTAAATAAATTAAATAAATAAATAAAATTATAAATGGTATAAATATTGAGAACCTAAATAGATTTTAATAATTTAAAAAAATCATAAAAATTATGAATTCCAAAAAATTCAAAATCATCATAAAAACCATAAAAATCATAGAAATCAATAATTTCAAAATAAATCACTAAAATTATAAAAATAAAAAAATAAAAAAAGATACATGATTAAAATATAAAAAATATTTAAAAAATACATTAAAATTTTTAATTGAAATTTTTTAAAAAAATTAGAATATATTATCAAAATCATTATACCATAAAATCCAACAAATTGATTCCAAATGTAAAAGTCATCAAACTCATCAACCTCATAAATGTCACAAAAATAAAAAAACAACAACAAAAGCAACAAAGAAAAGATATAGACAAATTCCAAGAATGATTTGATGAGATTAAAATTAGAAAAGTAAATAAATCATAATATTTTTAAACTTCAAAGACACTATTTATATCAGATGAATCATAAAAGCTATGATAATTAAAGAAACTTAAGTAATGAAAAACAGAAGTAATAAGAATGCTATAGAATGATGGAAATCAATTTAAAATTATCAAGAAAATTATTTGTGTTTATCAAATATTTTTCAAAAAAATCAATAATTTCTTCAAAGTAATTACTATTATTAAAATTTTAAGATCAAGAAAACCATAATATTCTCATTATCAAAATTTGTTAAAAAACCAGATAATTAATAGAAAAAGAAATAAATTCAAAAATAGAGAAGTTAAAAGTTAAAATATAAATTTCAGAAGGATAAGGTCAAATGGAGGTTTAAATATATTTTTAAGTCAAATAATAAATTGCTCCATGACTTAAAATTTTTCAGTAGATCATTGAGAAAATTATATAAATAAGGGTCAAATAAATAATCAATATATTCAGTTTTTTATTTTATTATAATAGCCCAAGCTTACATGTGATAGAGAAATAGTAATTATAAAATTTATAAGTAATTATCTTATCTCACCACACAATATGGGGGGTGGACTTGCTAGAGAGTCCGCAACCTTGGACCCAAACTCACCACAGATTGAACACACATTGAGCTATTGATAAAGGAACCATACAATCAGGGATGAACACCACTCAGCAGAAAATTTTTAGGTGGGTTTTCAAGTAGAGTTCAGTATGAGTTCCATCTAAGTTCAGGTTGAGGACTTGCTAGCAAGTCCACCCCTTATACTGTGTAGTGTCTAATTATTTTTAATAAAGTCTTTAATAAATTAAATAACTAAATAATAAATCCTTGAATTATCTTATACTTTTGAAGAGGCTAGATTAAAGTGCTACAAATATTCCCGTTATATACATCAAAACACAGTGCTGAATAGCTCAAATAACTAGCATTATAAAATAGCGAAATAATCAAAAAATGACCAATGAGTCAGAAAAGTGCCCCCACTATACTAAAAATGGATAAAACTTGAATTAAAATATATAATAATCTAAAAAATTAAAATAAAAAGAAACCAAATAAAATGGCTCAATAATCAAATAAAATTATTAATCAAGGAATAAGTTATAGTAAAGGAAAGAGAGCAGTAAGGGGATTATCAGAGAATTAATGTCAGTTTATGCTAGTAAATAAGTATGATTTGATAGTTAAAATTAATTTTCAGACTACTTGATAATAAATGACTTATGGATTAAACCTCAGGGCAAAGCTAATAAAACTGTTATACTCAACTTTTAACTCACATTATATGGCTTGGTGTGTGCTAGTGGTTCAAAATAGACTAATAAGATATAGTTATAGCTAGTATAAAGATAAAGTATATTAATAAGGGCTTTAAAATATATTTTTATATGATAATAATTGTTTTTAATTGTTTTATTGATGTTTAGTAAGTAAGTGATGACCAATAACCAGCCAAATCCCCCTTTACTTAAACCAAAATCCACTGGAGTGTACAGACCCTCAGTCCAAATGATTCCACTGCTATCCTTAGAGATTACAGAACTGTGAGGGCTCATCCACTCCCCATGGTTTCCACTTCATGAATTTTCAACAGTGAGAGCTCCAGTTTGGGCCCCCCATAAAAATTAATGATATCATACAACTATACCATAAATAGAAGAAACAGATAAAAGCAGATACCGTAAAGGAAACAAGTAAATTAACTCATCCAAAGAGAATAATATGAAACCCAAAAGATATAAAATAGAAAAAAATAAGTTTACAAGCTCCTAATAACAATCCCAAACCTCCAAATTGTCACAGTAATCATATCCCAGCCCATTAATCTGTGAAAATATATTGAAGGAAGCAGATTAAGTAGTCCAAACTAGATATTAGCATGTGTAAAAGGAGTGTATGCTTGTATAAGCATTCTTAACCCATTGAATACTTGAATATTACCTATAATAAGTGGAAAAATAAAGCATATAGGCTATTTAGAGAGTTAAACCTGCATAAAGGCCTTTTAAATGCATAGCATAACTTCATATTTAACTGAATAAGGAGATTATAAATACATATAAGCTTATTTATGTGTCTAATTACTTAATATCAGTTAGGATAAGTATATTATGACCACACTAGCACCTTAATAAGCATTATAAAACTACAGATAAGCTATTTAAACTTATAGAAGTCCATATAGTAGTATAATAAGCATATATATAAATATAATAACAACATATATAATAGGGGGTGTCAGTTCTGGCAAATCCGCACTTAAATTAAGTGCGGATTTCAAACCAAATCAGCACTTACAAATCAGCACTTAAATTTTGCAAAAAAGTCACTTATTTCAAAAAAGGGTGTCAGTTATGACCTCAAATCAGCACTTTTTTCCCGTTTTTTTTCACAACCACATTTTGGCCACAAAACATCCCTTCGATTCTTACCCCATCCCTGTCACATGTGACACACTGACCTTCCTCGCTACCTACCCATCAATCCTCGGCACACACCCCTTCCTGACATTTTCAATATTTTGACCAGGCATGTTTACATTCTTTTTTACTTATTTCTTCTACTTTTTAATCTTTTTTCTTGTTATGTGCCAGTTTCATAATGCCTCCCAGACATTCCAAATCTCAAAAGGTAACTCAAAAATCTGCTTCGTCACAAAAGTCTCCTCGTAAAGCAAGGATTACATAGAAAAAAAATCAGTGACTTTTTCTATTACTTACAACTGTTTTTACAGAATTGAAAACTATGTTTCAGCTAATATTTTATGGAAGTGAACTCTGTTCTTCGCCCGAAGAACAGAGTTCATCCTCCTATTTTCACATTCTGTTTGCACCAATCTCCAACATTTTCAATATTTTGACCAGGCATGTTTACATTCTTTTTTACTTATTTCTTCTACTTATTAATCTTTTTTCTTGTTATGTGCCAGTTTCATAATGCCTCCCAGACATTCCAAATCTCAAAAGGTAACTCAAAAATCTGCTTCGTCACAAAAGTCTCCTCGTAAAGCAAGGATTACATAGAAAAAAAATCAGTGACTTTTTCTATTACTTACAACTGTTTTTACAGAATTGAAGACTATGTTTCAGCTAATATTTTATGGAAGTGAACTCTGTTCTTCGCCCGAAGAACAGAGTTCATCCTCCTATTTTCACACTCTGTTTGCACCAATCTCCATCCCTTTCAATTCTATCAACACATGCTTGTCTTCCCTCCCCATGCCTTTCGCTATCCTCCCAGCCCCATTGTATGCCATCCTCTTTTGATCCCCATTTCACCCCTCTCAACCTCTCCCAGACCCTTTTCTTCATTTAAAATGCCTCGGAACCCTTAATCTTCCCTTCTAACTCTTTCCCAACCTTTGAGTGACTGAAAAAATATGTGTTTGCTGAAAATATGTAATTTCATGTTGAGTTGATGAAAGAAAACACAGAGAGAAAAAAAAATAAGACTTTAACAGCAAATTTAAAAACCAAAAAAATATGCAAAAAAAATTTCCATTCTCAGTGAATAATACATGCAAATTGATAATTTGAAGAGAAAGAGAAAAAAATTAAAATTGCGTTGAAAAATGTTGGAGTGTTATTGGAAGGATTTTCGCCCTTATACTAGTTGATTGAGAAATAGAAGTGTTGGATATAGTCGGAGGTGAATCAACTTGTTCATCTTCATACAGCTCTAACCATTGATCTTTGAGGTCAGCAAGTAGGTTATGAAGTATAGTGCAACACAGAATCCAGTTGATCACCGCCTCCATTTCAGATTTATTTCTAAGAGGACTTCTTAATTCCCTTAAACTAGAAAAACGGCCTTTCAATATTCCAATAGAATGTTCAATACGGACTCTTGACTTTGCCAAATGATTGTTGAATTTGGCATTTTGACTGTCTTCTGAAGCTGCTCCCCGAAAAGCAGGAAGTACATACTTTCCATTCACATAAGCAGAATCTGAAAGAAGATACTGAGCTTCATCAAAGAATTTTTCAGGTTCATTTGAATTTTGCATTCTTTGGAAGACATAGGAGTCATGAAATGAGCCAGGATAGCCAGCGAAGAATGATATAAATTTTTTTATTACGTCACATATAAGCTGAATATAAATTGAATATCTATAAAGAAGATATATTTGTTTGTGTTACCTTCAAAGAGAATGAAAGGAGTTAAAAATAATCTACTTCTTTTTACAGTCAAAGTAATTGTTTCCACCTTGAGTAGGTTTCTGGCTCAAACAAATAGTAGTACCATCAACAAAACCAATACATCCTGGGAAGCCCTCTGCTTGCATAACCTGAGATAATTCAAGTCGCTCTTCTTTTGTTGGCCAGGTGAGAAGTTGAGATTCCAAGGAGTTGATGGCAGTGATACATCGTTTGGTATAAGTGTTAACTGAACCATACCCTAAATCAAAGACATTTTCTAAACGTTTCAAAGCGGCTCCATTACCATTTGAACCCAAACGACATAGTGTGATGGCCAATTGAATTGAAGGATGTCATTGTTCTTTTTGAGAATTATTGTGAAATATGGGATGATCCTGAATAAGCTCAAGCAATTTAAGGAAACATTCCTGAGAAGTCCTGAACAGCTGTCTAAAACTGGGTGTAGATAGGTTAAGAAGTGTTTGGATGGTGTACTTGGGGGTATGAAGTACTTGAGGCTTTCTGGGAAGAAGGTAACGTTTCCTGGCCATTTTTGATAAAACGACAAAATCTTCTTCTAGATCAGAATCGGAATCAGAGTCCAAGAGCAGTTCAAGCGCCATGAAAGTCATTGCTTTATGTAATTTATCACGATTTGAAAGTGAGGAAGGCATGACTCTTATATGATATGATATGAAGATGTAAGTGATGTACGATGTTTTGAGTTATGAAGTGTTATTCTGCGGAGTGCTGCGTATGAATGGGATGATGCTGACAAATCAGTGAAATGGGACTTGATGGTGAAATCAGCACTTTTGGTTGAGAAAGTGCGGATTTGAGTGAAATAAGTGACTTATTTCATTTTGAAATCCACCAGTATTGGGGCTAGTGTGTTTTGGAAATCCGCACTTATTTAAGTGCGGATTTGGTCAAATTTAAGTGCGGATTTGTAAGTGCGGATTTGCCAGAACTGACACCCCCTAATTATAATTACCATGTATTTAACTTATAAGCTTAATTCAATAAAGTTGATCTTACTTTAAATATAAGAAATATTAAGTTCTTGGGATAATTAGGCTGAAAATAAATGTATTAAAAGTGGGAAAGTAATCCATTTATCTAAAAATTTGTGGTTTAGGGAAAGACTTACTAGAAAGTCCCTCCACACTTACAGAACTGTATGTAGTATTTCATAAGTTGGTGAGAGTCTATGCTGAGATCTACTGAGTCTCACTCTATTTTGCAAACAGAATTTTATTCCTGAAGTACATATACAGGGTGCACCTAGTCAGCACCTTTGATTAATTCACAAAAATTGAGTTACAGGCTTAAAATTATGCTTGGAAGATTAAGTAAGTATCAAAATTACTTAGTTTTACAGAACATTCTTAAATTTTTATCACACTAAATCTCAATGATAAAAGTCATATTATGTGTAAACATATATGTTAGGACTTTAAGAATAATCTAGAGCTTTTGTAGTATATAGCACAAAAAATTACCATTTTAGGTAGCCAATGATCTGGAATAAAAGTATATGAATGTATCAAACATTGAAAAAGGTTTTTATATAAGTAGTTGAAGCAGGTCCTTTCAGATTATTATTCTTAAGCCTTCATCAAACCACCACTTTTTCTTTATGTCACACATTCATCATCATTTTAAACCACACAAAATCTTGGATTCTTTTTTTTGTCACTTCATTAACTATTTGGTAAATTTTTATCTTTTCTTGTATGAAAATTTTTTGACTTATTTTTTCACAACATGGCATGTATTTTAGAAGGTGGTTTAAGCCCACTTGTCTTCAAGATCAAGGAAACTATCACTTTTGATGTTCTACTTCTCCTAATGATGAATAAGCAGTATCTTAAATTGATAACTTCTCCAATTTCCAAATAGTTGGTTGCTTTACCAAGTTGAACTGCTTCTATTCCAAGCCCTACCTCAATTTTCACCATACCTGGATTAAAATTACAAAACCAAAAAATTGTGATTTATTTCAGAAGAAGTATCATCTATGGAGTTTATGATACCATCTGAAGCTCATTATTATTATTCTATCCCCTAAAGATATGCATTTCCTGTTTGTGGCCCTCAAACAAAAAATATTTTTTCCTTATTTTATTTTTCCTTTTGAAAGTTTATGGCTTCTGATAATAATTATTTTATTTTACTTTTCTCACTTTATAGCTCTCTTCCTTGAGAAATTTCTTTCCTTAAAAATTTTTTCATGTGCTTTTTCATAATTGAAAATTGCAAAAAAGAAAGTTGAAGTAATCACCACAAAATATTAGGGGAATATTTTCTAGGAAGTCTGATACGGTAACTCAGATATAAATCAGACTGAAATCTTGCAATATCTTTGAGTAGATTCCTATTTAATTTTTACTGACTTGAGCCCAAAGATTTTATGAGTTATTAATTTTCACTTACTGTGAATTGGATTTGCAATTACTGATAATAGGATCAACATTCACTCAGAATTGTGTTAACATCATTACCGAAAATATAGCGTGTGTCCCCTCAATGTCTCCAAACAATAACTTAAACAACAATACACAACACGACATTATCAATAATTCACACTGGACACCTCAACAAGATGAAGAACAATTTAAAAGTATTAGTAAAATTATAGATAAGAAAGCAAAGATAATTAGGTGACATTGGAAAGTTAAAGTAAAACATTGTTAACTATGAAGCAGAATAAAGAATAAAAATAGAGAAAGAGACAATAAGCAAAATATTTATAAGACACAACATAGTATATTTATATTCAAAAGTAGTAAAAGAGGCTATAAGAGAAAAGCACATAATAGGAGGTATCAAAGTTAGAAATCTTCCATTTTAAAATACCTCTTTTCTCCACCAAATCAGCCATGATTAGTTTTTCATATACGGAATATTGTGCTCCAAAAACATATTTTACTGGGAAATAATGTCAACTCTGTAACTTTTATTTTTTCTTGTTAAATACCTTATAAATAATTACAAATTTCTAACTTTGATACCCCCTAATTATGTAGAAGTAAAAGTCACAAGAATGAAACATGATACTCAATCATGGAAATTTGAAAGTAAGAAATCTATTTGCACTATTTTAAAATGTTATAAGAGAAATTCTTTTAAGTATCATGCACAATTTATTGACAAAAGGTATAAATAAGGTGCAACTGTTGTAATTAGTAGTTAGTTGTTGTATATATTATAATATTTAAAAATTTTTATATTGAAATTATAACTATTGTATTGAAAATTTTAATAAATTGGATCAGCTATGACTGAGAGTTAGATAAACACAGAATGAGAATTGGATCAGCACTGATCAAGCATTTTATTAGCTAAGACTGAGAGCTGGATTGAAAATACCTAAGTGTTGGCTCAGAATATACTGATAATTAGCTAAAAAATTACTGAGATTTGTCTCAGATATGATTGAGAATTTTCTTAGCTAATGACTGATAGTTGGCTAAAAAAAGACCTAGTATTGATTCAGAAATAACTGCACATTTTCTCATCAATTAATGAGAATTTTCTCAGCTATGAGAGAGAGTAGGCTCAGCTATAACTGATAATTGGCTAAGAAATGACTTAGTATTGGTTCAGAAATCACTGAGAACTGTCTTAGAAATAACTGAGATTTCCCATCAATTACTGAAAATTTTCTTATCAATGAGCAATGTTTCTCTCAGTGACTACTGAGAACTTTGTTAGATATTACTGAGAATTTTCTCAAGAATTACTGGAAATTGGCTCAGAATTGACTGATAATTACCTCATATATGACTTAAAATTAGCTCAGAAATTACTGAGACTTTTCTGAGAATTGACTGGGCATTGTAGGTAGACTCTTACAGTTGCCTTGCTGTAAGCAGAATCCAAAGGAGTTGGATAATCAGAGAAAACCCTGTCCCTCTAAATGAATTTGTGAGTTTTTTAGATCAATTAGCTTAAAAGTCTACTTGATAATAATAAAGAATGAAACCCTGTCTAATTAATGCTTGTTAGGATGATTGAGCGGTTCTTCTGTGCAAAACAACTGAAATGCAACAATAAAGTTACACTAGATACAATATTTTAAAAGAAAGTACTTTTAATATTTTTAGATTTTAATAATTTTTGAGAACAGATACTATAAATGAGTTCCTGGAGTTGAGACCTTTTTAATGATACCCTATATGTTAATGTTTAAGAGTTGTTGAGTAAAATATTAAAAGTGTAATGTAAAATTGTTATTTTATAAGGGTATTGTAAATAATTAATTATTTTGTTGTTATATGTTAAAAATTGTTTATAATACAAAAAGACTCTCAATATTGAAACTAAAAGACAAAAACCTGTAGCAGACTAAGATTCTCTCCCTTCTATCTGATTCTCCTCCTCCAGGCCTTTCCAACAATACCCTACATGCATAGTATCTACAATAAACTATTGATCTAACAAGCATAATAAATTCTAACCAAATTTTGCCACAATAGCCAAACTTTTCTGCAGTGACCAAACTTTGCACTGGTGATCAGACTTTTCTACAGTTACCAAACTTTACCACAGGTGATAAGACTTTTCTACAGTGACCAAACTTTGCACTGGTGATCAGACTTTCCCATTGTGAGCAAATTTTGCCACAATGAGCTCTTTTTTCCATAATGAGCTAATTTTTCCATAATGAGCTTATTTGGCCAGAGTGAGCTAAATTTGCCACAGTGAGTTAATTTTGTCACCATGATCAAACTTGGCCACTATGACAGAATTTTTCCAGTACAATTCGCTTTTGCACCGGAAAATCACTGGAGCAAACCGGAGCGCACCGGAGAGCACCAGAAAAAAGTGGCCATTCCAAGAGCACACTTCATTCAACAAAAATCCAAATCCATAAAACCATCAAATCACAAAAGAAATACCACATATAACCATTCCAAAACACCAAAAATCAACCCAAAAAAAATCCAGTTAACTCCCTTCAAACTAATTAACACCTGGTAACACCATGACTTTCTTCCAACCAAGTTCCAATCAAATTTTCACCGAAGTGGCCTACCCAGATTTGGAATTCCACATCCTCCCTCCAATAAGGAATGTCCCCATTCCATTTTAATTATGCATTCTAGTTAGTTTATTTTGATGAATGTTGTTTTAGCTGGTCTTCTATAATATTAAACTGTTTGTCTTCTTCTCCAGCTCTTGATATAGATCATAATAATAATAAAAATAAATTTTTGTGATGATTTCACTTCTGAGAGCAAGGTTTGAATCCCTTCAGACTCCCATATACCAGTCTTCCCACTATGTCACAGCATGAGAGAGTGGATCTCCCTAATGAGCCAAGTATGCTTGATTCCATTCTCATAGGTCCCCCCACTGAGCCGAATTCTATGATTCCAATCTCATAGCACCCTGACTTCTAACTCCTTCATTACAATTTCATCCATTGCAATTCAGAAACCTTTACAAAATACTTTATCCAGGCTTCCAATTTTCAATTTTCAACTTTTAGACCATGTTAAAGTGCCACAAATTTCACCAAATAGAATGAAATTCCAGTTTAAAGTCTTGGTGGACCAAACATTTAATTGATTGCTAGTTCCAACTACTATCCTAAACCTTTCTCCAAAAATATCCATAAAATTTTGAACGTCTTAGAAAATTAGCCAATTTAAAGTCTTGGAGGACTAACAGCATATCTTGAAATAAAATCATAAACAGAAAGTTTAAAGTCTTAGAGGACTAAGATCCAATGAGGAACCAAATTCTTGAAATAAAATCGTAAAAACTATCCAGTTTAAAGTCTTAGTGGACTAACAGATCTTGAATACAAATAAGTCCTTAAAGAAAGTCTTGAAAAGAAGCCGGTTTAAAGTCTTAAAGGACTAACAGATCCCAAAATAACAAATATAACCCTTTAAAGAAAGTCTTGAAAAATAGCCAGTGTAAAGTCTTGGAGGACTAACAGATCTTGAAGTAGGATCCAATTTTGCACAAGCTCCACTTGACCCTTTTTCCTATATAAAATATACTATAAAAGAAATAAACCAAAAGAAAAATTGAAAATTAAATTTAACAAAATTTAAAAAAAAAAATTGTATGTTTATATATTTATTTTATTTTTATTTTATTTATTTATTTATTTTTTATTTTTTATTATTTTTTTTCATGATTAAAATAATATAAGGTTATAAAAGATTGTTATGTAATAAAATTTAAAATTTAATTTTAAAAAATATGATAAACAAATTTGAAATATAAAATTTATGAAATGTAAAATAAAATTTAAAAGATGCCCCCTGGCCAATTGATGAGCCATACCCTTGACATCATACCCACATGCAGGTGCAACTTGATGTGGTTACACAATTTTGAGAAATTGAAAATACAAAATTAATAAATGAAAGTTTAGGAAAATAAAATTTTATGATAATGATCACTGGGTGGGCTCCCTCCTATTTGTAAAAATGATTAGAGACCACCAGTGAGCAACACCCTTAACAATATTTATAGTATTATAAAAATTTAAATGAAAGAAAAACATATTTCATTATATAAAAATCTAACATAAAAGAGATAAAAAATTAAAAATTAAAAAAGAATCTTGAATCCAGCAGTGGAAACATTGTCTCTTTGTACGTTCCAGTTTATAGTCTTAGCGGACTTCCCATAGATCAAAAACAAAGCCAGGATTTAACTAGAAACAGGGAAAAATTGGTAACAAACATTGTGAGGTAATTGTGTATAGAGCAGCCAGCCCATCAATTACCCCCAAACTTGCCAATATTTAATTCAGAAGGCTCCCCTGTGAACACTTCTACCAATAAAAAAAATTTATCCATCCAACATATATCTTCCCTATTATTTTTGTTGCTTTTAAAAGTTTTAAGAATTTTCACACGAATGTCTTCATAAATGTCGTAAATTTTGTTAACAGTTTTGTCTCCCATACCATAGTGAAATGACAGTAATATTTTTAATAAGAAAGTAGTTTATCCTCATTCCATAGTTGAACTTTGACAAAATTTTATTTAATTAATTATGTAGTTTATCCTCATTTCGGAGTCCCTTTAAAACAATTGTAGAAATGGTTTACTCTCATTTCCAAGTTAGCTTTCAGAACTCCTGGTGCCCCTAGGATAGAACTGTTTGACTTGATCAGCCAATACCCTCTTCATTAAAACTACTCTATACAATTCTTCCAAAACATATGAACCTCCAGATACTTGTTCCTTGACTTTATACGGTCCATTCCACTTATTTGCAAACATCTTTCCCTATTGGCTCTCCAGACTCCTATTATACACCAAAACCATATCTCCAGTTTTCAAAGGTTTTCTAAGTTGATGTGCCAACCGCTCATCCCAATATCTTACTGACTGATTTCGGATCTTCATCATCCGTTAATATGCCTTTTCTAATTACTCTTCTTTATTTTCTAGCTGCATCATTCTTGCACATAATAACTCTTCAGTAGTCTTGACCATGTTCCAATTAACTCCAAGATATGATTCAGCTTCCAAATCAAACAGTAAAACTGGTTTCTGTCCAAAAACAAGTTCATAGGGTGAAAAACTGGTTGTCCTTTTGGAATTAATTTGATCAGCAAATAAAACTAAAGGTAAATAATGCCTCTACTTTTCTGCACTCAACCCACACATTTTAACTAAAGCATCCTTAATAACTTGATTCCCTCTTTCAACCATACCTTAAGCTTCAGGATAATAAGGGGTTGCTACCCTAATCTTTGACCCAACTTTTGATATAGCTTCTCTAAACTCTGTCCCAAACTCAGGTCCTCCATCTACTATTACCAATTTCATAACTTCATATCAATACACCCAATAGGGGGTGTCAATGTTCAGGGATACGCAATTAAAGATCGGAATTTTTTTTCCTGGGATCAGACATTATTTATTGCAGAAGGTTCTTATTCACTATCCCCAGGGCTAGTGGATAAGGAATCCATCATAATGCATTATCCTGCCTCTTATGCCCCAATTTCCATTCCTACTTCCTGATACCAAACTCATCACATCCATGATGGATTTTTAAGAACTTCACATGACATATAATTTCTGATGCCATCCTTAAGTCTCTCCTCACTCTATGCTACTTAATTTTTGTGGCGAACACTTAAGTTTTTTTCTATCTACACACCCTAACTGCACATTTGGTGGTGAATTCCCACTTACCACCCATCACCCAAACCTTCTACCAACACCTATACTACTGACAAGAATGAAGCACCTCTGTACTAGACGGCTACTTCCCTCCACTATTAATGCTATCACTTTACTTTTAGTTCTCTACTATAAATCTGACTCTGATTTGGAAGATTCTTTAGCCTATTTGTGTTTTCTTTCCAAAAAGCATTACCTCATTTCCAGGGGGCCAAATCCTTATCATGATCCCCAATATGATCTCCACTCCATTCTCAACATTCCCCAACTAAACTTCACTCAGCTATTTAGAACTTCACCCAATTCTTTCTTCAAACTTTATCAACTCATCTCTGAACATCCTATCTTTCATAACAATTCCCATAAAAACAGCTTAATCCTGCCATTCAACTTGCTGTTGCACTATGTCACTTTAACTCAAATGAAAATGGTGCTGCTGTAAGACGTTTGGATAATCTATTTAACATAGGATATGGTACGTTGATACTATACACCAAGCTCTGTATGATTGCTATCCTTTCCCTCAAGTCTCAAACACTTTCTTGGCCAACTCCAGAACAACCACTTGAATCCTGTCAAGTAATGCAAGCCAAAGGTTTACCTAGCTGTGTAGTTTTTGTTGATGGCACAACTATACCTTTGAGTCAAAAGCCTGCTCATGATGGGAACCATTATTTTAATCGCAAAAAAAAGTTTATTCAAAATCTTCTCCAATTTCTCATCATTCATGAACTAAATTTTTATCTTCCTTCTAGATACTCTATCGCTGTTCAACTTATATGTGATGTCAATAAAAATTTATTGCTTTTCACAGTGGCTGCCCTGGATCATGTCATGACTATTCTGTCTTCCAAAGAATGTGGATTTCTCAAACCCCAGACTCATACTTTGGCAAATCTCAGTACCTCCTTACAGACTCAGCATATGCAAGTGGGAAGTACATTATACCTGCTTTCTGTGGTGCAACCTTAGAAAATGACCCAAAACTAAATTTAATTATCACCTTTCCCAATCAAGAGTTCGGATTGAAAATGCTATAGGTATTTTAAAGGGACAATTTTCTAGTCTTTGGGAGCTCCAAATCCAATTTCAAAGAAAAATGGTGATCAAAACTGCGAATCATTGGATCATGACTTGTGTTATACTCCACAATATCCTAGCTGATTTAAAGGATGAGTGGGATGATCTTTATGAAGAAGAGGATCCTGAACCACCACCTGCTCTCCCCTCCCTTGAATCACAAAACGTTCATTCAACCGGCATACGCTCTGTCATTATGCAAATCACCCTCCACCATTTTGACACACAACCCTTTTAATTTTTTTTCATACTTTCCAAATTTCCACTTTGTATACTTTATTCACTTGGCTTGTGTTTTTGTTTGATGAAATTCATTTTTTTTTGAATTTATGGTGTGGTTTTCCAACATTGGTAGACACCTTTTTTGCTCTGTTTGGTGTTGTTTTGGTATGTCTTATTTGGCATTGGTTGAATAATTGAGTGTTTTTCTGGTTTTATTCAGTGAATATTGGGACTAAAGGTATGTGGGTACTACCATTGGATAGCCCTGGTGTTTCTATATATTTGATATTTTGATGATATTTTTCATATTCCAAGTTTTAAGGGGTCCTTTACTCATTTTTCATTTCTAAAAGATAGCTGTTTAATTTAGTTTTTTGTGTTTTACAGGCTAACCTTAAGTCTTAGGGTTAAGTGCTTAGTACCATTAAGTAGAGCTAATTTGGTTCTATATTTTATGTCTCAAAGTTTTCATAGCTTAATTATGTGTTTTAAGGGTTTTAGTAGTTGTGGTGGATTTTTCTAAGTATTTTGGGCTTTATGTCACGCGCCACGTGACACTCAAGGCGAAAGCAGCTCATTAAATCAATAATATCGAGTCCTAAATCTATACTTGAAGTGCAGAAAGCAATTCTCCATAGCAACTGCGATTTTCCTTTGTGTACTTACTATTTAACTGCGCTAGCCTAAACTCTAAATTTAAATTAGTCAATCTCCCAATAGGGTGCCTTAGTCTCCTTTTCAATAAGCGACGCACAGCGCTAGGTTCAACAAAATAGTACAGTAGTAGTTTTTTCATTAAAGTTTTGTTAATTAATTAAACAGGGGTAAATTGAGCATGGACGGATATTTAGTGAAGAGGGTCTAAGTGTATGTTAGTAATGATCAATGGAATGGGAATAGTGCGATGGAAGGGAGGTCAATGCAAGGAGGAACAAAGGATATAAAAGGGGTTGGGTATTTGGTTCGATATTCCTTAGAATTAAATTATAAATCGTATTTACATTAATAGTGGTGAATCTTTAAAGTTAAATCATTGTTATTGTATCTTTCTTTTATTTTCTCAATATTCATTTCTAAATCCTAAACCTTTGATTATTGAGTTTCCAACCCTTCGTGAGATCTTAGGAATTCCTATTACCTGTGAAACTATTTTATAATTCTTCTCGAATGAACCTCGAACCTGTAGCTCTTACTTCGAGTGACCTTCGAACCACTTCCTCGAATCATTCCTCTGTGCTTCGAAGAAGTTTCTAAATCTCTCATCTCACTTTCAGGAACATCCTCGACCTTGTGCGTAGGTCGTCCGGTGACAGTATAATTTAATTCTTCGTAGTTCTCATTCTTTGCACTACTACGTCCTTTTAGGTGTTTTTAAAGTTTTAAAATGGCACCTGTTCAACGCACTCCTCCTCCGGGCGCTACTACTAGAGCTCGCGCTAGGGGCAGGCCAACAGCCACAAGGTCTGTTTCCCGCACTCACTCTTTGGAACCACTCAACCTTAGGGAACGGCAACATTCAGTTCAATCTGTAGAAAACATCCCACAAGATTTTGAGGATTCTAGCGATGAAGAAGAAGGAGAGGATACAATGCAAGAGGCACCATCCGCCCCAGCCAATCACCCTTCTGGTCAATCCTCAGAACCTGGACCATCTAACTCTCTGGAAGATTTCATCAGACTTTTCATGAAAACCCTTTCAAATCAAACGTCTTCAGAGGGATCTAAGTTCAAAACTCCTTCTATGAAATCTCCTGACAAATTCGACGGAGATCACCCCGACAGATTGCGACCTTTCTTGCAAACCTGCAAGCTACTGTTCCATAATGACCCTCGAACCTTTAACAGTGACCGATCAAAGGTTGTTTACACTTCTTCATTCCTAGCCGGGAAAGCAGCAAGATGGTTCGAACCTTATCTGCTCATGCTTTCTTCGACAGAAACCCACTTACTTATCAATAATTGGGAAAAGTTCGAAGACCAACTTTTTACGTTGTTTGGGGATCCTAATGAAACGGACAACGCAGAAATTGAACTTGATTTTCTTTGCATGAGTGATAATGGTAAAGCCTCTGAATATATCTCAAACTTCAGAGCACTTCAAACTCGAGTAGGTTGGAATGATGCTGCCCTTAAGTATCATTTCAAGAAAGGACTCCCTTCGAGGATTCTGGATCAATTAAATCTTCATGGTCAGAAGATGACTACTTTAACGGATTTAATGGATCAAACCCTCGAACTTGACGGAGTTTATCAAGGACAACTTCAACATCGTCAATATGCCAACAAATCTCAAGGCCTAAATTTTAAATCGGGACCTTTTCACACCCACGTCCAACTCAATCCTCCTTGACTAAATCCAAACCCAATAAGGGAAAGGATAAACCTCGACCAAAAGGCTTGACCCCAGGCGATATCAGAAAATTACTGGATCCTAAAGGGGAACTTAAAGAAGCTGAGAGGAAGAGACGAGCAGATAATGGGTTATGTATGTATTGTGGGAGTAAGCACAAGTTGGAAGACTGTGTAAAGTTGAAGGAAAGAGAAGGTACTAGTTTGAAGTCAAAAAACTAGTAGATAGTTTACTTGTGTGCAAAGCAAACTATCTTATCTCTCCCAGTGCACAGAACCTCCATGTCTTAAGGACTGGAGTTGCCTTAAACCGCTTGATATTCATTCTTTTTAAGGAGGATATTCCCTTCAGTTGTCTTATAGACTCTGGAGCTTCAATTTCTTTTGTTAGTTTATCTTTTGCCAAAAAGCTTCAACTAACATTTACAGATATCGATTGAACTCCAATCTATTTGGTCGAATCAGAGGAACCCAAATATTGGGTAAGTAAGAAAGTTTTATAGGTTTTCAACTTTCCGAACTTTCCCCCCTTCGAGTGGGAATTATCAGTCTTGGACGCCCCAAGGATGGACAATACCATTCTTGGCCATGACTTTTTAACGCATTGGAATCCCAACATTGATTGGACTAGGGGATTGATCACCCCACGCTCTAAGTATATTTCTGATTCTTCAATGCAGGTCAATAGGGAGTTAAACAACCCGCCTGACAGCGTCCTGCTAGAGGACAAGTCTCTGCCAGATGACTTGCAAGCATCTGATCCTTCTCTAAATGAGCAATTGGCTAACCCTTCTAGCTCGATGACTTCACTCGAAAAGGATTTAAATTTCCTCAAAGTAATCGAATTCTGCTCTCTCAATACAGGTATCCCCTCGACAGATTCTCTCGAAGATGAAGAGGACCACCAAATCAACGTTGAAGCCATTAAATCAACTCTACCGGAGATCTACCACGATTTCCTCAATGTTTTCTCAATCTGCAAGGCTGATAAGTTACCACCTCATCGACCCTACGACCATCAAATAGAGTTAATAGGCCCAGTACCTCCGGCAGGTCCTGTCTATTCCTTATCGAAGGACGAATCTCAAGTTCTTCGAGACTACATTGCAGAGAATGTAGCCAAAGGTTTCATCAGAGCCAGTAAATCTCCAACCGGCTCCCCTGTCCTCTTTGTAAAAAAGAAGGACGGTAGTCTTAGGTTGTGTGTTGACTATAGAAAGCTCAACACAGTCACGAAGAAGAATGCATATCCTGTTCCTCCTATGTCATTACTTCTTACCCTTTTCAATGGTGCTAATTTCTTTTCTAAAATTGATATTAGAGGCGCTTACAATCTGATTCGCATTGCAGATGGTCATGAACCACTGACTGCAATGCGCACTAGATTTTATAGTTTTGAATATTTAGTTATGCCTTTTGGATTATGTAACGCACCTTCAACTTTTCAAACTTTTGTTAATGATATCTTTCAAGATGTTGTTGAACAATTTGTAGTCGTCTATTTAGATGATATTTTAATATTCTCGAAAACACTAGATGAACATATTCATCATGTTCGACAGGTCCTAAATCGTCTTCGAGATCATGGTCTCTACGCCAAGCATAATAAATGCAAATTCCACCTCAAATCAATTGATTTTTTGGGTTATACGTTGTCCACTGATGGTTTAGTCATGGATGACAAAAAAGTCCAGAAAATCCTGGAATGGCCTGAGCCCAAAAACATTAAATCGCTCCAAGGATTTTTGGGTTTTGCAAACTTCTATAGAAGATTTATTAAAGATTAATCTAAAACTATTTCCAATCTTACTTCTCTTCTTAGAAAAGACATTCCTTTTGTTTTTACTTCTACAGCACGAAAGGAATTCGAAGCACTAAAAACGGTGGTCACCACAGCCCAAATTCTTTGACATTTTGATCCTTCTGCCTTGACAATAGTTGAGACAGATGCAAGCAATTATACTATTGCAGGGGTCATCTCACAATTAAATCCTGAAACAAATTTGTTTCATCCTGTTGCTTTTGAGTCACGTAAACTCATAGCCGCAGAATTAAATTATGAAATTCATGACAAAGAGCTTTTAGCTATTATCCATTGTCTTAAAAGATGGCGTTCTTTTCTTCTCAGCCTAGATAGTCCTTTTCAAATCTTAACAGATCATAATGCTTTGAAATACTTCATGTCTTCTAAAGTGTTAACCAGGCATCAAGCCAAGTGGGCTGAATTTTTGTCTGAATTTTCTTTCTCTATTTCCTATTGCCCAGGAAAAAACTGCATTGTCCCAGATATCTTGTCACGTCGGGACGATGTTTACCCACAGCGGGGGGACACATTCGCTGACAAGAACCCAGCAAATGTGCAATCAATCTTCAACAAATCAATGTTAACGACTCATCAACTTAATTCGATGACAATTCAATCTTTTCGAAATCCACTATCCAAAATCCTCGAAGCTCAGTCGAAGGACGAATATTGTTTAGGGTTAAAAGACAAAATACTCTCGAAGCAAGGGGCCAAAAGATTTAGTATTGAATCAGGCCTATTAGTCTTCGAAGGTAGAGTAGTCATACCCGACAACAATGAGATAAAATTATGGATTTTCAACAGTCGACATGATTCCCCATTAGCTGGTCATTTTGGTGTTGATAAAACCTACCAGTTAATAGCAAGAGATTTCTTTTGGCCAGGTATGACCAGGGAAATCAAGGCCTATATAAAAGCTTGTTACGAATGTAATAGGAATAAGGCTCCCCGTCACCAGAAGCATGGGTTGCTTCAACCACTTCCTATTCCCTCTAAACCTTGGGAATCTTTATTGATGGATTACATTTCTCAACTTCCTATTTCTAATGATTTTGATGCTATATTAGTAATAGTAGATAGATTTTCAAAAATGTCTATTTTCATTAAAACCACTACTACTGCTACAGCGGAAGATTTGTCAAAATTGTTTCTAGAATATGTATTTTCTAAACACAGCTTACCAAATGATATTATTTCAGATAGAGGCTCATTGTTTGTATCCACATTCTGGACCCAACTGTGTTGACAACTTAATATCACAAGGAACCTCTCCATGGCCTATCACCCTGAAACCGATGGTCAAACAGAAAGAGTTAACCAAATCCTTGAACAATATCTTCGAATTTATGTCAGTTACCAACAAGACAATTGGACCACATTGTTACCATTGGCCAAATTTGTTTATAATAACTCAACTCATTCTTCGACACGACAATCTCCCTTCGAAACCATTTATGGACGACATCCTTGATTCAACTCAATCCATGTAGGAACTAATCATCCTGCAGAACATTATCCTTGAACTATATCAGGACTTCAAGAAGAACTTAAAACAAATTTGGAATCAGCGATTCAAAGATACAAGGAACAGGCCGACAAACATCGACAATCTGCTCCTTCCTTTAAACCAGGCGACAAAAGATGGCTCGACGCACGAAACATTCGAACAACACAACCATCAAAGAAACTGGCTGAAAAGCGCTTGGGACCATTCGAAATCGACTCTGAAGTCTCTAAAACTGCATTTCGACTCAAGTTACCTCCTAAATGGCAGGCGATTCACCCTGTTTTCCATGTATCTCTCCTGGAACTGGCTCGAGAAATATACCCGGGCAAGAACCAACCCCCTCCGGAACCGGTCGAAGTAGAAGATCATCTAGAGTGGGAAGTAAGTCATATCCTTGATTCAAGAATACGCAAGGGGAAACTTCAATACCTCGTGGAATGGGAAGGCTTCCTCAATGACTCAGACAAAACATCCTTTGAACCAGCCATCAATGTTTCTAACGCCCCTGAACTCCTAAAATCTTTTCATTTGAAATATCCTTTAAAACCAAAACCTTAAAGTTTCTTTTATTTAAATTTTCTTTTATTTTTCTTTCTTTCTTTAGAAATCTAAACACCTCTTAAATTTCTTAGCCTTGTTTTTCTCTTTTCTCTCTCTTCTTTTTCTTTCTTCTACTTCTACATAAATTTTCTCTAAAAAACAACTAAAAGTAAAATCAAAAGTAAAATTAAATAAAAATAAAATAAAATAAATAGAATAAACATAAACAATAAAATAAAAAAATAATAAAATAAAATAAATAGAATAAACATAAATAATAAAATAAAATAAAAAAACTCTTAAATCTCTCTAAATATTTTCTTTCTTTTCTCTTTTTCAATTCTCTAAAAATACATTCTTTTCTTAAATTTAAAATTCTCTTTAAAATTTTCTTCTCTAAAATTTTATTCTCTCTTTAAAAATTTTCTTTTCTTCGAACCATCAAATCTTGTACGGCACGACCATTTCCTCGAACTTAACTTCAACCTCTAAATCTCCCTATAATAATTCTTTGAACAAATAATTCTTCTTTTCAAATTCTCTTTAAATTCTAAATTCTGTTTTTTCTTTTCTTTCTTCTTCCTCTCTTTTCAACAAAATTTACTAAAAAAAAATAAATAATAATAATAAAAAAATAAAATAAAAAAATAAAATAAAACTAAAATGTAAATTTTTCTACTTCTTTACATCTCCTTTTCATTTCAAATTTTTCCTTTTAATTTTTCTCGAACCAATCTTTTCATTTTCTCCAAAACTACCCTTATCTCCTTCCTGAATTTTTCAAATACCTCCTCCTCTCCTACCAGAACCACCTCTCCAATCTCCAAGAGTTCCTCTGCCACGTCGAAGGAAGCAGCGTCGATAATTGTGTCGACCTCCCCACATAACTCTTCCGCAAACCTTACTCATCGACCTTGACAAGGTTTCTTTGACCACACCTGGTCCAGTGTGTCTTCAGGTTCTTCAACTACATCCGTGGCTGGAGGGTTTGCCTCAGTTGGTAAAACTGGCGCAGGCTCCCCAATCGGGTCTTCAAGGGTATTCGATGTCTAAACAAAACTCATCAGTAACTTCATCCTTAAAAAATAACAATTGAAAACTTACCTCGAAGATGGGGTCAGGCTCTAAGAATAAACTTGGCGCCACCTCAACCTCTGCCTCTCTTTCCTCCTCGTCGTCTTCGATGACCACCTGTCGTTTCTTGGGTGCCCGCCCTGGAACAGGGACTTCATCTTCATCTTCCTCCACCAACTCGTCGACCTCTTCCTCAACACCTCGCTTTGAACTCGTGGCCTGGGTTACCCAGGTTGTGATCTCGTTATTTAGCTCCTTATCATTTTCCCCCACCAATTGTTCATCTTCAATCGAGACATCCCAAATGTCTTCGACCACCTCTTTTGTTTTAGGGATTACCCAAAACTTGGTCTTGGTGAACCGTTGTTCGATCTCTGCGTTCTTCGTCAATGCATCGCACGCCACTCGTTGCCAACGGCAAAACTCGCATTTCTGACGAGGGCCTCGAGTCACGGTACTTTCGACACAAAAATATTCCATGCTTTCACAAGCCGTTCAAGTTTGTGAAAATTGTCGCGTAATCATTCCCCCATCCGCTTTAGGGTGTGGAGGCGTAGGTGTGGGAGTAGGGCAGTTCATTATAAAAAGAGAAATTAATAAGTGAGGAAAAAGTTATAGAAGAAGGGAAACTAGTGTGGGAAGATGGCTCAAGCTCAATGGAGTTCGCGATTCTTATACCCGGGCATCTGTCACGCGCCACGTGACACTCGAGGCGAAAGCAGCTCATTGAATCAATAATATCGAGTCCTAAATCTATACTCAAAGTGCAGAAAGCAATTCTCCATAGCAACTGCGATTTTCCTTTGTGTACTTACTATTTAACTGCGCTAGCCTAAACTCTAAATCTAAATTAGTCAATCTCCCAATAGGGTGCCTTAGTCTCCTTTTCAATAAGCGACGCACAGCGCTAGGTTCAACGAAATAGTACAGTAGTAGTTTTTTCATTAAAGTATTGTTAATTAATTAAACAGGGGTAAATTGAGCATGGACGGATATTTAGTGAAGAGGGTCTAAGTGTATGTTAGTAATGATCAATGGAATGGGAATAGTGCGATGGAAGGGAGGTCAATGCGAGGAGGAACAAAGGATATAAAAGGGGTTGGGTATTTGGTTCGATATTCCTTAGAATTAAATTATAAATCGTATTTACATTAATAGTGGTGAATCTTTAAAGTTAAATCATTGTTATTGTATCTTTCTTTTATTTTCTCAATATTCATTTCTAAATCCTAAACCTTTGATTATTGAGTTTCCAACCCTTCGTGAGATCTTAAGAATTCCTATTACCTGTGAAACTATTTTATAATTCTTCTCGAACAAACCTCGAACCTGTAGCTCTTACTTCGAGTGACCTTCAAACCACTTCCTCGAATCATTCCTCTGTGCTTCGAAGAAGTTTCTAAATCTCTCATCTCACTTTCAGGAACATCCTCGACCTTGTGCGTAGGTCGTCCGGTGACACTTTATTGGTTTTCTTTCACCAGCTCAACATGAAATCGCATATTTTGTCAGTGTTTTTTTTTCATTCATCACTCATATCCTTTTCATCGTCTCCTCAAACATCCGTCAAATATTTTCAATTCCTCTATTTCTCATCTCATCTCTCCAGGTAAGTCATTCTTTTTCTTTTTTTTAATTTTTTTTAATTGCTAATAATTTATTTTTTCTCTTTTTTTTTATCCTTTTTTTTATTCTTTTTTATTCTTTTTTTTTGTCCTGTAAGTGCTTTTTTTTTGGTTTTCAAGGTTAGACTAATTTTGTTTTTTTTGTTCAATCTTTTTTTTTTCTTTTTTTTCACCCTCCACCATCCCCCTTTTTCCCCTCCTTTCTCCCCTTCTTGGCCACCTCAAGTCCCCCCCTTTCCCCCCTCCTTGTCTTCCTCCATACCACCCTTTCTCTTCTTCTTGGCCACCTCAACTCCCCCCTTTAATCCCTCCTTGCCCACCTCAACCACTCCTTTACCCCCTCCTTACCTGCCTCAAACTCCCCCCCTTACCCCCCTTTACCCCCCCTTTACCCTCCCTTTACTCCCCCTTTACCCCTTCTTTACCCTCCCTTTACCCCCCCTTTACCCCCTCCTTAGCCCCCTCAAGCCCCCCCTTTACCCCCTCCTTAGCCCCTCAAGCCCCCCCTTTAACCCCTCCTTGGCCCCCTCCTTGGCCCCCTCAAGCCCCACTCAAATCTCCCCTCATACTGCTCCACACCCCCCACCCACCACCTACTTATTGAATTGGTAACAATTTGATAAGTTAATGAATGATTTTTTGTAATTGTTCATTAACTTATCAAATCACTAACAATTCTATAAGATAGTGAATGATTATTAGCTATTTTTCACTATCTTATTGAATTGTTACCGATTTGATAAGTTAGATGTAGGGGGGGGGTTTGAGGTGGGTCTGAGGGGGTAAAGGGGGGGCTTGAGGGGGGCAAGTAGGGGGTAAAGGGAAGGTAAAGAAGGGGTAAATGGGAAGTAAAGGAGGAGTAAAGGGAGGGGTAAAGGGGGACTAAATGGAGGGGTTGAGGCAGGCAACGAGGGGGTAAAGGGGGGTAAAGAAGGGATAAAGGGAGGGTAAAGGGGCACTAGAGGGGGGTTTGAGGTGGGTAAGGGGGGTTGTGGTTGGCAAGGAGGGCATTTTGACAAAGTAAAAAGACTAATCTCTGCTTTTTAATTTTTTTACAGAATTTATTTTCTTTCCTTTAGTTTCTGGACATTTCCCCCTGTTTCCAAAATAAATCAGGTAATTTAATTTTTTATAAAAATTGTTCTTAGTAGATCTGTCAAGTATTGCAAATAAAATATTATATTTTTTCTCTCATTAAATATTTTCTTCCAAAAAAATTTTCCTTTTTTTTTCTCTTTTATTAAATTTTTTATTTATTTTAATTTGTTTTAATTTAACTTAATTTTTTAATTTTTTTTAAAATTCCCTTTTTATTTTCCTTTTTTTCAATTTTTTTTATCCTCTTTAATTTTTTTCATTTAATTTTTGATTTTTCTCTTCCAATTATTTTTTAAAGTTACATCAAGATAGATTACTTATTTATATAATGGTGCATCTGGCCTTAGTTTGCTCTAATGGCTATTATATAAAATAGGAAAACTTGATTGGGACTGGTGAAGATAATTGGTTGTAGAAATTTTCAATTTTAATTTCTTTCTTTTAATTTTGGATTTGTCTCTTCCAATTATTTTTTAAAGTTACATCAAGACAGATTAATTTTTTATAAAATGGTGCATCTGGCCTTAGGTTATTCTAATGGCTATTATATAAAATAGGAAATGTTGATTGGGACTGGTGAAAATAATTGGTTGTAGAAATTTTCAATTTTATTTTTTTTTCCCATTTGATTTCTTTGATTCAATAAATTGCAGGGGGGGGGGGGGTATTGCCAAATTTTCATATCAGAATTTAAAAAAAAAATTAACTTGAAATTTTGATGAAATTCTTTCCTTACTTCAATAAAATACAGGGGGGGGGGTATTGCCAAATTTTCATATCAGACTTAAAAAAAAATTGACTTGAAAATTTGATGATACCCTTTCCTTAATTCAATAAAATACAGTGGGGGTATTTCCAAGTTTTCATATCAGACTTAAAAAAAATTTGAATTGAAAATTTGATGATACCCTTTCCTTGATTCAATAAAATACTGGGGGGGGGGGGTATTTCCAAATTTTCATATCAGACTTAAAAAAAAAATTGACTTGAAATTTTAGTGATACCCATCTGTTACTTCAATAAAATGTAGGGGGGAGTATTGCCAAAATTTCATATAACACTTGCAAAATTCTTTACTTGAGAGAATTTTGGTGATACCCAACCCTTAGTTCAATAAAATGCAGGGGTGGGATTGGGAAATTTTCAAATATGACTTGAAAATTTAAACTAAAAAATAATTTTGAACATTAAAAATTCTTGAAAATTTTATTTAAAAGTGAATTTATAACATTAAAATATGAAAATTCAACTAATGATGGATAGTGTAAAAAAAAACAGGAAATTAAGATAAAAATTTATGTACAATTAATTATGAACAGTTGAAGTGTGAGATAAATAAAACAAACTAGTCATCAAACAATTTCATTCAACATTGAATTTCCACAACAGATTTATTAGCTTTAACACATTCTATCAAGAAATCTTTCTTTCTGGAATTTTCTTTATGATCAAGCTTATATTTCATCTGTTCCATGATATTTTGATGCTCTAGTTATTTCTCCTCTTTCTTTGATTTTTCAATACATAGAGATAACACAAATTTCTTCTCCTCCAAGTTTTTTGCCCTATCAACCTTCCGTAAAGAAAGTTCGTACTTCCTCTCCTCCAAGTCTTGTGCCCTATCATCCTTCTATAAAGAAATTTCATACTTCCTCTCCTCCAGTTCTTGTGCCCTATCATACTTCTGTGAAGATAGTTCAAAATTCTTCTCTTCCAAATCATGAACCCTATCATCCCTCCTTAAAGAGAGCTTGTATTTTTGCTTTTCAAACTTTAGATAGAGTCTCTTTAGCAACTTCCACTTGTTCTAGAGTGAAAAGAAATATTATTAAAAAGTAGAAGAAAATTAGAGTAAAGTATTAAGAGGTTTGGTATCACTTACCAGCATCACGTTTCTCCAAAAATTCTTCGATAGAATAAAAAGGGGTTTGAGATGAAGTGTCAATTTTTCTTCTTCTTTGAGAGTGGAAATTCAGACTACTTGAAGCCATTCTCTTTTTGTTCAAGGTCACATTTTCCTCCTCTTTATTCTCACTGGATTCTGACTCAGTTGATTGTGGCTCCAGCAGTAGTTCTACAGCCTATTTATAAATAAGAAAATGTAAATAAAAAAAGAATTGATAAGATAAAAGAAAAAAACGTACTTGAGTTATATCAGGTTAGTTTATATTGCAATAAGGATCTATTGAAAAGATATCTTTATTTGTGGAAGTTAAATGAGGGGAGGCTTGAGTAGAAGAAGAAGAAGGAAAAAGATTTGTTTCAACATCATGTTCAGAGATAGGATTTTCAACATCCAACATGCTTGTAGGATTAACATCAGCTTGCTCTCCAAAAATAAAATCCATCTCTTTAAAATAAGGACATAAAGATTCAAGTTTATCATCTATGGATTTGATGCCCTTACTGATATCAAGGTCAGTAATACCAAAACCGGTAGAAGATAAAAGAGTCTTTGCCTTCTTGTACCTGGCTTGATAATTCTTGAAGCCTTCAGACATCTGTTTTGGTAAATTATCTATCCTTCCTTTAGTCTTATTCCATAATTCGTTGGCCATTAGCAGATAACCATTAACTTTTGATGTGGGGGGCCGTCCTACTTTAGTTGCATACTCAGTACCAAAACAAGAATCATAGTTAGATTTCTTTTTTATCCAGTTGATAAGAATGAGATGATCATCTTTCTTTAGTTGAACAATAATGGATTTCTCAGAAGAGCAGGGGAAAGATGGAGTAGTGGTATTTGAAGAAAAACTGGTTGATGGCTGCATTTGAGAAGATCTATGATGACAAGGAATGTTAAGATAATTAAATATGAAAAGGAGCAGAAACAAGCAGATGAGGTAGCGAGATGAAAAGGAGCAGAAAAAAGTAGATGAGATGGCAAGATTAAAAGGAGCAGAAGCAAGCAGATGAGATAGCGAGATGAAAAGGAGCTGAAACAAGCAGATGGGAGAGTGATATGAAAAGGAGCACAATCGAATAGATGAAATGGGGAGAAGTTCTGAGCGGATAGAATGAACAGGATGGGGTGAGAATGGGAGTGCGCAGCAACGTAGAAGGCATTTACTGAGAGTAGTCCAAGATGTGGTTATGGCAGAAAGTTGTGCAACATGTGGCTATGACAGAAAGTTGTCCAAGATGTGGTTATAAAAAATTGAGTAGAAAAATGTCAGATAAGAGGTGAACATTTACACGTAAAGTGTCTAATAACCCAATTATTAGCAAAAATAAATGCGGAAGATAATTGGGGTATAAGGATTTTTATCCGCAATTAATTTAATTGTGGATTGGTCAACATTGATACCCCCTAATTTTTCAAAATAAATTCTGCCACATTTTTGGAAGTCAAATTAATAAGAGGCGCTGCATCTACCCAACTTAATAAATCTTCTCTGGCTACAATTAAATATTTATACCGTCCCTCCTTAATATGAATGGCATCCAAGGTAACCCTTCCAAGGAGAGTATTTTTGCTGGTATCATGTCAAGGTTCTTTCGGCCTTAAATAACTTCTTCTTTGACATTCTTCGCATGACTGAACCCACTGTTTAACAGCCATCTTCATGCCTGGACACCAGAATTGATCATCAATTCTTTTGAAAGTTTCTCCAACACCTCTTTGCCCAAAATCTTCATGCAGTGACTTTAAAACTAACTCTTGCCCTTTATTTTGAGTTAAAACTACTTGAGGATTTAGATACCTCCTTTTCATTAATCGTCAACCAGATAAGTAAAATGTAGACAACTTCCTTTTTATAGCCACCCATTCATCATCTTCACAATCTTCTGGCCTTTCTAAAGTCAATAAATATTTGAACAACAACAAATAAAAACCAGTCTGACCACAGCCTTCATCATGAAAATCGATTAATATAATATCAATGGGTACTTCCCTATCACCCATATCACCTGCACATGAATGAGCCAATAGACATTGACCAAAAATTTGATTCTTGATCAAGCTATGTCGATTTTCTTCATCTGAACCTTTTGATCTCTTAGAAACCAAATTCAAAAATACCTCTTTCTCTTCTTCACCCTTTTTAACCAAATTTTCTAATTCTCCAACATATACACCCTTCCTTAACCTACTACTATTCCAAACTACCACTCTATCTTCATCTATATACACAAAATCTTGTTCTACCTCTTTTTTACAGAATTTATTCACAACAATTTCATCAATTTTATCAACATAAAAATAATTTTCCAGTTTACCCTCATGGTGGAGGTCATCATCACAATCATCTAAACACAATAGTCCTGCCAGTTTAACCTCATGGAGGAGGTATGGAAAGTCTTCAGCTCCTTTAGTGCTGGCTTTAATCATAGATATATATTCATCAAACTCTTCTGAGTCTGAATCATCTTCAGTGGGTGGTATTCTTGACAAACCATCTGGCATAGTAAAAGATTTTCCAGGCTTATGAACTAAGTCAAAAGAAAAATGTTGAATGAATGCTACCCATCTAGCCATAGGTGCATTTGGAAAACTTGGGGAATAAATAATTTGAATTAAAGATTTTACATCCATTTAAAATTCAAAGTGTTGGCCCTACAAAAATTTTTTAAGTTTCTTTAACATTTTTGCCACTCCACACAGTTCCAATTTTTGCTGAGAATATCTTGATTTTACTTTGGTGAATACCACAGATTCACATCTAACTGGCCTAATGTAACCAGCTTTATCCATCTGAGACAAAACTTCCCCAGAAGCAACCTTACTTGAGTCAACTGCTAAATAAATCCTACCAGCATATTTTCCATAATCTAACTTGTGCAGGACTAAATCCTTCCCCACAACCTTCTTCAATATCTCAAAATCCCTTTCACACTCTTCATCCCACTCCAAGTATGCATCCTTTCTTGTCAACCTTCTCAACGGAGCTGCCAATGTAGAAAAATCCTTGATAAAAATTTGAACATAAACACATACACCTAAAAACCCCCTAACTTGGTTGTATTCTTGGGTCTTGGCCAGGACTGAATTTTATTCACTTTCTTCTTGGACATAATACTAACCTCTCTACATACCACATGACCTAAAATCTCTAAAGCTGGCACACAACATGAAAATTTTGAGCCTGAAATAGTTAAACCAGATTCTTCAATTCTAAACAAGATCCTCTCTAAAGTGATTGCATACTCCAAGATGAATCGTTGTATCCCTTGGTTCTCCTCCAACAATTCATTATCATAATCTGTTGAAGGTCCTTTAATCTCTCCATTTTCAATAAAGATTCCAGCATATTTAGGAATTTCATCTTGAAGAATCCAAGCGATCTGAGCTTGATAAAAAGCAACTGAATTTGTTGCTCCTTGAGGTAATCTTGTCAATTGTAATCATCCTAGCAGTGTATCAAAAGTAGTGAGAGGCCTAGAGTCTGGATGAAACTCTCTCTCATCATATCCCCCCATAATATCTCCTAAACTATAACACACTCTCCCAGAAAACGCTTCCACAAACTCCTCAGCACTAGGTGGTATACCAGCATCCTTTATTGTAACCCTATTTAATTCCCTGAGATCATGAAATACTCTAAGTTGGCCATTTGGTTTCTTGATACAAAATACCAGACTAGAATAACTTTATGATGATTTCTCATACAGTCCGGTGAAAATCTGTTCTCTGACAAATTTGATATAAGCTTCTTTTAATGCAGCCTTAATTGGGATTGGTTTTTGCTGCCACAGTTCATGACATACTACAGGAATCTTGTAAGGCTCCCCATAGGAATGCTTCAACACACCCCTCTCCTCTTCTACAAAAGCAATGGCCTTCTCTCGCTTGACCATCAAATCCAACAAAAACTTCTTCTCTTCTCCAGACAACCAACCATCAGGTCCAAAATTAACAACACCTAATCTATCAAAAGTGATTCTTGACGTTTCAGAAAATTCGGGTGGATTCTTCACCAAGGGACATTCATAAGGATCTCTTGTTAGCCTTGGTCTTCTCAAAGGTGGATTTAATTCAGTGGGTAGTGGTTTATTAATTGGTTGGATTTTATTTTCTACCTTCTTATATTTTGCTGCTTCCACATCTACATAAACTTGAGGTAAAATATTTATTTTTGTATTGCCATTGAAAATTTCATCAAAGGAATTCACTTCATTGTCAGAATCAGAATCAATATAAGTTGAAAAATATTTTATTTCACTTTTAAATTTAACTCTTTTCTCTTTTCCCTCGTCTAGTTTATCAACAATTTTTCCTACACCTTTAATTCCCTTATCCACCATAATATCACCAGTAAAAAGGTTGGCAGTTTATCCTCTTGCTGGAGGACCGGAATCGAATTATCACAAAAATTATTTTATAGTGTTTTAATTATACTAAGATTTTTTATAGAATTTTGATGAAATAATTACAGTTTACCCTCTTGCTGGAGGTCAGAAAAAAAACCATTCCAATTTTTATTCAACATAATATTTCCCATCTTCCCTCTTGATCCATTCTTGAACGTGATTGAAAAACTTGAAAGAGAAGTGAGACAAACCAAAAATTTGAAGACATAATGACAATTTAACCTATTATTAACAGAAAATAATTGAGAATCCACTTTAATTATCTCCAAGTGAGCTGAACAATTGCAATCCGGGATCTCATCCTGGGGAGAGATTGAAAAATTAGAGTGATCAGCCCCTGCTACCCCAAAAAATGAGGGTTTCCGAAATTCCCCTCTAAAAATAATTCACCAGAAGCCGTCCGTTTAATACACCGCTTCTTGATACATACACAACATTGACACATAGTGGTCACCCCAGGCCTAGTTTCACAACCATAATCTCCTGGGGGTGCTAGTCGCATATGAAGCCTTCTCATGTCGTCTACTTTAATCTCCAAACTAATACCCATACCAGCTCAATAACCAATCCCAGCCTCAAAATCCATTAAAAAAGGACCACCAAGAACAGTTTTAACCTCCCCTCTGGCCACATAAAAATGAACCTTTCCAACTGATCCACCAACACATAACTTAACATGCTCTGCTGTACCCATCAGCTCAGTGCATGCCCTCCAATACCTCTAAGATTACAACCAGTGCCAGATTTAATAGGCAGACCAATACTGGTAGCCTGCTCAAAAGAAATAATATTTATTTGAGACCCAGAATCTACCAGGGCCTTAACCTCTCTAGCATTGAGAGTAACCATCAAATAACCTAAAGGTGCAGAAAAATGAGTTTCCACCTCCTCACAAAACTTCTAAGAATTTTCACATATATATTCCACCTCTCCAGTGGATACTCTTCTCCTTGTCAGATGCTTCTTCTGCTTTTCTGAAAGGGCTGGACAAATCATAAATAATTTGCCTAGGGATAAAGGAATTTGAAGTTGATTCAATCTTCCTAAAACCGTTTCCATCGCATTCTCTTGTCCAGCAACAATGGGCCTCTCATATTGAGCCCTATATTTTGTTACCTTGGCGCTGGGCACCTCTTGGGGACCCACATTGCCATCTTCACTACTAATAACCCTAGCTCCATCACCAGCTACTTTCACTAATCCAGATCAATCACTGGTCCTTCTTACCCCTTCCATAGGAGTAGGACCACTAAAACTTGCACTGGGGAGAGATGCCAAAGGTAAATCCTCCTCAGAATCTGAATCTTTTTCCACAGGCATAGGCTCACCATTTAAATCCAACTTTCGAAAACTAGGAGGCCCCATATCAGCCATCCCCTTCTGCAAATTATAAATTTTGTCCTTAGAGTAAGGTTTCTTTTCCAACTTTTTAATTTCTGCCTTGCCCGGTTTAGCCCTTAATTGGCTCTGAATGCTACTCTTAGCTTTAGTAGCAGCTGCTTTTCTAGCAGCATTGACATTGTATTCACCTGCCATACAAATTTCCTCTGCCCTAACTACAGAGGGTAACTCCAAACCACAAAATGAATTTGAGTAAATGGCCTTATTGACCTCTTTAACTTTTCCTTTATCTACCTTTTCCACATCTTTACCATCATCAACTTTACCACCTTTAACCTTTTCTTCATGATCACCAGGTAACTCTTCAAACCTGGTCCTCTTCCCCAAATACATATTCCTCCTAACCAAATCTAAGGGAGCTTGATCTTCACTGGGCTTGATGAAAGATCCATCAGGGAATTTATAAACCTTTCCATCAAATTTAACTCTACCAGCATCCAAGTCCCTATCCAAAAAATAACATTATCCAGCCTTGTGTCCCCTCCTATTAAAATAAGAGCACACCCTGGACTTGCCATATCCACCTCTAAAACCATTCCCACCATTACCATTTCCATTGTTATTAAATCCATAATTCCTCCTCTCATAACCTCTATATTTTTAAGAAGAAGAAGAAGTTGAAGTTGAAGCCACAGGTGCTCTATTATCTTTTTGAGTCTCTTGAACAAATATATTTAATTGTTTAGTTAAATCAGAAAAGTGATTGACCATCTTGTTGTCTACATTTCCCCCAACTTTAGCAACAGGCTGTCCCATCTGAGCCTTCTTGGAGTATTGAGCTTGAATCATGATATCGTTATTTTCAGCAAATATTTCACTAACCTTGCTAAAATATTGAGTACAAGATTCTTGATATTTTTCCAGTGCCATGAGTTTTAAGTAGCTTTGAATATTCTCCTTGATGATATCCAAAGCCGGCATTTTCTGTTCACCATTAGGCAGTTCTTTCATCAAATTTTCCTAGACATTTCTTTTAAAACATCCATCCTAATATACCTACTAAAAGTAGACCAGAATAGATCCTTGGCCTGATTTTCATGGCCCAATTCCTCCACCAAAATCAGATATTCCACCACTTCAGAAAACTGTCCACATAACTTTTTGAAGTCCACCATATTAGAAACACCATCTTTAGCTTGCCAATCACTGACAATCTTATTGAGATCCACCATAGTATACCTGAAACCCCATCTATCAACCATCCCTTTTGACAACCTTATCCAATCAAACTTTTTATAACCCTCCATAGCAATGACCTCCTTTTCCACCTCTCTGTCAACAATAAAAAGCCTGATCTACTTTATCATATCCAGGTTAGTAGCTCCATCCACCAAAGCAGTAGCCTCATGTCTGCTAAAAAACCATTTAACTTCTTCCCCATTAAACTTGGGCCCATCCCAAGAAACAATACTAAATGATGGTGTCATAGGAAGAGACACACCAGATCCAGAAGCAGAAGACATCCTAATAGATTAGTTTAAAGATAAAGTGTTCCAATAAATGAGCCTCTTGCAGGCTAAGATAAATAAATTGATAAGAGTTTCAGAAAGCAAGCCTCTTGCAGGCTAAAAGTCCAAGTATCAAGTAATTTCTTTTAAAAGCTAGAGAAATCAAACCCCACTTTTGGCGCCAAATATGTATGTAGACTCTTACAGTCACCTTGCTTTAAGCAGAATCCAAAGGAGTTGGATAATCAGAGAAAACCCTGTCCCTCTAAATTAATTTGTGAGTTTTTTAGATCAATAAGCTTAAAAGTCTGCTTGATAATAATAAAGAATGAAACCCTGTCTAATTAAAGCTTGTTAGGATGATTGAGCGGTTCTTCTGTGCAAAACAACTGAAATTCAATAATAAAGTTACACCAGATACAATATTTTAAAAGAAAGTAGTTTTAATGTTTTTAAATTTTAATAATTTTTGAGAAACGATACTATAAATGAGTTCCTGGAGTTGATACCTTTTTAATGATACCCTATATCTTAATGTTTAAGAGTTGTTGAGTAAAATATTTAAAGTGTAACATAAAATTGTTATTTTATAAGGGTATTATAAATAAATAATTATTTTGTTGTTATATGTTAAAAATTTTTAATAATACAAAAAGACTCTCAATATCGAAACTAAAAGAAAAAAAACCTGTATCAGACTAAGATTCTCTCTCTTCTATCTGATTCTCCTCCTTTAGGCCTTTCCAACAATACCCTACATGCATAGGATCTACAATAAACTATTGATCTAACAAGCATAATAAATTCTAACCAAATTTTGCCACTATAGCCAAACTTTTCTGCATTGACCAAACTTTGCACTGGTGATCAGACTTTTTTACAGTGACCAAAATTTACCACAGGTGATCAGACTTTTCTACAGTGACCAAACTTTGCACTGGTGGTCAGACTTTTCTACAGTGACCAAACTTTGCACTGGTGATCAGACTTTCCCATTGTGAGCAAATTTTGCCACAATTAGCTCTTTTTGCCATAATGAGCTAATTTTGCCATAATGATCTCATTTGGCCAGAGTGAGCTAAACTTGCCACAGTGAGTTAATTTTGTCACCATGACCAAACTTGGCCACTATGACAGAATTTTTCCAGTACACTTCGCTTTTTGCACCGGAAAATCACCGGAGCAAACCGGAGCGCACAGGAGAGCACCAGAAAAAAGTGGCCATTCCAAGAGCACACTTCATTCACCAAAAATACAAATCCATAAAACCATCAAATCACAAAGAAAATACCACATATAACCATTCCAAAACACCAAAAATCAACCCAAAACAATCCAGTTAACTCCCTTCAACCAAATTATCACCTGGTAACACCATGACTTTCTTCCAACCAGGTTCCAATCAAATTTTCACCTAAGTGGCCTACCCAGATTTGGAATTCCACAGCGTTGTCTCAGAAATTACTATTGAAAGACTTAAACTTGACCTATATGTAACTTCGATTGAGTTTTGTTTCATCTATAAGTACTTTCAGTAATTTTTGACTCTTACTATCAATTTTTTCATTTATACCTCAACTTGTATTCCACCTGTGGGTTACTTAGATTTCAAGTTTTTTTAATAACTAGTAATTCAACATTCCATATTTTTTGGTGAATGCAATTTGGGCCATCATAAAACTACTCTACAGGCTTTGGATTCTGATTGTGAGTTAAATCATTGTAAAAAATTTAATTATGTGTTTTTTATATGGGAAAATACAATTTCCAATACTATTTTCTAGCCACTGTACTAATTGCACAATTCTAAGAAATGAACATATACCAGTATCAGGAGGTATTAATGTTGACCAATCCACAATTAAATTAATTGTGGATAAAAATAATTATACCCCAATTATCTTCCACAATAATTCTTGCTAATAATTGAGATATTAGAACTTTTAAATTTTAGTGTTCACCTCTATCTGAAATTTTTATCCTCAATTTTTCATAACCACATCTTGGAAAATTTTCTGGATGTGCCAGCCTCCCTACCTTGCTATGCACTCCCATACTGTCTATTCATTCTATCAATTCAAAACTGCTCCTCATTTCATCTATTTTTTTCCTCTCATTTTCATCTTCAAATATCTCAAAATGCCTTTTCATCATAGATCTTCTCAAAGGAAGGCTTCCCCCTGTTTTTCTTCAAATCCCACTATTCCCTCTTTACCCTGCTTAGCTGAGAAATCAAAGACTGTTCAACTAAAAAAAGATGATCATCTAATACTTATCAACTGGCTGAAAACTAAAACTAAATATGATTCTTGTTTTGGTACTGAGAATGCAACTAAAGTAGAACAGCCCCCTGCATCAAACATCAATGGATATCATCTAATGGCCAATGAATTATGAAATAAGACAAATGTAAGGATTAATCTTCTACCTAAATTGATGTCAGAAAGCTTCAAGAACTATCAATCCAAATACAAGAAAGCTAAGACTCTTTCTTCTTCCACTGGTTTTGATATTACTGACCTTGATATCAGTAAAGGCATCAAAACTATAGACAATAAACTTGATTCTTTGTACCCTTACTATAAAGAGATGGATAATATATTTGAAGAGTGAGCCAATGTTAATCCTGCAAACATGCTGAATGGAGAAGATGATATCTCCAAACATTATTTTAAAAAAAATCTATTTCCTTCTGCTTCTACTCAAGCCTCCCCTCATTTGACTTCCACAAATCAAGATATCTTTACAATAGATCCTTATGGCAAAATTAACCAATGTGATCCCAATCCTGTGAGCTTTTATTTCTTGTCTAGTTTTTTTATTTATTTATTGATATCTCTTTTTTTATTTCTAAAAAGACTAATGAATTAAATGAGAATCCTCAAGCAAGCAAGTCTGAAGCTAGAATAGGAGAAGAAATTCAAGCATTTTTTAAAGAGGGATGATAAAGCACATTACTTGGAGGAAAAGAAATTTGAGATAAATAAAGTGGAGAAGGCTCTTGAGTAAAATTTCCTATTGGATAAAATGAAACTCAAGTATCAACTTGAATATTGTTTAAAAAAGAAAGTTTTCTTGATAGAATTTGTTAAATCTAATAAATCAGTTGAGAAAATTTAACACTTAAAGAAAATTTTAGATGACAAGTTTTTTTATTTCATTCATATTTAATTCCAAAATTGTTTAGAAAGTTTCCATGATAGAATAAATTAAAGCTAATTACTTTGTTGAGGAAATCGACTGCTTAATGAAAATGTTTTATGACTAGTTTTTTTTATTTTTTTCATTCATATTTCATTCCAAATTTTTTTCAAGTCAAAAAATTAGACATATTATTTGAAAATTTGGCAATACCCCCCTTGAAATTTACTCTGGAAGGGGGTAAGGATTACCAAAATTTCATTCTATTTCATAAATAATTGAGTAAATTAATTAAAAAAGATAATCAACCAAGTAAAGGAATCTTAAAAACTATCTATAAATGATTTCATAAGTGAAGTCATAGAAAAAATATGACAATAATGGTATTATGAACTCATTCATAGAATATAATTCAATGAACACCTTTATACAGCACAAGGGCTCAATGGTACAATACTTAATTTGATAGATTATCTTTAATAACTGATAAATTAAAAATTTAAGAAAAAAAATTAAAATTTTAAAATCCTTTAATTACCATATTAAGAACCCCTCCCTAATGTTTTAGTAGCCATTTACCCTTCACCCCTTACATTACTTACCTGGTTTATCAAACTTTTATTGATATGAAAAGAACATCCAAAATGAGTAATCATTTTCAAGATTCCAATCCAGGAGATGACTTAGTAGTTTTATGATTATCTGTTTAAAAAACCAAATTTCTTCAATAATCCTGTTTTTTAATCTAAATTCAATGATACATTAATTATCCTTAAAGTATAGTCCATGGCCTTTGATTTTAGCAGGTGAAGGGATTGGTCTTCCAGTAATAGGATTGATATAACAGAAAAGCCAAAAAGTAAGCATATTAGATTCAGTTTTGTCAACATGGCTCTGGCCATGAGATCCTGCATAGTTAATGATAACATTAGAATAAAATATATAATCATTACTAAGTTTAACCCATTCTATATCTGCCCAATTGGGAATTCCAGTTTTCTTGGCCAGTTTATGATTAGATTGAAATGTACAAATATATAATTTCTAAGTGAAATTGGCCAAGAAATAAATGAGTTATTCTAAGTTTTGGAGATAAAAGGATAGATAATCATCATATAAGTGTTTCAGATACCTTATTCTCTAATTATAAAATATAAAAACATGAAATAAATTAAGTGAAATTTAGAAAAAAGGCTCAAGTTCAAAGGTCAATATCTCAGCAACAACTCAAAAAGATTCAAATCCATTTATGGGAACTAAAAGATAGGCTTCAGAAAAATTTTCAGCTAAAAGAAAATAAGATTTGAATAAACCTAACCCTAATTTTGAATCTGATTTTCAAAATTGCACAAAAATTTGAAAATTGATGTTGGAAATTCCAGCAAGATGGAGATATAAGCCTAAATAATCATCAGATAAGAGTTTCAGAAGCCTTATTCTCTAATTATGCAATATAAAAACATAAAATAAATTAAGTAACGTTTGGAAAAAAAGGCTCTGCTTTTAAGGTAAAAATCTCAGCAACCACTGAACCAAATTCAAACCTGTTTGTGGGAAATGAAAGATAGGCTTCAAGAGAATCTTCAATTAAAGAGAATTTTATTTAAATAAACATAAACCTAATTCATTACATACAAACATGAAATAAAAAAAATTAAATTGGGAAAAAAAGGCTCAACTTTAAATTTCAATATCTCAGCCACCACTCAGAAAAATTCAAATATGTTTGTGGGAAGTGAAAAGTAGTCTTCAGGAGAATCTTTATTTAAAAGTAATTTAGATTCAAATAAACCTAACCCTAATTCTGAGTCTGATTTTAGAAATTTTACAAAACTTGAAAAGTGGTAATGGAGATGAGAACAAGAAGAGTAAAAATAAGTCCACTGTTATCCATATAAGATTCATGCATATACTTAAGTATGAAATTTTCATAGAAGGAAAGAAATATCATATAGGAATGAAAAAAGGAGATGAAACTTACCTTGATTAAAAAGTAGGAAAAGTAGAGTGAGAAAGAGTGATGTTAGAATTTGGGGGAAATTGAATATGGATTAAGTGAAATGCATATAGAATGTGCCATGTATGTGTTTTAATGACATTGAACAGAAAAAAGTTTAATAACAAAAGGGCAGATAATGACCATTCCAAGGAGGAATTATGAGTAGGGTGATAAAGCTAAAAATGAAAGAAAAGAGGGAGAAAAAAAGGTTAATTTTACCATATAAATCAAAAATAACCACTTAAAAAAATTTAGATCCAAAAAAGAAGAAAAAAACAGAAAAAAAACAAAAAAAATTAAAATTAGAAATAAAAAAACCAAAAAAAATTAATAAAATGACTTACCTGGAGAGATGAGATGAAAAAATAAATAAAACTGAATTGTTTGAGGAATGATTGAGGAGAGGAGGAAAGGATATGAGGGATGAATGAAAAAAAGAAACAGTGAAAAATTATGCAATAGCAGAAGATAGGCAATTTCATGTTGAGCTGGTGAATGAAAACAAATAAGAAATCCAAAAAAGAGACATTCAGTTTAAATTCAAAATAAAAATAAATATGCAAAAAACAAAAACACCAAACCAAGTGAATAAAGCACACAAGCTGAAAATCTGGAGAGTATGAAAAAAAATTAAAAGGGTTGTGTTTCAAAATGTTGGAGGGTGATTGGCATAACAACAGAGAATATACTGGTGGAAAGAATAATTTGTGATTCAAGGGAGGGGAGAGCTGGTGCAATTTTTTGGATCCTCTTCTTCATAAAGATAATTGAAAAGACATATAAGCTAAAGTGTCTTCCAAACCTGAGTCAGAATCAGATTCAGCAGCTAAAGCTAATGTGATAGCATTCATAGCTGATTGAAGTTACTTCCTATTAGAGAGGTGCTTTATTATTTTTTGGTGGAAGGTATAGGTGATGAGTTTGAAGTGGAAACTTGCCACCAAATGAGCAGGTGGGGTGTGTAGATAGAAAAAAAATGTTATGTGTTTTCCACCAAAATTAAGTAGCATAGAGTGAAGACACAGATAATGATGAGAAAAAATATTATGTGTTCTCCACAAAAATCAAGTAGCATAGAGTGAAGAGACACATAAAGATGGAATCCACAATTATATGTCATGTGAATTGCTTATAAATCAATCATGGAAGTGATGAGTTTGGGATCAGGAATTAGGAATGGAAATTGGGGTATAAGAGGTGGGATAATGCATTATTGTGCAATCCTTAACCACTAGCCCCAGGGCTGGTGGATAAGAGTTATCTGCAACTAATAATGTCTGATCCTGGCCAAAAAAATTCCTGATCCCTAATTGCAGATTTCTGAACATTGATACCCCCTATTACTTTGAAAAACTCATTTTATGTGGTTAACTATTATCATATCATCAGATGCAAATGTAAGCACCTGATAGCAGGTTCCAATACCTTTCTTTGATTTAATTTAGTTTTTAATCAGCTTTAATTCTTCATAGAGGGCTGCACACTGAAAACTGAAAATTTAAGCCCACATAGAATCAAATATGAGTTATTTTTCAATCAAAAATGAATTGAAGGAATTTTATCTTCTAGAAGGCTCCAGATTCTTTTATGATGTATGCCTTATGCATATTTTTGATGTAATCATGGTGCATATTCACTAAGTTATGGGAGCCTCTAAGCTGATAACATAATTTAATCAAAAACCCCAGAAAATAATGTGACTCACATAAAGAACCCAAAATAAAGCTGAAAAACTAAAATAAAAAATGAAATAAAATCATGAAATAAAAACAATGCATAAATTCAAAAACTGAGTGGGATTAAAAATCTTCCTTCCACCACTGAGGATCACCCTTATTCTTGCCCAGATCTGAAATTATAAGTGGAAGAAGCTTCATATCTACTAGATCCTGAGCCAGTGGATAAGACAATGAAAAATCATTTATTTAATTCTAATACCCTAATTTTCAGTAATAATGGAAGATCCCCAAAAAAAAATTTGATTTAACTCAAACTATAAAATGTCCTAAACCAGAGAACCCATTTATTTTCAAAAAAATGATGGAAAAAAATATGGTTATTTTTACTTTTATCTTCCATTAATTAAATGGTTTATTACATAAATTTGAAAACTCCTATTAAATCTATTAAAAATTGAAAAATGGAAAAAATTTAATTGAAGAAAAAAATCCAATGAGCCATAAATAAATTAATTTTCCAAAGTAAATAAAATTTAAAATTTATACCCCCAAATAAATAAATCTAAATCTAAATATATACATTTAAAAACAATAAAAATAAAAAACATACACTACATACACTAAGAAAACTAAATCTAAAACGTATGACAGTCCTCAAGGGTAAATAATTGCTTTCATGAAAAAATGTTTTCACCAAGAAACATAATCAAATTGTTAATTTTAAACAGAATTATCAAGGCTGCATGAATTATAACTACTTAAAACACTTTAAAATGAATTTTTTTTCATGAGGTTATCATAATTTCAGTTTTGATATTTAAAATTTTTTAGTCAATTGATATTCAAAATGTTCTTTCATTAAAAATTATGTGAAGTCCACATCCAAATCTTTTTTGATAGTTATAGAAATAGATGAATGAGTTTCATATTAAGAAAAATGCCATGTAATATTTTTTATGAAATTCTAATAAATAGGAATGCACTTGTCCATGAGACCTAAATGAATACTAAATAAGACTCTTAAAAATAATTTTGCATTATACTTACACATAAAACAAAAAAAATGTGTGATATATTCACCAGAAAAAGAAACATGGGCACCTGATAGCAGGTTCCAATCCCTTTCTTTGACTTAACTCAATTTCAGCTAAACTGTAATCTTCTGGAAAGAGTGTGCACAGAAAAATGAGCACACTAGCTTGCACAACAACAAATCAAATTTACTCTTATATCAAAACTGAATATAGGGATAGGCACCTGCTAGCAGACACCATTTGATTTATTGTGGTGATTCTGAGTAAAGCCATATAATGAGTTTTAGTAATAGTACAGCTTCCTCGAAAAAATGAACATTTAAACAGAATTTATAATGGATTATAGAAAAATAAGAAAATGTGCAGAATATTCAAAGATAAACTTGTAAACTCTTCTTTTATATGAATAACAACTGACATAATTTCAGAAAACACAAAAAAACACAGTTAAATATTCTGAAATATTTACCACCTTATACTTTGCTTCAACACAAACAAATAAAAATTGAGGTAGCCATACAACTTTCAATATTTCTTAAATGAATATGATTTTCATGATTTTTAAGAACTGTATGATTCATTAAGTGTTTCATTTTTTATTTCAGTACTTTTTAGTTTTTGGAAATTTATGATTTTTAAAAAAAAATTGAATTTTTTATTATTTTTTTATATAAACAATTTTTTGAAATTTTTGATTTTTATTATTTATTTGATTTTTTATTTTTTTTAATTTTTTATTTTTTTTTATCTTTTGAAATTTTTTGAAATTTTTTATATTTATGATTTTTATAATTTTTTAAATTTTCACAATCTTAATGATATTCTTGTTTTATCTGATTTGTTTGAATTTTATGATATTCTTGATCTTAATAATTTTTTTATTAAATTTTCAATTTTTAATTTTTCTTTGATTTTTATGATTTTTTTGACTATTTTATTTAATTTGATTTTTATTATTTTAATTATTGTTTTAAATTTATTGATTTTCATGATTTTCTTGATTTTTTATCTTATATATTTTTTACATTTATTTTTGATTTTTTGATTTTTTGAATTTTTGAATTTTTATATTTTTTGATTAGTTGATTTTTATGATATTTATGATATTTATGATATTTATGATATTTATGATTTTTATGATTTTTATGATTTTTATGATTTTTATGATTTTTATGATTTTTATGATTTTTATGATTTTTATGATTTTTATGATTTTTATGATTTTTATGATTTTTATGATTTTTATGATTTTTATGATTTTTATGATTTTTATGATTTTTATGATTTTTATGATTTTTATGATTTTTATGATTTTTATGATTTTTATGAGTTTTATGAGTTTTATGAGTTTTATGATTTTTATGGTTTTTATGATTTTTATGATTTTTATGATTTTTATGATTTTTATGGTTTTTGATGATTTTTGTCATTTATTTGATTTTTTGATTATTATAAATTTTATTATTTTTGTTATTATTAAGACTTTTTCAATTTATATAGTATTCATAATTTTTAAAAACTTTTTAGAATTCTTTGATTTTTATTAATTTTATAATTTTATAAAAAATTTTGAATTTTATGTTTTTTCTGACCTTTTTCATTTTTTTGATTTTCATGAATATTATGTTTTTTTTGAATTTGATGAAGATATGGATTTTCATCAATATTATAATTTTTGAATCAATTTTATTTATACTTATTTAAAAATTGTTTTTTGGTATTAATTGGTTTTCTTTGAGTTGATACATTTTTTTGAATACACTAAGGGGGCTACAGTTGGATATTCAATATCATGTTGCATATTGCATAGATATGTTAAGCAGGAGAAATGTTCATTTGCCCTTATAAATTTTGACTTTCCACTTTTACATGGGGGGACAAAAATTGTCAGCCTACATATTCACAGGACTGAGTAAAAAGTACTTATAAATTATGTTAAACACATGTTCTATACAAGGGAACAATAAATAAAGGTGCACAAGTTGTATAAATAAGTATAATTATTGATAAAATACAATATATGCCATTATAATACCTTATATACAAGCTTATATCCACCTTTTATATGTCTTATGTACTTAATATTAACTTGAAATATGTCAGGGTAATCTTAAGAACCTTAAACATAAGGCTACATAACTTTTAAATAGACTTAAAGTGGTTATTTTCATTATTTTATGTAAAAAACAAGAAATACACTTTAAATCACTTAAAAGTTGAATATATGCACTAAAAATTTAAAAGGGGATATCCAAGTTAGAAATTTTAAATTTTTTAAAAGGTATTTCACAACACAAAAAGAAAGCTACAAACTTGAAATTTATTCTAAGTAAAAAGGTGTTTTGGGTGTACAATATGCCATATATTAAAAAACAATCATGGTTGATTTGGTGGAAAAAAGAGGTATTTTGAAATGGAAGATTTCTAACTTTGATACCCCCTAATATTACTAAAAATGTGCTTTGAAAGATAAAATTTTAATAATTGGGACTATTTATTTGACTATTCAAATGCATAAAAATGACACTTTTCAAATTTGGTGTTTTTTATGCCAGAAATGACTTCTGTGTACTGGCCACATACTTCCTGCATTATTCCTGTGGGAATAACTTCATTTTTAGCAAATTTAGATTTTTCACACTATAATTACCCCACATTCTATGCCCACTGTGGGGAAACACACTAAAATAGGGGACAGGTGCTTATTTAGTGTCCTAGCTTAATTATAAATGCATTGACCCTCTTTATATGCACTAATTTCATTAATAACCTCAATCCTGACACTTTAATTCACTACCATGCTTAAATTGGCATAGATTAGTCAAGGATTTACCCATGCAAGCGCCTTACACGGACTGCATGTAGTTACCCCACATCTCACACCCTTTATTGGGTTTTTAGATGGTTTCTCAGTCAATTTTGGTTATTTTTGAATGGGGATTTCACATATTATTACGTCACAATTAGCCCCAACATTTCTACTCTTAATCCCCCCTATTATTAAGTAATAATTAGTCTTAATTTTCCCTTTTTAGTCTTTTATTTTAATGTATGATAGGCATATACTCTCTGTTTTTCTTATTCTTTATTTTTGATGGATTATCCCTATTACCACTGGATTTTAGCAGGTGATATCATTCTAATTATGTTACTGGTCACTCTTTATGTTGTTGGGCATGTCTATCAGCTAGAATGAGGTGTCATTAATTGTGTATGGAGCTGGTAAATCAAGGGGTTCATTGGGGAAGTTATTGTGTATAAAAGGAGGGGATTTTTGGTCTTATTTTCTACATTCTTCATCATTACAATTAAACATATAAACAATTCAATTACAATACATATCAATAGTACTTATAAAGTCTTTGAATAGTATCTGAATTTATTACATCTATTTTTCTTATATAATTGGTGAGATTAAAATTACTGAGACCCTTATATTGAGTTATATTTTAATACTTATTGGATTTGTACTACAGTATTCATATAAGACCATTTAAGTCTTCTAGAAAACTGACCATTCAAGCTAGGTCATTTCTCTGTACTTGACCTCAGCCTGAAAATTGGGGACCTTTCCTCAAGAATTCTGTTGGTTATCTTCCAGTAAGTAAAAATTCAAAGAGAGGCTATAAGTAAATAAAATCCCTATAGAGATATTTGGATAATTACAACAGGTTGGGGTAACTTATATAGTGATTTCAGAAAAAGAAGCCCTTTTATATAATAAAATTTTGATATTGAATTAACAATTTTACCACAAATTTAACATATAATTGTTTATAGTAGGAGTCTGTCAATAGACCAATTAATATTGTGATCTTTGTAGATAAAATTTTTACCACTAATTTAACATAAAATTGTTTTTAGCGGGAGTCTGTCAATAGAACAAATTTTTGTGATCTTTGCAGATAATAAACCAGTTAAACTGATTAATTGTTTTCTTTTAACAGGACTTTTGATCCCTTTTTATTGGTTTGTAAAATTCATTTAATATTTAGAAAGAATCTTACTGACAGATTTTCTTTTTTAAGTATAAAAACACGGCTACATATTGTAGACCAGTTAAATCAAGAGACCACATAAAAGCATATTTGACCTTTGGCACTTATAAATTCACTTCATACCTACAAGTAAGCAATAAAATTTTCTTCAGTGGTATTGATAAATACTGATAAAACTCCTTTTGAAGTTTTAAGATCTCCAAATTCAATTTTTGATTAAATTCCACATAAAAATGTGTGACAACAATGATATTGTGAGTAATAATGCAAAACCTTATAGCTTAAGATCTAGAGCTGAAAAAGCTGTTACAGGACATTCAAATGGAGGGCCAGGATTCCCCCACAAACAGCAACACTCCACAAATGTCTCTGGATGAAAGGTAAAAACTGTTAAAAAAGGTATCAATAAAGTAAACAAGAAATACCTTACAAGAACAAATTCACTCCCTATCCACTCTACTGAAAACCTTAACAATAAGAGTAAACAACATAGTAGACAAGATAAAAAATCTGGAGAAAAGAGAAGCTCAGGGTTTCATAGAAGTCAATAAAGCTCAAGTGGAAACAAAAGCTCAACCAACAACAGTTGCACCCAACAATTCCATAGCCACATCTCCAGCCCAAGAGGAGGACCAAAAGATTACTGTAAGAAAATGGAAGTGGGACTGGTATTCCCAAAACTAAAACAACCCTCAACAGCAGGGCTCCAGAAGTCACCCTTACAGGGGAAAGCCAAGGAGAGGCAGAGGAAATGGAATAAGACCTTGGTAAGTCATCCATCTTCTCAGGATCAATTATATAATCCTAACAATGAATTACTTATAGGTAATGAGATTGATAGAGAGTTACTGGATATAATTGATAAGGATTTAATAAATTATTCATTTGAAAATAACATGTTTAACTTTTCTTTAAATGATGAAAATGTACATAGTTTTATTGACCAGCAGGATAATGATATTAATTTAAAAATGGAACCAAATGAATTAAATCTTGAACCTGATGATGAGTCTTCTGAATTGGACACAGCAAAAATTGAATATTTTCTGAAAAAAAATCCAATGGAATCTAAAATAATTAGCAAATTATTATTAAGAATGAAAAAATTGGAATAATTCTCTAGAGAGTCAAACAATAATACAGAAAGTGCATTATTAAACCTCACACAATCATTGAGTACAACAGCCAATAGGTTAAAAATTATTGAAAATTCAAATAATGAATTAATCAATGAAAATAAAAGATTAAACTCTGAGATTAAGAATTTAGAAAATAAGTTGGAACATTCTCAGAATATTATGGCTACCATAGAGGGACATGTAAAATTGTCTTTCTCAAATGTGAATGATACCTTAAATCATGTACCTGTAATAAAAGATAGGTTAAAAAGAGTAGAAATTTAAATAGCTAACATTTTGAAAAATACTGATAAAGCAAAAGATAATACCTGTTATGTGGAAAGAGTACCAGTCTTTATGAAACACTCAGATTATAAACCAATGATTGAACATGAATATAGTGTCATGGGCTCTGAGAAGATAAAATCAGTAAAGGATGAAACAAATGATCATCTTTCTAAAATAAGTGAATCAATCAATATTCCCCAGGTTAGGGAAGCAAAAACAAACCAAAAGAGCTGGCCTAAGTTAGATCACCACCCTTCTTTTGACAGGGATTAAAAATCTGATTGACAACAATTCATTCAGAGAATTGATAAATTAAAATTTTCATACAAATTACCTGATGGAGAAATTACATCAAAATTGATATCTTTATTTAAAGATGTGGCCTTATTATGGTTTGAATATGTATTGAGTGATTTAATTAACAACTCCTGGAATGAATGGAAGGCACTAATTAAAAGGCAATTTGGTGGCCCAAAATTTAGAATCACTCAACAAATATTATATGAGAAAGCCATATATCATCCAAATACTGGAGATAAACCCATGGTATTTTAAATGAATTTAATAAAAATCATGAAAGCCATGGATCCAAAAATGGATTATGATGAGTGGAAAGAAAAAATAATATATAAATTGCCTATATCAGTCAGAGAAACTATTGTAGCTAGAACTGAAACCATCAGAGATACTTCTGGGTTTATTAATATATGCAATGAAATATTATTGAACCACAAATATGAAACCAGGTATAATAATTACAAGCAAAGTGTTGAGATAGTAAAACCTACTACATATAAGCTACCAGTGGAGAAGAAAAAACCTTCAGATCCCCTTTTCCCTAAAAGAATAGAAAATAACACTTGCTACAAATGTAATGAACCTTGGGCTAAAGGTCATACTTGTAAGAAAAGAATAAATGTTATTTAAAACTCACAAGATTCTGAACAAAGTAATCATGAAGATGAAAAGGAGGAATATAGTGAGGATTGTAAAAGTAACATTTCTTACAGTGATGATGAAAATATGATATATGTATTAGAACAGTATATTATGTTTCTGAATGATGAAATATCCATACAGATACATCTTTAACTTCGACTGAAGAAGCTTAAATTATCAAAGATGTATCTCATGATACTTACAAAATAACACCTATTAGAGCACCTATTACTATCTTTGGAAAAGAAATGAATTCAATTATTGACACTGGGGCTGCAGGTAGTGTAGTTTCTATTAACACTTTCATGAAGCTAGATAGTAACTATCAGGAAAAACTAGAACCTGTACAGAAAAAGAACTGGAGGGGTTTTGGTTCAGTATTAAATCCAATCGGCAAATACAAAACTGCTGTATTCTTTAAATATCATAATGGATATGTAAGAGCAGTGTGTGAATTTGTGGTAATGAATAATAAAAATTGTAGTGATTGGTTTATTATTGGCAATGACTTATTGACCAAATTTGGAATCAAACTAGATCCTTCAAATAGTTGCTTCACTATAGGCGTAAATGGGAAAAGGAAATTCAAGATTTACTCTGCAAATTCAGTTTATTCCATTGCTCCTAAAGAAGAACATCTGCAAGATGGAAGAACCACCTCTGAAGTGGTAGAATTGGAAAATGAAATACAAAAAGCCTCTTTCAGTCCTCAACTCTCAAAAATTGAAGAAAATAATATTTTGAGATTGATAAAATCTTATCCTATGACATTTGCTCATGGTTCAAATGAACTAGGATTGGTCAAAGACCATGAGATGAAAATCTCTTTAAGTTGTGATCTGGATTATATTCCTGGAAGCTTGAAAAATAAACCTCACCCAGCTTCTCTTGAAAAAAGGAAAGACATTGTAGACAACATTAAAATGTTTTTAGAAATGGGTATTGTTGAAAAAGTGGACACAAAACCTAAGTATTGTGTTACTTCACCAGTTGTTATCTCTTATGAAAAAGATAAGGCAAGATTATTTTGTGATTATAGAGCTCTGAATACATTAAATGTGGATGATATTTACCCTCTACCAAGGATATCTTATATACATTCTACCTAAAAAAGAGCAAAAGATATTTCCTGTCTGGATGGAAACAATGGTTACCACCAGATTTTAAATCATTTAAACAAATAACCAAGGTTATATATACACCCTGGTACTAAATCCTTTATTCATATGCAACAAATGTGTAGAAAGCATGTAGAGGAATTCAACCAAAAAGCAATTGAATATTAAAAGAAAAGGTGGGACAAATCTCATAAAGAATTTGAATTCAAAAAAGAAGATGAAGTTCTAATTTCAACACTTCATTTTAACTTTCAAGATATTGTTAAATTGAAGAATCTCTTTGTAGGACCTTTTGTAGTAAGAAAAATGGTTGGTAATTATGCTGTGGAAGTCATATTATATGCCCCATATGATAGGAAAAATCCAGTTTTCCCTATCTCATTATTAAAACCTTACCATGCAAATGATCCTGACTTATTTCCAAAAAGAAGAGGAAGGCCTAAAAAGCAACCTGAATAAATTGCGGAAAAGACAGAGATTGAAAAAATACTCAAGAAAGGAATTCTTACTAAAGAGAAAGGAACTTATTATTTATTAAGATTTAAGGGGAAATCAAATGAATTTGATAAATGGATACCTGAAAAGAAATCTCAAATCTATCCTCCCTTCTTAAAAAATTTAAACAGAAATAAATTTCTGTTCAACCAGCTGAGGGGTTAAAAAACCAGTACTCATAATATTTTTTCATTTTTTATTTCTTTAAATAATTCATCTTTAATGCTACAGAATTTTCTGAATTTCTGAAAAATAGTATAAAATAAAAAAAGTGCATAGCTTATCATTTTTTTATTGTTTTTTTTGGGTGGGAGAGTGTCAGCCTGGATATCCTTAGGACTGAATAAAAAGTATTTTTAAGTTATGTTAAACACATGGACTATACATAAGAGCAATAAATTAGAGTACACAAATAGTGTACATAAGTAAATTTATGATTATATACAAAATATGCCATTATAACACCTTATATACATGCATATATCCACTTTTTATAAGTCTTATGTACTTAATATTAAGTTGGAATATGTTAGGGTAATCTTAAGAACTATAAATATAAGGCTACATAATTTTTAAGTAAACTTAAAGCTGTTGTTTTCATTATTTTATTTAAAAAACAAGAAATGCGCTTTAACTCACTCAAAAGCTGATTATATGCACTATAAATTTAATAATATTAAAAAGGCGCTTTGACAGATCAATTTTTCATAATTAGGACTATTGGTTTGGCTACTAAAATGCATAAAAATGACATTTTTCAAATTTGGTGTTTTTTATGCCAGAAATGGCTTCTGTGTACTGGGCACATACTGCCTGCGTTTTTCCTGTGGGAAAAAACAGCTTCATTTTTGGTAAATTTAGCTTTTTCACACTATAATTACCCCACATTCTATGCCCACTGTGGGTAAACACACTAAAATAGGCGACAGGCACTGTAGACAATCCTATAGTACTAGCTATAGGCCTTGACCAAGGGAGTTGGAGAAAAACCAGAGAGAAAATCCCCTGTCCCTTTAGAAAAATAGAGTGAGATTTACTTGCTAAAATAAGTTGGTTCCTGTTTGCTAAAGCCCCTTTTTCAACACACTTGACTGCTTGATGAGCCAAGAAAGTAGTCCCCAGACAGACTACCAGACCAAAGAACTGAAATGTAGACCAATGTCCACACCAGAGAAAGCAAAGATACTTGATGTAGGCTGCAAATCTGTAACAGAGACAGCAATAATACTTGATATAGCTTGCAAGACTATACCAGAGAACCTGTTGCCAAAGTTGAGTTAAATGAAGAACTAACCTTGCAACAAACACAGCCAATTGTGGCCAAAAACAGTGAAAACTGAGTGAGGAACAAGGATATCACCTCTGGATGGTTGTATGATAATTAAAGTTGCCCCAAACTGTCTTATTCACTATGTACACCCAGACCACTATCTAAGAGCCCATGCACACCAATCAATTTGGCACCTGTACCATCCAAATTGAATAAAAACCCTCCAGAAGCGCTCCCCAACCTTCTAAAACAAGGGCGGGCAGGCCGCCCAATGTCGGAGGTGCCGCCTGAAGTGGCCCGGCTTCCCTGAAACCAGAAAACCAATAAAAACACCTAATCTACTTAGAAAAATTCACTACAACTACTAAAACCCTTAAAACACAAAATTACGCTATAACAACATTGAGACATGAAATAGATAGCTAAATTAGCCCTATCTAATGGTACTAAGCACTTAACCCTAAGACTTAAGGTTAGCCCGTAAAACACAAAAAACAAAATTAAACAGCTATCTTTTGTAACTGAAAAATGAGAAAATGACCCCTTAAAACTTAGAATATGAAAAATATTAACAAGACATGAAATATAGAGAAAAATCGGGGCTATCCACTGATAGTATACACATACCTGCAGTCCCAATATTCATGGAATAAATCCAGAAAAACACCCAATTCTTCAAGAGATGCCAATTAAGACATGCACAAACAGCGCCAAACAACACAACAAAGGCCCCTGCAAATGTTAGAAGACCACATCCTCCCTCCAATTAAGAATGTACACATTCTTTCTTCATCAAACCACCATGTTCAACCTTCTTCCCAAATCTGCCTCTGAAATGGGTCCTTTCCAATACTGCATTGACAATAATCTAATCTGCACCATCAAACCTCCTGTCCATCCATACAGAATGTCCTGTGATGTCTGCCAATCCAGAAAGAAGACCTGCTACAGACCTGGTCAAATATCTTCTGCAACAGCTTCACCTCCACCTCAACCTGGCCCATCTTCTACCAGCACCAAAAGATCTAGGCCATCCATATTAATTCCCATATTAATCAAAAAGCTACACCCTTGCCAGAAGAGTGCCAAAACCTGTAAAACAACAAGTTCCACCATCCCTGGTCCATCTGATGGTAAAAACTTCCATTTATTCTTTCCACTTTATAAAACTGATTACTTCTCAGTTCCTCCATCTTCTGACAGTGATGATAACAATGTAGGATCCATTGAGCCACCAACACCAAACCACTTGCCCGCAATTAAGGCCAAGTTCCAACAACACACATCTCAACAGAAACATCTTCTGCTAAACTACTTCCAATCCACTCCTGCTAGAGATCCTCAGGACATTAAGAACAGAAGACACCTCATTCACCAGTTCAAGGCTAATTCTGAACACTTCATTTCATCTCTTGATTCCCTCTGTAATTCCACTAGTACTTGAGCTTGATTCAGAAAAGAAAAATTGACCACAGCCTCTATAGGATGTAACCACAAACAACCCTAACATTTAAGTCTTGGGGGATCATCCTCATTTTATAGTCTTTGTGGACTCAAAAACCCTCAGTTTAAAGTCTTGGGGGACTCAAAAACCTAAATCATAAACCCAGAGCCAGAGATCAACCACATTAAGACACAGAGAAAAAACTAACATTCTGGGGTAATTGTGAATAGAGCTGCCAGCCCATCAATTACCCCCAAACTTGCCTTTGCTAAATTCAGAGGCTCCCCCTGTGGATACCCTCTGCCAATCTTTCAAACCCATTCCAACAACAAAAACCTATTCCTCAGTTTATAGTCTTGGGGGACTACACCATCAAACAATCCTCAGTTTAAAGTCTTGGGGGACTACACAGTGTTCAGTTTAAAGTCTTGATGGACTAACAGAATTTTGCATAAAATAGACCCAGCCAACTTCATACAGAATGCACCTACAGCCAACCTGCTTAACTTCCACCTTCACTTCATCATCTACCCATCACTGATAAAAATCTCCTTCTTATCTCTTTCCATCATCTTTTCTCACCACAGATCATGGCCGGATCACCTTATTTTGACCCCTCCAATCTTCCTTGCTTCACTGCTCCCAAGGACTATGCCTGAAAACAGTGCATCCACATGTGCAGATCTTGCACATTCACTCTTCCAACTCCTGAAGCCAAATTCTACAAAAGGGCCTGTGATTCTTGCTACTCCAAAAAGAAGAAATGTGACGGAGATGCCAACTACCATTTTCCTTCTCCTTCACCTTCTCATAAATACCTCTCCAGATCCCCTACCAAATCCCCAGAGCTTGGTCCAGCCTCTTCATCTTTATCCTCAGAACCATCCAGAAGATCCCGGAACTCAGTTTCCAGAACTCTCCCAAAAAGGCCTGCTTTAACTTCACAAGAAAAAGCTTTTATCTCTGCTAAATTAGCTTTAAAAGATTCAAAAACAGCTCCTAGGCTGCTAGACCGCATCCAGGAGGCCCAGCCGATGTCGGGCGGCCTTCCTGCCTCACTAGACAGTGAAAATCAGGCTCAAAACCTCCAAAAACAACCAGAAAACAGCCAAATTCCTCCAATCAAAGAAAACAACTCCACGCAGCCACCTCCCACTGCTCCCAGAGCAATGCAGCCAACCCTTCCAAGGTCTAAAAACTCCAAAATTTCCCAAACTTCTAGGAGACCTGCCAGAGGACCCCAGGAAAACACCAGAGCACCCAACACTGCACCAAAGCAACAACTTCGCCCCCAGTTAAGGCAACAAAACTACACCTCTCCTCTGTCAGCCAACTATTCTTCTGACAGTTCCATTACTTCAAAGGCTCCATCCAGAAGAGATCAATCCGCTTCCAAATCACCCTCTCCTGCTCCATCTTTTAACAACCCTGGTACTCCATCACCAGCACCTCATCCAACTGAATCAAGCAGAAATATGAACAACAGCAACAGCCGACTTGCTGCTCCAACTAGGCCCCAGGAACATCAGCCTCCTAGTTCACCTTCTCAAAACCTTTCAGAGGAAGACCAAGAGAATCCATATCTTTCCCTGATTTATCCACCTACTATTGCCATTCTAAAATCTTCAGAAGTCCAAATTCCGGCCGCTTACAAATTTGATGAGCTTCCAATCTGTAAGTACCACATTAATTCATCCAATTTCTTCAAAAAAAATAATTACTGATCCCATTCTTCTTGTCTAGTTGGAAACCCTCCTCCTTACTCTACTATTGGAGTTGGCCAACCTCTAGAAACTTCTTTGACCCTGGATTATGGAGACATGAAACAACACCTCAGCACCATGTGTTCAAACATGCTGAAAGACTTTGCCCTCCATGGACCTTTAAATGACTTTGAGAAAACCTTGAGGAAACAACTATTGGACGACCACTGGAAGATGTCTAGGATCATTAAGCACATCTTCCAACAATCCATTCCTGCCTCTTCTTCTTCCTCTTCTGAACTTCCATCCAAACCCATTCCTTCCCATTATAATCCATATAATCTCTCCAGCAGGATGCACTTCAAAGAACACAGTGCTTCCCACAACCCCAACAAAAAACAAAAACAACATCATAACCCGGACCAGCCTCCAGAAACTTCATCATCCAGACATTGAGCTCCTGAAAAAAGATTAAAAACATAATAATAAATAAATAAACAAAATTAATAACTATAAATTCTTATAATTATTTTTTTTTTACAGTCTACTAACATACTAAAATTAAAAATTGATAAATAAAATAAAAATAAATGAAATAAAATAAAAGATAAAAAATAATACAAATGGTATCCCCCAGCCAATTGATGAGCTGATCCCCTGATATCTTGCCCACATCCAAGTGCACCTTGATATGGATACACCTTAAATAATTTAAATGATTTGAAATAAGAAACATAAATTAAGGGTAATAATGAGTATAAAAAATAAAAAAATAAAAAATGACATTAATGAAAATAAAAATAAAATAAAATAATATGATATGATAAAATAGCATTGCCTGGCCAATTGATGAGCCTTTCCCCACCAATGCTTGCCCACATCCAGGTGACCCTGATGTGGTAACACCCTATATTTTTGATTTTATAATTTTAACAACCCCCATAAAAAATAAAAAGAAAAAAAGAGAAAAAAGAAAATAATCTGAAACTACTATCGAGCAAAATCATAACTAAAAAATCAAAGAAAGTCCAGTTCCATGGATGTTCCAGATTAAGAGAAGTCCCAGTAAGAGAAAGTGCAGTCCATAGAAATGATCACTGGGTGGGCTCCCTCCAATATGTAAAAATGATGGGAGACCACCAGTGATCCACCACCAACCCAAAAAAAACCAAAGATAAAGAAGCAAGTCCCAAACCAGTTTAAAGTCATAGTGGACTTGAAACGTAAATAATAAACAATAGAACTAGAATTCAACTAGGAAAAACAAAAGACTTGAGACAGACATTCTGGGGTAACTGTTCTCCAGAGAAGCCAGCTCATCAGTTACCCCCACACTTTCCAAAACAAAATCTAGAAGCCCCCCCTGGGTACCTTCTAACAAAAACACAAAATCCAACACAATAAACCAAAACCAATAAGAGTGAAAAGTCCAGCACTTGAAAACCAAAGGAAATTCCAGTTTAAAGTCATAGAGGACTAAAACCTGTGAAAAGAAACCAATACTAGGGTTCAACCAAATTAAGAGAAAGGGTTGGAAACAGACAATCTGGGGTAACTGTTCTACAGAGCAGCCAGACCATCAGTTACCCCTACACTTGCCAAGATCAAATCTAGAAGCCCCACCCATGGGTACCTTCTAACAAAAAGTTTCCAACACAAAAATTGCTCTGCAACACCAAAAATTTCAAAATTTAAAGAACGTTCCATAGTTTATCCTCATTGCAGAGTCAATCTTCTTCATGTCTAGTGCCTCTGGGATAAAACTTCTTCACCTGATCTGCAGCCACTCTCTTCTTTAAGACTGCACCATCCAACTCTTCCAAAACATAAGAACCTCCAGACACCTGAGATCTGACTCTGTATGGTCCATTCCATCTGTCAGAAAACATTTTTCCCCACTGACTCTCCAAACTTCTATTATAAACCAAAACCAAACAACCAGGTTTCAAGGGATTCCTGAGTCTATGAGCCAACTTCTTGTCCCAGTATCTGACTGATTGATTCCTAATCTTCATCATTCTAGAGTATTCCTTCTCTTTACATTCCTCTTTACATTCCAACTGTTGCATCCTGGCACAGAGCAATTCTTCTGTTGAGTGCACCTCATCCCAATCAATTCCAAGATAAGAGACAGCTTCCAAGTACACAGGTAGAACAGCTTTCTGACCAAACATTAACTCATAAGGAGAATAGCCAGTTGTCCTCTTCACAGTGACCCTATCAGCAAATAACACCAAGGGTAAATAATCCCTCCACTTTTCAGCACTATCCCCACACATCTTTACCAAAGCATTCTTGAAAACTTGATGGCCTCTTTCAACCATTCCTTCAGCTTCAGGATAATAAGGTGTAGCCAATCTAACTTTAGAACCAAAACTAGCCACAGCTTCTTTAAATTTGGCACCAAACTCTGGCCCGCCATCAACAGTCACCAACTTTATCAACCCATACCTATAAATCCACTCCTTCTTCAAAAACTCTGGCACATTCTTGGCAGTCAAATTAACCAGAGGCACTGCCTTAACCCAACCAGGCAATTCATCCCTGGCAACAATTAAGTATTTATACCTGCCTTCTTTAATATGGACAGCATCCAGACTGACTCTTCCAAAAAAAGTTGATTCACCAGTAGCACAGCGGACCTCTTTAGGTTTCAAGTGACTTCTTCTTTGACATTCTTCACAAGATTGAACCCAACCCTGCACAGCCAACTTCATACCTGGCCACCAAAATCTGTCCGCTACTCTTCTATAAGTCTTACCAAAGCCTCTATGACCAAGGTCTTCATGCAAAGACTTCAACACAACTTCAGGTCCCTTCTTCTGAGTCACCACAACTTGAGGATTTGGATGTCTCCTCCTCATCAACCTCCTTCCTGACACATAAAATCCAGCACTCTTCTTCTTGATTGCCAACCAAGTATCATCATCATAACTATCTGGCCTCTCCAAGGTCAACAGATATTCCACCATAATAAAATAAAACCCAGACTGACCCCAGGTCTCATCTTCAAAATCCAAAAAAACAACATCCAAGGGTACAACTCTGTCATCAAAATCACCAGTGTGAACATGAGCCAATTGACCAGCCCAACCAGGACACCAATCCTTAAATTTTGGCACATCCTTCTCTTTCCACTGAGTCTTGTGAGAATCCATTTCACTAACAAAAACACCATTTTCCTAATTTGAGTTGTCCCAAAAAACAACTTCATCTTCATCAACAAAAACATCCTGATCACCAGAATCAAGATGAGATCCAGCCAGTTTAGCCTCTTGGGGGAGGTCAGAAAAATCTTCAGCACCCTTTGTGCTGACCCTGACCACTGGAACATCTTCATCAAACTTTTCAGCCTCAGAATCTTCATCTGTAGGTGGCCTCCTTGATAATCTATCAGGAATTGTAAAAGTTTTGCCTGGTTTGTGTACCAGGTCAAAAAAAAAATGTTGATTAAATGCCACCCACCTAGTCATTGGAGCATTTGGAAGACTAGGTGTATTGATCATCTGAACCAAAGATTTTGCATCCAACTGCTGCTCAAAATGCTTCCCCTACAAAACAGTCTGTAGCTTCTTTAAAATTTTTGCTACACCACACAATTCCAACTTAGGTTGAGAATACCTAGATTCCACCTCATTAAACACCACAGACTCATATCTTACTGGCCTGAACCTCCAATTTTTATCTTCCTGAGACAAAACAGAACCAGCCGCAATATAGCTTGAGTCCACTTCCAGATAAATTTTTTTACCACCAACACCATAATCCAACTTGTGAAGAACAATATCTTCCCCAACAACCTTTTTCAACTTCTGAAAAGCCTCTTCACACTCTTCAGTCCATTCCCAATCTGCATCTTTTCTGGTCAACCTCCTTAAAGGTGAATCCAACAAAGAAAAATCCTTAATAAAAATCCTGACATATACACACACACCCAAAAATCCCCTGACTTCAGTAGTATTTTTAGGCCTTGGCCATGACTGAATTTTATTAATCTTTTTCTTTGCCATAATCCTTCCCTTTTTACATACCACATGACCCAAAATTTCCAAAGCAGGGACACAACAACAGAATTTTGACCCTGAAATGGTCAAACCAGCCTCTTCAATCCTAAACAACACTCTCTCTAGAGTTATTGCATATTCCCAAACAAAGCTCCTTATTCCAAGGTTCTCCGTTAACACCTCATTATCATAATCAGTGGATGGTCCTTTAATTCCACCATCATCAATAAAAATACCAGCATGAGTAGAAACCTCATCCTGCAAAATCCAAGCCATCTGTGCTTGATATACTGCCACTGAATTATTTGCTCCTTGAGGAAACCTAGTGAACTGAAATCTTCCCAAAGGAGTCTCAAAAGTTGTGAGAGGCCTTGAATTCGTATGAAGTTCCCTCTCATCATAACCACCCATAATATCACCCAAACCATAACACACCCTTCCAGCAAAAGCTTCAACAAAATCCTCTGCACTTGGTGGCATACCAGCGTCCTTGATAATGACTCTATTCAAGGCTCTAAGATCATGAACCACCCTCAACTTTCCATTCTGCTTCTTTACACAGAAAACCGGACTTGAGTAACTGGATGTCAATTGTTTGTATAACCCAGTCCTGACTCTTTCCCTAAAAATCTCCACAAAATCCTCTCTGATAGCAGCTGGAATCTGAATAGGTTTTATTTTCTAAGGTTCATGACAAACCACAGGAATCAAGTAAGGTTCCCCATAAGAGTGCTTTAACACACCCCTTTCCTCCTCAACAAAAGCCACAGCTTTTTCACTTAGCAAAATAACGTGAAACAGCAACTTCTTTTCTTCTTCAGACAACCACCCATCAGGACCAAAATTAACAACTTTCAATCTTTCCACAGTCACCCTAGCTGTCTCTACAAATTCTGGAGGATTCTTCACCAAAGGAGTATAGTACAGATTTCTTGACAAAGGAGGTCTCTTCAAGGGCTGTTTCAAACCCACAGGCATAGGCTCATTGACAGGCCTAATCATCTGCGCTACCTTCTTATACTTTGCCGCTCCACCTTCAACTTGAGGGATCTTCAGGAAATCTTCACCACCAGACCTGTAACAAAAACCAAGGGTTTCCCCATTGCTCACATGTGTGGCCAAGGTAATGTTTTTGAAAGGTGTAGAAGAAACCCTAGCGGTGCACAATTGGGAGGACTTTCTTTTACACCCCAATCTCACCACTCCAAAACTTTTCCGCAATTCCACATCTTCATCCTCACTTCCAACTTCCAAATCTTCAAATCTTGATTCATCTTCTGAATCACATCTTGTAAAATTGTGCAGTTTATCCTCATGCTGGAGGCACAAAAATCGATCTTGATGATCTTCTCTCTTCATAATTTTCTGCAGTTTAACCTCATGCTGGAGGCCCAAAAATAGATCTTGACGATCTTCACAAAAATATTTTGCATCTTCTTTCTTCATTATCTTCAGATTTTTTTCTTGATTTTCATGAATTATCTTGGAATTTTTGTCTTCTTTTCTTGAGTTTTCTTCTGACCTACAAAAATAACCAGGGGTTTCCCCAATGCTCACAGGTGTGGCCCAGGTAATGTTTTTGAAAGGTTTAGAAGAAACCCTAGTGGTGCACAATCGGGAGGACTTACTTTTAGACCCCAATCTCACTGCCCCAAAACTTTTTGGCATATCTTTCAATAAAGATATATAACCAATATTCTTCTTTGAACTTAAATTAAAAATAATTAAGAATCATGAGAGAGAACAGAGACTTGATAAAAAACTTGATGAATACTTGCAGAGAAGAGAAACATTAAAAAGAGAAAGTTGAAAATCCACTTGGTATATCTCCAAGGGAGCTGACCTACTACAACCTGGGATTTCCTTATCTTGGGGAGAGGTTGTAGCACTAGGGTGATCAGCCCTTATTACTCTAAAAAAGACAGACTCTCAATAGAGCCTGGGCCGCACTCCAAAAAACCAGAGGCAGCACACACTTCCTTCCTTCTCCTGCAGCAGTCCATGCACTGGCAAATTGAAGATAAACCAGGCCTGGTCTCCCAACCATCCTCTCCAGGGGATGACAAACTCATGTGAAGTCTCCTTTTGTCTTCACCAGTCAACTCCAAACTGATTCCCAAATCAAATTGATAACCAATTCTTGCCTGAAAATCCATCAAGAATGGCCCACCCAAAACTGCTTTTACATTACCTTTAGCAATGTAAAAATGAAACTTCCCTGAGGCTCCTCCAACATCTAAATTCACAAACTCTGAAGTTCCAACCAATTCAGTGACATGGCCACCAATCCTTCTCAAATTCCCACCAATACCAGTTTTGATGGGGAGGCCCATATGAGCTGCCTCAAACAAAGAAATCAGGTTTATCTGAGAACCTGAATCCACCAATGCCCTTGCCTCCCTGCCATTCAGAGTGACATCGACATATCCAAGAGGAGCAGAAAAATGAGTTTCCAACCCCTCACCAAACTTTTCAGCAGAATCACAAATGTATTCTACCTCACCAGAAGAAACTCTTCTCCTGGTCAACAACTTTTTCTGTCTATCAGCCAACCCTGGACTGATAGCATACAATTCCCCATAAGATAGGGAAACCTGACCCTGATTCATCCTTTCCATGACAGAGTCCATAACATTAACTTGACCAGACACTACTGGCCTCTCAAAGTGAGTCCTTGGCTTCACCACCTTGGTCCTAGAAGCTTCTTGAGGACCAGAACCACCAACAGATTTACCATTAACAGGAACCAAACCAGATCCCTCACCAGAACCTCTAACTCCAGCAGGCTTTGGAAATGAAGCCAAAGCGACATCCTCCTCAGAGTCAGAATCCACCTCCATTGGCATTGGCTCACCATTCATGTCTAATGCGCCAAAACTAGGGGGGCCCATATCAGCCATACCCTTCTGCATCTTGTACAGCTCCTCTTTGCTGTACCTCTTCCTAGCTGCACTCAGCTTAGGATCCACCTTTGAAGCATTTGGCTTTGGTTGGGCCTGAGAACTGCTCTTAGGCCTTCCCACCTTTCCTGCTTCCACATCATAAACACCAGCCAAGCATTCACCACTTGACTTTCCACCACAAGAATACAACTCCAAACCACCAAAGGAAGTAGAAAAAGAGACCTTATTGACCTCCTTCCCCTTCCCCTTAGTATCCTCATTCTCCTTACCAGAAGACTTCCATTGAACAGGAATCTCCTCAAACCTTGGCCTCCTTTGATTGAGACCTCCCCTTCTCCTGACCAAATCAACAGGAGTCTGCCGCTCACTGGGCTTAACAAAAGAACCATCAGGGAACTTGAAAATCCTGCCATCAAATTCCACCTTTCCTTCAGACACATCTATGTTCAATGCCCAACAATCATTGGACCTGTGCCCCCTCCTTCTGCAATAAGAGCAGACCCAAGGATCACTCCTACCAGCCCTCCTATCAAAATCTCTAGGCTGAGAAGGTGCCTTATTGACCTTCTTAGCCTCCTGAACAAAAATATGCAGCTGCTTTGTAAGATCAGCCAACTGCTCCACCATTGGGTCCCTCTCCTGTTTGGGAACCTGCACCAAATTCTTCTCCTCCTTCTTCTCCCTAACTTCCTCTTCAGCCAAAGCCTCACTGACTTTGCTGACATATTTGGCACACCCCTCTTGATAGGTGTCCACAGACAATAACTTCAAATGGGCCTCATCAGCCTCCTTCACCTTATCCAAGGCAGGCAACTTCTGGTCCTCATTAGAAAGAGTCTTCATCAAGTCCTTCCTTGACAGCTCCTTCAACACATCCATCCTGACATCTCTAGCCAGGGCAGACAAAAAAACATCCTTGGCAGCATTTTCATGTGCCAGCTCCTCCACTTCCACCAAGTATTCCACCACAGGATCAAACTGTAGCAGAAACTTTCTGTAACTATGCAAGTTACCAACACCACCATAAGATTGCCATTCACTGACAACCTTGTTCAGATCCGCCATAGTGAACCTGAAACCCCATCTATCTACCATCTCCCTACACAATAACTTCCAATCCCTCTTCTTGTAGCCAGACATGGCCGCAATCTCCTTCTCCACTTCCCTATCACCAATGAAGAAGATAATCTGCTTCACCATGTCCATGTAGGAAGCACCATCCACTCCAGCAGCAGTTTCATACTTCTTCAGAAACCACTTGACATCCTCCCCATTAAACTTGGTACCATCCCAAGTTTTAATCCTAACACACTCCTTGACCATCACAGCAGGAGGACCATCTCCCCCACTGACAGTCACCACAGGAATAGAGGAACCAGAAGCCATTCATCCAGACCAAAACACCAAAAAGAGCCAACCAAAGAAAACAGAGATTCCAAAGAACTAGAAAGTTCACCCCACGTTGGGCGCCAGAAATGTAGACAATCCTATAGTACTAGCTATAGGCCTTGACCAAGGGAGTTGGAGAAAAACCAGAGAGAAAATCCCCTGTCCCTTTAGAAAAATAGAGTGAGATTTACTTGCTAAAGTAAGTTGGTTCCTGTTTGCTAAAGCCCCTTTTTCAACACACTTGACTGCTTGATGAGCCAAGAAAGTAGTCCCCAGACAGACTACCAGACCAAAGAACTGAAATGTAGACCAATGTCCACACCAGAGAAAGCAAAGATACTTGATGTAGGCTGCAAATCCACACCAGAGACAGCAATAATACTTGATATAGCTTGCAAGACTATACCAGAGAACCTGTTGCCAAATTTGAGTTAAATGAAGAACTAACCTGGCAACAAGCACAGCCAATTGTGGCCAAAAAGAGTGAAAACTGAGTGAGGAACAAGGATATCACCTCTGGATGGTTGTATGATAATTAAAGTTGCCCCAAACTGTCTTATTCACTATGTACACCCAGACCACTATCTAAGAGCCCATGCACACCAATTAATTTGGCACCTGTACCAGCCAAATTGAATAAAAACCCTCCAGAAGCGCTCCCCAACCTTCTAAAACAGAGGCGGGCAGGCCACCCGTCGTCGGAGGTGCCGCCTGAAGTGGCCCGGCCTCCCTGAAGCCAGAAAACCAATAAAAACACCTAATCTACTTAGAAAAATTCACTACAACTACTAAAACCCTTAAAACACAAAATTACGCTATAACAACATTGAGACATGAAATAGATAGCTAAATTAGCCCTATCTAATGGTACTAAGCACTTAACCCTAAGAGATAAGGTTAGGCCGTAAAACACAAAAAACAAAATTAAACAGCTATCTTTTGTTACTGAAAAATGAGGAAATGACCCCTTAAAACTTAGAATATGAAAAATATTAACAAGACATGAAATATAGAGAAAAACCGGGGCTATCCACTGATAGTATACACATACCCGCAGTCCCAATATTCATGGAATAAATCCAGAAAAACACCCAATTCTTCAACAGATGCCAATTAAGACATGCACAAACAGCGCCAAACAACACAACAAAGGCCCCTGCCAATGTTGGAAGACCACAGCGCTTATTTAGTGTCCTAGCTTAATTATAAATGCATTGACCCTCTTTATATGAACTAATTTCATTAATAACCTCAATCCTGGCGCTTTAATTCACTACCATGCTTAAATTTACATAAATTAGTCAAGGATTTACCCATGCAAGTGCCTTCCAAGGACTGCATGTAGCTACCCCACATCTCATGCCCTTTATTGGGTTTTTAGGTGGTTTCTCAGTCAATTTTGGTTCTTAAGAATGGGGATTTCATGTATTATAATGTCATGATTAGCCCCAACATTTCTACTTTTAATTCCCCTTATTATTAAGTAATAATTAGTCTTAATTTTCCCTTTTTAGTCTTTTATTTTAATGTATAATACGCATATACTCTCTTTTTTGCTTATTCTTTATTTTTGATGGATTATCCCTATTACCACAGAATTTTGGCAGGTGATATCATTCTAATTATGTTACTGGTCACTCTTTATGTTTTTTGGCATGTCTATCAGCCAGAATGAGGCGTCATTAGCTGTGTATGGAGCTGATAAATCAAGGGGTTCATTGGGGAAGTTATTGTGTATAAAAGGAGGAGATTTTTGGTCTTATTTTCTACACTCTTTATCATTACAATTAAACATATAACCAATACAATTATAATACATATCAATAGTACTTATAAAGTCTTTGAATAGTATCTGAGTTTATTACATCTATTTTTCTACCAACTATAAGATTGTAAGCCATATATAATTAGTGAGATTGAAATTACTGAGACCCTTATAATGAGTTATATTTTAATACTTATTGGATTTGTACTACAGTATTCATATAGGACCATTTGAATCTTCTAGACAACGGGCCATTCAAGCTATTTCACGTTTCTCTACTTGACCTCAGCCTGACATATACTTAAATAAATTCATTTTTAAAAAAATGAATTTCAATGGATTAGGTTTTGAAATTTTCATTTAATTTCAAAAGAACAATTTAAGGTTGTAAGTTGAAATCATTTTCAAGCTCAAATTAATAAAAAATATTTTTTCACATTTTTAAACTATCTGAATTCATAACTTGAGGTTTTCTATAAAATTTGAAGTAAAAATCTAAGAAAAAAGTTTTTGATAATCAAAAGGAGCTAAATAATGTTTAATAAATATAAAAATAATATTCATCAAATTTAGTTTAAATAAAAAAAAAGTTCTGTCTTTTCATGTGCATTGTAGATCAAAACAATGAAATTTAGAAGATTTTTTAATCTACATATGAGAAAACTCACATTATAATAATTAAGAAGAAACTTGAAGATTTTATTATTAAAACAAAAATCTGAATAATTCAAAAAGTTTTATTTATTTTCAGCATTTCCTAGTATTTGGTATAAATCTTTTTAATAAAAATATAAACCTGGGCATGCATTAAGGAATTTACAATCAAAATTTAAATAAAATAAATAAAATTCTCACAGATTAACTTATCTTCAACAGTGGTCAGGAATGGAATCTCATTGGGAGCTCAATCCAAGTCCCATCACAACTAAGATTTTCATTTTTATAAAATTGTATATAATTCTTTGTGTGAAAAAATTTAAGCAATGAAATGGGCTCAAGGGGCTTATTATTTTACTAAATCAATATAATTAAATATATTGCAACATCTTTATTGTTTAATTTTCTTAAATTTTTATTTATTAATTAAAAATTTTCAGATATTTATATTAGGGGGTATCAAAGTTAGAAATCTTCCATTTCGAAATACCTCTTTTTTCCACCAAATCAACCACGATTATTTTTTAAGGTATGCCATCTTTTACCCCCAGAAAATCTTTTTACTGAGAATTAATGTAAATTTTTCTTAAATAATTACAAATTTCTAATTTTGACACCCCCTATTAGTGATAGAACAAACAAAAAAAATATAAAAGGTAAAATATAGCAATTAATTTTTTTTCAAGTCTCATCTGCACTCTATAAGGAAAGCCATAGCTATTTTTCATCTCACCAACAGCATTTATTATTAAATTAAAGGATAAATGATTTCACCTCATAATATAGAAAAGAGATTTTTATTTTTAATATCATAGGCACTTTTTTCAATTTTTCAATTTTTTCCTAAAATTTACCTGTAAATTTCATTGTTTTATCTTATGTATAACTATCACAATTATTCCATGAAATAATTTTTTATAAAATGTACTAGGGCTTTATGGCTAGTTTTTATTTTTTTTATAATTCTTCTAGTTAGAATACAAGTATTTATTACAAAAAGTCAATATATGTGTATTTTCAATTGATTAAGGATGTAAAATAGTCATACAACAGGTTTAAATATTGTTTTTATAAGTGGAAGCAAAACATCATATTATTGCAGAATGGAATCTATCCTTTGACCAAAAGACAGAGTTCATCTTCTGTTTTCACCAACTTTTTTGATACTCACTCAACCCCTTTGTACATACTTTTCTGACTTTTCACCTGTCTTGTTTCTATTCCCTCCCCTTTCCTTTTTTTTCATCATCCTTTTAACTTTTTTTCACTTTTTATGCCTTCAAACCTGAACTTTTTCTCTTCTCACCCTTCCTCACCTTTTTTCTTACACTCCATCCTCTTCCCTTTCACCCCTTTATCTCCAATCATGACCCTTCTAACTCTTTCTTTTTCCTCTTTCTACCCCACCCCACCCCTTTTGATTGCCACATTACCCCACCACACCCTTTGGGCTCGCAGTCCACACCTCCATACCCCACTCACTACCACTTCCACCCCCTTGCTAACCTTTTTTATCCTCCACCACCTCTTTTTCTATCCTCCCCACCTCTTTTCTTCTTACCCGAACTCGATTGCTCTTCAATACAATCCATCCCCCACACTTTCCAACTCCTCCCTTTTACTTTCTATGTTACCTCTCTCACTCTAAAGGGAGTAAAAGGGGATGGAGAAGGGATTTAAAGGAATGACTTCAAGGGAGGTGGGATAGAGATGTGTGGAGAGGCAACCACAAAGTTTGAAGATAAAATATAACAGGTAAGAGAGAATTAAAATTAGAATAAGGGGGAAGATTTAAAATGGTAAGAACATGATATGGTCCATAAATTGAAGGATAAAATATGGAAGGATAATTTCAAAAAAATTAAATAATATATATATATATATATATATATATATATAATATAACAAGGAATGGGAATGGGATATATCCTGAAACCAAAAAAAAATAAAACCCGAATTCTAGTGTATTAACTGTTAGACATATGGTTCATCATCATAAAATTCCACCCTTAATATTTTGATTTATTGAAGAAGAAGGAAGTTTATTATTTAAAAGTAATAGTGACCATATCATTTTTCACTTTATCAAAAAAATGATATGTACTAATTATATAAGTTATACCTCTAAATTCATGTATTTTAATTATATTTAAAAGAAATTTTTAACTTTTGAAAATATTTTAAAGCTTGAAAAAATTGATAATTCCTGATCATAATATTAGAATAAATATATATATTTACCAAACTTTTAATGATGAAATACAATGAAAAATATCAGTAAACTACATATTTTCTCTTCAAAAACTTCTTATGATATTAAGTGTTTTCTCTATATATTGATAGCTCTACAAACTCATGTGAAGATGTAAAAAAGCTTTTGATTTGATTTACATGAGAAATTTGCTATTACATATGAATTCATAAAGCACAAGCACATTATTATTAAAATCTTATGCATTTTCCAGTCTGTTAATGTTATGGACTTCACTCATATCAATATTCCTTTTATAATTAGAATAAGTCAGATTATAAGACTTTTTGCAATAATGATCAACTGTGCTTCAATAAGTTTTCAACTTGTCTTTGAGTTTATTTCAGAGAGGTTCCAAGCTTTATTGTCGGTTTTTTCATCACTGCCCCAGTATGTGCTCAATTAAATATGAATTTGGATTCAAGGTTGCGGACTTGCTTGCAAGTCTGCCCCCCATATTGTGTAGTGATTGACCTCATTTCATGCCCTAATTTCATTAATAACCTCAAGCTTGGTGCCTTTAATTCACTACCATGCTTAAATTCTCCTAAATTAGTCAAAGATTTACCTGTGAAAGCTCTTGCCAAGGACTGCATTCAGTTACCCCACATCTCACAACCTTTTTTGGGTTTCTCAGTCAATATTGGTCAGTTTTGGATAGGGATTTCATGTAGTATATTGGAATAATTAGACCCATATTTTCTACTATTTATCCCCCTTAATATTTTGTAATATTTAGTGTTATTTTTTTTTAGTCTTTTATTTTAAGGTATTACATGAATATACTATCTTTTTTGATTATTCTTTTATTTTGATGGATTATCCCTGTTGCTTCAGGATTTTGGCAGGTGATATCATTCTAATTGTGTTATCTGTTATTTCTCATGTTAATGTAAAATTTTATTAGCTAGAATAAGGTGTCATTGGTGGTGTATAGGACTGGTAAATCAAGGGGATACATTGGAGAATTATTGGGAATAAAAGGAGGGGGGTTTTGATCTTATTTTCTACATTCTTTATCATTACAATTAAAACATATAACCATTACAATTACAATACAATTCATTAGTAATTTTAGATTTTTTGAATAGTATCTGAATTAATACATCTATTTTTCTACCAACAATAACATTGTAACCCATTTATAATTAGTGAGATTAAAATCAGTGATACCCTTATATTGAGTGATATTTTACTACTTATTGAATTTTTACTGCAGTATTCATATAGGACCATTTAAATCTTCTAGAAAACTTAATTTTCAAGCTATTCACATCTCTGTACCTGAACTCAGCTTGATAATTGAGGACTTTCCTCAATAATCATGTTTTTTATCTTCCAGTAAGTAAAAATTCAAAAGAGGCTACAAGCAAATAAAATCCCTATAGAAATATTTGGATAATTACAACAAGTTGGGGTCACTTCATATAGTTATTTCAGAAAAATAAGCCCTGTTATATAATAAATTTGTGATATTGAATCAAAAATTTTACCACTAATTGAACATTAAATTGTTCTTAGTCAGAGTCTGTCAATCAACCAATTAATTTTGTGATCTTTGCAGAAAATAAACTAGATTATGAAAACTGATTAATTTATTCTTTTTAACAATAATTTTAATCCTTTTTTCTTAGTTTTCAAAACTCATTTAATATTTAAAAAGAATGTTACTGAAAAAATCTTTTTTTGAATATAAAAACATGGCTACATATTGTAGACCAGTTAACTCAAGTGACCACATAAAAGCTTACTTGACTTTTTGCACTTATAAATTTATTTAAAAACTAAAAGTAAGATATCAAATTGACTTAAGTAGTGTTAAATTATACTGATAAAACTCCTTTTGAAGTTTTAATATCTCATATTTCAATTTTTGATTTAAGCTCCATGTACAACATGTGTGAAAAAAATGAGATTGTGAGTAATAAGGCAAAACCTTATAGCTTAAGACCTAGAGCTGAAAGAACTAGTACAGGAGCTTTAAATGGAGGGACATGATTATCCCACCAGCAGCAACACTCCACAGATTTATATAGAGGAAATTTAAGGAATACTAAATCAGATCACAATAAATAAATCAAAAAAAGAACGAATTCATTCCCTATCCACTCTTCTAAACACCCTAACAATAAAAGTCAAAAACATGGTTGACCAGATAAACAACCTGGAGAAATAAGCACACAGGTTTTTATAGAAGTCAACCAAGCTTTAGTAGAGTTAAAATCTAAGCCAAAAACAGTAGTATAAAACCCTTCCATGGTTGTAACAGCAGCACCTCCAGCCCAAGAGGAGGATCAAATTATCACAGTGGGAAAATGGAAATGGGACTAGTACTCCCAGAACTACAACAACCCTCCACATAAAGGTTCAAGAAGTCACCCTTACAGGGGAAAGGCAAAGAGAGGCAGGGGGAATGGAATAAGACCTTGGTAAGTCATCCATCTTCTCATTATCTATTGTATGATACTAACAATTAATTACTCATTGGTAATGAGATTGATAGGGATGTACTAAATATAATTGATAACAATCATGAATATTACTCATTTGAAAATAGCCCTTTAAGCTTGTCTTTAAATGATGACAATGTAAATAGTTTTATTAATAACTATGATAATACCATGAATATTGAGATTGAACCAAATGAATAAAATCTTGAGCCAGATAATAATGTGAAGTCTTCTGAGTTGGACACAAATAAAATTGAATATTTCTTGAAAGAAAATCCAATGAAATAAAAAATCATAAGCAAATTGTTATTCAGAATTGAAAAATTAGAAGCATTCTCTAGAGAGTCTAAAAAAATACAGAAAGTGTATTATTCAGCCTGACACAATCATTGAGTACTACTGCCAATAAATTGAAGCTCATTGAAAATTCAAATAATGAATAAATAAATGAAAAGAAAAAGTTAATCTCTGAGATCAATAATTTGAAAAATAAACTGGGACACCCTCAGAATATAATGGCTACAATTGAGGTCCATGTAAAATTGTCTTTTTCAAATGTAAATGATACTTTATCACATGTACATGTAATAAAAGATAGTTTAAAAAGATTGGAAATTTAAGTAGCTAATATTTTGAAAGATACTGACAAAATAAAATATAAATCATCTTATGTGGAGAATATACCACTTTATATTGAAGTTTCAGATGAAAAACCAATTATTGAAAAAGAAAATAGTGTCATGGGCTCTGAGAGTAGAAAATCAGAAAAAGATGAAATAAATGATCATCTTTCCAAAGTAAGTGAATTACTTAATATTCATCAGGTTAAGGAAATCAAAAATAACCAAAAGAGCTTCCCTAAGTTAAATCAGTACCCTTCTTTTTACAGAGATTCAAAATCTGATTGGCAGAAATTCATTCAAAGAATTGATAATTTAAAAGTTTCATACAAGTTACCTGATGAAGAAATTGCATCAAAATTTATATTTTTATTTACAGATGTGGCCTTATTATGGTTTGAATCTGTATTTAGTGAGAAAATTAACTACTCCTAGGATGAATGGAAGGCACTTATTAAAAGAGCATTTGTTGGCCCAAAATTTAGAATCACTCAACAAAGATTGTATGAAAAAACCAGATATAATCCAAATTCTGGGGATATAATAATGGTATTTTTAATAAATTTAATATAAATCATGAAAGAAATGGATCCAAAAATGGATTATGATGATTGGAAAGAAAAAATAATATATAAATTGCCTATATCAGTCAGAGACATTATTGTACCTAGAACTAAATCTATCAGAGATACTTCTGGGTTTATTAATATATGTAATGAAATATTTTTTAACCAAAAAAATGAGATAAGGTATAATTATTTTAAGCAAAATGTTAAGGTAGTAAAACCCACAAAAAATAAGTTGCCAGTGGAGAAGAGAAAACCTTCTGCTCCCCTTGTCCCTAATAGACAAGAAAGAAAAACTTGCTAAAAATGTAATGAACCTTGTGTTGAAGGTCATACTTGTAAGAAAAGAATAAAATTTATTTAAAACTCACAAGATTCTGAACCCAGTAATCATGAAGATGAAAAGGAGGAGTCTAGTAAGGATTGTAAAATTAATATTTCTTACAGTGATGATGAGAATGAGATATTTTTATTAGAACAAGATATTATGTTCATGAATGATGCAATATCTCCAGAAGATACATCTTTAGCTTCTATTGAGGAAGCTGAAATAATAAAAGATGTGAATAATGATACTCACAAAATCACACCTATTAGAGCATCTGTTATTATATGTGGAAAATAAATGAATGCCATTCTTGAAACTGGGGCTGCTGGTAGGGTAGTTTCTTTTAATACTTTAATGAAACTTCATAGTAAATACAAAGATAAACTGGAACCTGTACAGAAAAAGAACTGGAGAGGTTTTGGTTCATTATTATGTTCAATGGGAAAATACATAACTTCTATATTCTTTAAATATAATAATGGATATGTAAGATCAGTATGTGAATTTGTAGTAATGGATAATAATAATTGTAGTGATTGATTTATTATTGGAAATGACTTATTGACCAAATTTGGCATAAAAATAGATCCTTAAAATAGTTGCATCACTATAGGTGTGAATGGAAAAAGAAAATTCATTATTTGCTCTCAAAATTGAATTTGTTCTATTGCTCCTAAAGAAGAAAAACTCCAAGGTGGAAGAAAACCTCTGAAGTGGTCGAAATGGAAAATGAAATCAAAAAAGGCTCTTTAATTCCTCAACTATCAAAAATTGAAGAAAAAAATATTTTGAGATTAATAAAATCTTATCCTATGGAATTTTCTCATGGTTCAAATGAACTAGGATTGTTCAAAGACCATGAGATGAAAATCTCTTTAACTTGTGATTTGGAAAATATTCCTGGAAGCCTAAAAAAGAAACCTTACCCAGCTTCTCTTGCAAGAAGGAAAGACATTTTAGACAACATTAAGATGTTGTTAGAAATGGGTATTTTAGAAAATGTAGACACACCGCCTAAGTATTGTGTTATTTCACCAGTTTTAATCTCTTATTAAAAATATAAGGCAAGATTTTGTGGTGATTAAAGAGATCTGAATACATTCACCATTGATGATATTTACCCTCTTCCAAGGATAGCTTCTAACCATGCTACCTTACAAGGAGAAAAATATATTTCCTGTCTGGATAGAAACAAAGGTTACCACCAGGTTCCTGTGTAAAATAATTCTCAGAATTTCTTACTCATAACCACACACATGGGGATATATAAATATGTGAGAATGCCTTTTGGCCCAAAAAATGCCCCTTCAGTCTTCCAAAAATTTATGGGTAGTGTTTTTCATCAGTAAAGGGTTGAAAAATTGCTTTTAGTCTATATTGATGACATCATAGTGTTTTCAAAAACATATGATGAGCATTTAAATAACCTGAGAAGAGTATTTTAAAAAATGTATGAAATTAATATGACAATCTCCTTCAAGAAATGTAAGTTTGGGCTTTAATCATTGAAATTACTTGAACATGTTGTATCTAGATTACAAATTTGTGTTCACCAGAAAAAAGTGGCAGCACTAAAAAAAATTTCTATACCTAAAAGTGTGAAATATTTTCAAAGCTTTGTAGGTATGTGTGGATATTATAGGAAGTATATAGAAAAATAGCAATCCATTGCAGCCCCTTTAACAAAATTAATCAGGAAAAATGATGCTTTCATTAGGAATAATGAAAGACAACATGCCTTTGATAAATCAAATGAATGTTTAATGTCATCTCCAATATTGGGACTGCTAGATTTTAACATCCCTTTTATCTTGTATACTGATGCAAGCTATACATGGTTAGTTGCTGCTTTACAGCAAACAAAGATACTAAATTGTAAATTATCTGAATTATTTATCTATTATACATCCAGAACCTTTATCAAGACTGAATTAAGGTATGGTGCCACACAATTGGAATGTTTAGTGATTGTGTGGGCCCTGGAGAGATTTCATTACTATCTGGAAGACCAGAAGTTTGAATTAATAACATATTGCAGTGCAATAAAATCATTACTAAACATTCAAACACCTAATAGACACATTTTTAGATGGAAACTAGCTGTACAAGAGTACAGAGGAGGAATGACAATCACTCACAGAGCAGGAACATTGCATTCTAAGTGGATTTATTATCCAGAAGCCTGTTTCCAAATGATACTAACAACCCAGCTTATGCGCCTAAAAATGAGTTAATACATATATTTGAGATTTATATAGTGGATTTAGAAGAATAATTTATGAAAAAAATATTAGAAAATTATGCATCTGATAAAGATTTGTCTAAACTATCAACTAAGCTAAATGATCCAACTAATGCCTCCATGAGTGCATTAATTAAAACCTTACCTCCAAAGTATAGAAATGTGTTGGAAAAAGGTAAACTATCACACTACGCAATATAGGGGGTGGACTTGCTAGCAAGTCCTCAACCTGAACTCAGATGGAACTCAGATGGAACTCAGACTGAACTCATACTGAACCCATACTGAACTCTACTTGAACACCCACCTAAAACTGTTCTGCTGAGTGGTGTTCATCCCTGATTGAATGGTTCCTTTATCAATAGCTCAATGTGTGTTCAATCTATGGTGAGTTTGGGTCCAAGGTTGCGGACTTGCTAGCAAGTCCGCCCCCCATATTGTGTGGTGTCAATTGAAGATGGATATATATATTACAGGAAAAAGCTCAGTAATGTAATAGTACTACCACCTTCTATGAAAGAGTTAATGTTGAGTACTTTTCATGATGACATCTTAGCTGGTCATTTTGATTTTAACAAAACATTAACCAGAGTTAAAAATACAGCCTGGTGGATAAACATGAAAGAAGATGTACAAAAATACATTGAAACATGTGATTCTTGTCAGAAATCTAAAAGATTAACTGGGAAGAGAGCTGTGTTGTTACAAAAAATAGAGCAGCCAAAAACTCCATGGTAAATTATAAACATGGATTTTGTCACTGGCTTGCCATTAGCAGGAAAAGAAAGTTTCAATTCTTGCTGGGTAATTGTGGATAGATTAACCAAAATGTGTAAATTTATTCCTACCCATGAAAAGGTATCTGCAAAAGACTTGGAATTACTATGGTGGACTCAAATGATGAATATTTCTGGGTTCCCTAAAGCCATAATCTCTGACAGAGACCCTAAATTTACTTTAGAGTTCTGGACATCTTTTATGGAAGTATCAGGTTTTCAATTGAAATTTTCTACAGCACACTATCCACAAACTGATGGACTGGCTGAGAGAATAATACAGACTCAGGAAGATATGGTCAGAAGATATTGTGCCTTTGGATTAGAGAAAAAATAAAATGAGAAATTCACACATGACTGGGTAAAATTAATTCCTGGCCTTGAATTTTCTTATAAAGAACAACTCATTCTGTAATAGAGAAAAAACCATTTGAACTCTGGCTGGTATATGTACAAAATACTCCAGTAAATCATTTAAAAAATTACCAAGGTTAGATATACACCCTGGAACTAAATTTTTTATTCATATACAACAAATGTGTAGAAGGCATGCAGAAGAATGCATTCGAAAATCATTTTAATATGAAAAGAAAAGGTGTGATAAATCTCATAAAAAATTTGGATTCAAAAAAAAGATTAAGTCCTTATTTCAAAACTAGATTTTAACTAACAAGATAATATTCAATTCAAGGATCCTTTTTTGGGACCTTCTGTAGTGAATACAATGATTGATAATAATGCTGTGTAAGTTATATTATATTCCCCATATGATAGGAAACATCCAGTTTTCCCTATCTCATTATTAAAACCTTACCATGCAAATGATCCTGACTTGTTTCCAAAAAGAAGACGAAGGCCTAAAAAGCAACCTGAAGAAATTGTGGAAAAAATTAAAGATTGAAAAAATACTCAAGAAAAGAATCCTTACTAAAGAGAAAATAACTGAGTATTTTATAAGATATAAGGGAAAATTGATTGAATTCAATAAGTGGATACCTTGAAAAGAAATTTCAAATCTATTCTCCCTTCTTAAAAAATTAAAACAGAAATAAAATTATGTTCAACCAGCTAAGGGGATGAAACCAGTACTCATAATATTTTATTATGTTTGATTTCTTTGAAGAATGAATCTTTAATGCTACAGATTTTATGAATACCAGAAAAATAAAAATAAAAAAAATGTACAACTTATCATATTTTATTTTTTTTTGGGCAGGAAAGTGTTAGCCTGGATATTCCCAAGACTGAGTAAAAAATACTTATTAATTATGCTAGACACATGTACTATACATGGGAACAATAAATTTAGGCACACAAGTTGTATACATAAGTGAAATTAATGATAAAATACAATATAAGCCATTATAATACCTTATTTATACACATATATCCACCTTTTATAAATCTTATCTACTTAATATTAATTTTTAATATGTCAGGGTAATATTAATAACCTTAAACATAAGGCTAAAAACTTTTTAAGTATTCTTAAAGCTTTATTTTCATGATTTTATGTAAAAAACAAGAAATATGCTTTAAATCACTTAAAAGTTGAATATATGCACTATAAATTTAATATTATTAAAAATGTGCTTTCAAAGATCAATTTTATTAATTGGGACTATTCATTTGGCTATTCAAATGCATAAAGATGACACTTTTCAAATTTGGTGTTTTTTATGCCAGAAATGGCTTCTGTGTACTGGCCACATACTGCCTGCGTTTCTTCCATGTGAATAGCTTCATTTTTAGAAAAGTTGGTTTTTTCACACTATAATTACCCCACATTATATACCTACTGTGGGTAAACATGCTAAAATAAGCAACATGCACTTATTTAGTGTCCTAATTTAATTATAAGTGCATTGACCTCATTGTATGCCCTAATTTCATTAATAACCTCAAGCTTGGTGCCTTTAATTGACTACCATGCTTAAATTTTCCTAAATTAGTCAAAGATTTACCTCTGAAAGCTTTTTCCAAGGACTGCATTTTGTTGCCCCACATACCATGTCCTTTTTTGGGTTTCTCACTCATTTCTCAGTCAATATTGGTTATTTTTGGATAGAAATTTCACATAGTATATTGAAATAATTAGCCCCATAATTTCTACTATTGATCCCCCTTAACATTTTGTAATATTTGGTGTTATTCTTTATTTTTTTAGTCTTTTACTACACAATATAGGGGGTGTACTTGCTAGCAAGTCCTCAACATGAACTCAGATGGAACTCAGACTGAACTCATACTGAACCCATACTGAACTCTACTTGAACACCCACCTAAAACTGTTCTTCTGAGTGGTTTTCATCCCTGATCTTATGATTTGTTTATCAATAGCTCAATGTGTGTTCAATCTGTGGTGAGTTTGGGTCCAACGTTGCAGACTTGCTTGCAAGTGCGCCCCCATATTGTGTGGTGTTTGATTTTAAGGTATTACATGCACATACTTTCTTTTTTGCTTTTTTTTATTTTGATGGATTATCCCTATTACTTCAGGATTCTGGAAGGTGATATCATTCTAATTTTGTTATTGTTTATTCCTCATGTTGATGGAAAGTTTTATTAGCTAGAATAAAGTGTCATTGGTGGTGTATAAGACTGGTAAGTCAAGGGGATACATTGGAGAATTATTGGGTATAAAAGGAGGGGTTTTTGATCTTATTTTCTTCATTCTTTATGATTACAATTAAAACATATAGCCATTAAAATTACAATACCTTTCATAAGTACTTTTAAATTCTTTAAATAGTGTTTGATTTATATTCTCTATTTTTATACCAGCAATAAGATTGTAATCCCTTTATAACTAGTGAGATTAAAATTACTGAGACCCTTATATTGAGTTATATTTTAATACTTATTGGATTTGTACTGCAGTATTCATATAGTACCATTTAAATCTTTTAGAAAAATTACTTATAAAGCTATTCACATCTCTATACTTGAACTCAGCCTGAAAAAAATGATGTAACATTTAAATGCTGTGGTACGCATCTTGCAGAAATGCAGCAAAAGTCTTAGTTCACAGAAAGCACAAAAAAGGAATTGCTATGAAGGATGGTTACAAGAGCACAACAAAAGGGTCTTTAAAATTTCAGAAAAATTAGACTCACCATGCAGAGTTTTTTAGTGTAATAGGGATATACATGCTGCAGCAAGTTGAATTTGGAGAAAAGTGCATACCAAACTGTGGGTCAAGAGCACTGTATGTACTTGAGGAAAAATTGGCTAGGGATAAAGTATAGTATATGTTTAGAAAGTAGCATCAAGTGATGGTTTAGGTTTCACCCTTAGATAGGTGCAACAGTACATAACCATAGTCCTCAGGTATCTATTTCTGGAATTCTAGAAACTTGTAAGGATGATCAAATACAGCACAATCAAAATAAATGAATAAATGCATGAGAAAAGTATGCAGTGTTTTATGATAAGAAGGTAAAGGTAAAACTCTTAGCTATTGAAGAGTACTTACTCAGCACTGAGAGTTTCACAATTAGTGGATACTCACACGGCAAGCACATTTTTCCATATTAAGTAAAGATGTTAGTACAGTACTTATTATGTAGCTGAGAATCTCAGGAAGTATAGGGTATGTAGAAATAGATGTGGTGTAAGGCACTAATAGTTGATTATTCAAAAAAAAAATTTGCACACTATTAGATAAGACTTATGCTAAAACTGTACTTAGATTAATGAGATAATTTGTTTACTGTTTTACATACTTAGACTAGCTCTGAGCTTGTGCATGAGAACCAGTAGGGGATGAGAGCATACAGAAAGGGTGCTGATCATATAGGGTATATAAAAGAGAACACACTATTTGATAAGGGGAGATATATATGTCCACCCATAAAAAATGACCCAACAAGATAAGAGCATATTTATATATTAATAGAGATTGAATAATTAGGATAGAGATAAAGAAATATATAGACATATATATATATTTGTGTGCATAAAGGGTGCACATAGCCAGAAGTAATGCTGTAGAGTTAATTTATTACTACAGTAAGGATAGTATTAGAGAGAGTGCTTCAAATGTTGGAGAGACTGAGAATATATCTAGCCATAAGTAGATTACTTATATTAAAATATATCCTTTCTTTAGTCATTTATATAAAAAATTCTTTCTACTCTTCTTTTCTCTCACCAACACTTACATAAATTTTTTTCACAGTCTTTAAAAATTAGAGTTTCAGGCACTTCTTTTTAAATTAGTTTTAGAAAGGAGAACCAAGCCATCTTGTATTCTGTCTATAGCTTAGTATTATAGAACTCTCTTTCTTCATTGTTAATGATTTTTCAGTGATTAGCTTGGTTTATGTTATTTACCCTTATTTGTCATTGAACATGTAACTCATAAATGCAGAAAACAATTGGATTCTTAAAATACATTGATTACATCATTTTTTGTTATAGAAAAAAGACTTTCTATTTCCAAATTCCTAAGGAGATAGAATTTTTGTGTTGAATGATTTTGAACTGAGCATGACATAGTTCAGTTTTTTCTGCACTTCATTTGTTTAACAAAGTATACTGGGAAATTTTCAAATCTCATGAACTGGAACTATTTGTGCAAATTTATATGTCTAATAAACATTTATATTATGGTGAGTTAGTATATCATTTTTAGGCATATGCCCTGCTATTACTTTTGGTGTTAATGTTTTTTGGTTTTTTTTTCTTACCAAAGGTGGATTTAAGAATTTGCAGAGGAGAGATGAGAGTTGTTCAAGATAAAGAGAAGGATGGTGTAGAGAAAAAAAGAAGTGAAAGAAAGAGGTTAGATGGATGAAGGGTGTTGAAGCAAGAGGGAGAAAGACAGAGGCAGTGTGAGGGGAGAGAGAAGGGGTGAGAGTAGGATATTAGGGAGGTCAGGAAGAGGAGAAGGGAGTATAGAAAAACTAAAGTAGAGGTTCATTATGGATAAAAAATAAAAACTGGACATAATTATGCATTTGACATGGGGGAGTTGATGATTTCACAAAGATGAGAAAAGCATCTAATGAAGAGGGTGAAACCAAGCACTCATGATAAAAGCCAAAAAAAAGAACAATTCACTCACAAAGATTGAGGAGTAAGAGGAAAAATGAATAAGCAGAAAAAGGAGTAAGAAAAAGAGATTTTAATCTCAGAAAAACAAAAGAGCCAAAGGGTCTGAAATGGTTACTTCTGGAGTCATACCCTTGGCCCAAAAAGTGACTTTCTATGTTTTGTCACAAAAATGTACCCATGAATGGAATAGTGTCAAAAAACTGTACTCAACGTCTAGATCATACCTTTTTCCCCATGTTTCTGATTGCTTAAAAAATCTGAATTATGTAATTGATTCTCAAATGAGTCATGAAACATGTTGAGACTTAATTTTGTGCCTGACAATTGTGTTGTGGGCATGACATTGAAACCAAAGAAGTTGATATCACTTTGAGTTAAAATAAAGGTGAGTCAGAGATACACAGATAGTAAAATTAAGGACATAAAAAAAACCAAAAAGGGGTAATAACCATAATAACCTTATGTTCTGTGGCATTATGATCATATGGTGCTCAATTATCCTCCATTATCATCAATTATGAAATTTGTATTTATAAAGATATTTTTTTAATGGAAATTAGCAAAGGTGATAATTGGAGCAAAAAGGGAAAATTAATGCAAACAAATTGCATAATTTTGTTAATTTTATGGATGATTTTGCATGCTCTATTTATAGTAAAAACCTGCATATTATAGCTCAGTGATAACCTATTAGACATACATAAAATACATATTCTATTCAAAAAAAAACTTTATTACATAATTTGAGCCATATGAAATAATCTATGTACCCTAAACCTAAATTTTACAATGAAAACTATGAAATTCTAACCCTAACTTTTAGGAATAATAAGAATGAGAAAGTGATGCTGCTAACTTGATTGAGGGCATGATACTTCTAAATTCTTTGAGAAAAAAATATTGATAATGTTGTAGGTTGTATTCTACTCATGGCTAAATACATAGTAGGTTGTGCATTTCCAAAGGCTGTATAATTTATATGGCATTTCCATAATTAGAAATCTAGGCTGTTTCCAGATAACTTCCCTCTTTTATCTAAAACACTGCACCAACAATTTCCAATACAGTTGTCACTTCAGAGGAAGAAAATTTAATAATTTGTGCAAATGTGGTGGACCTGCAACTATTTAGTGCTGAACTGATTATAGATTCCAGGGAACATTTAGAGGCATTATCCTCTACTGATCTGTCTGTTGAAGAAAACTACATTCATATTGGAAATGGATGGAGCAGTTTCAACAAAATTTTAAAGATTTAAAACAGATTGATTGACATTTTGACAGAAAGCTTAGTAGCTTGCATTCATTTTTAACTCGTCAGTTTCACTTTGAAATTTGAGTCATTTTGTTTTAAAAGTTTTGATTTTTTGTTATACCACACTATCAGTTTTTAATATGGCTTTAAGTACAAAATGGCTTGATTCTACAACCAAACAAAGGATGCACAAAATTACAGCACCATCATTACTTTGTAATGGTGCATAATTAATAGAACTAAAAGAATAATAATTTTGTTACTTTACCTGAAATGGTGTTTCAGTAACACAGCTCTGAGAATAATCAGAGCTAGTCAGATGCGCCCATTAAATTCTATATACAAGACTCATATGGTAGCTAAGTCATAATATTTCTAAGTACATAACAGCCCCCCAATTTGCTGCCACAGTGAATAAAAGAGATACAGAGAAAAGAATATAAAGAAAAATTAAACTGTAATCAAGTTACTCCTACATGATATCTTTTGTCAACTGTTAATACAAGGCCTAAGTTTTTTGTTGAGATGTCTGCAAATTACTCAGATCCTGAAACCCATTTCAAGATTAAATTCTTTTTATATAAATTTTCATTAAAAAAGAAAAAATATTGGTCTTAATGTCTTGCTCTTCTATTTGCAGGATTATTTTTAGCTGAGGCAATAGCACTTTCATTATTGAATTTGAAGAAAACATTGGAAATGGAACCACAGATGTCAGAGAGAAAATTCATTATCCAGATACTGTCTTTAGTAGCTTGAAACATTGTAAATGATTCTGTGAAGCAGGTAGAGTTGGTGACAGTTGTTTCCCTTTTTTAATGAGAATGGAATGAGGCATCCATTAAGATAGATAATATGGTGACTAGTTGATCTTTCCCATTCACTGCCCCACAAAACATCTGAATATGTATTCAACTTAGGGGTTGATGATTCATTGAAATCAGGAAAATTTTTACAGATTTACTAACTTCCAAATAGAAAAGTAAATGGTACAGAGCTTTCCTAAGAATTGAAAGAGGTTTAGAGGAGAATCTTGCAAGGAAGTTGATGGAAGATGATAAGTTGGATTGTATTTCAATTGAAATGTAATTAAGACTGTAAATAATTGATTAAAAATCAGTGCTTTTGATACAAACATCATCTGGTTGTGCAAAGTCAAGTTTAAGATCAGATGGTAGTGAATTTTTGGCTTTCACATGAGATGGATTATGATCTGCTAAAACTTTATTATTCAGTCAATGACAATCAATTTTAAAGCCCTGTTTTACCCTGTTTACACCCATTCTAACTATACTGTCTAACAATTCTGACCATCTTACCTCCAGCCCCCCATTCTTTCATGGTTCCAGCTTTTTCAAAACCTCCTCACTACTCCCCATATCACCCCATCATCCACATATAAAAATAAAATACCTGTTGAATTATTGTCTTTTATAATATATAGGCTGTTGTCATATTAACTTGCAAAAAAACTCAAAGATTTGAGTATTTCAGTGACATGTAGCCACCAACATCTAGCTGCTTGTTTCATGCCATACAAAGCCTTGTGTAGTTTGAAAACATTACCTGGCTTTTTCAAGATTATTCAAGGAGGACCTCCATCCATAGATCCTCAGTTATGTGGCTATGTAAGTAGATTGAAGTGAAATTAAACAACCAAACTTTCCATCAATACATAGCTTCCAAAGTGAGTAATAATTGTTGAGATGAAAATTTTTCTCAGGGGCAAATGTTTTTTTGTAATAAAAACCAAAATGTTGTTTGAAACCTTTTCCAAGAAAGAGATATTTATATTTCAAAAGGGAGTCTTAATTAGAACTCTTAACTGTAAAGACCCACTTGCCTATTAAAAATATAGCACCATGAGGTGGTGATTTTTCTGACCATATTTTTAGTCTGGAAATGTTGTCCATTTCTTGATCACAGATTCTTTTCCACTTCTTGGAATGTACTTACTTCATGGCTTTTTGAAAAGTGGTGGGGATTGGAATAGGTGAGCGTGCTGTAGCCAGCTGCAGTGATTCAATAACTTGATCTTGATTATCAACCATTTTTTCAGAGACAAAATCTACAAAAATGAGCAAGTTAAAGATTGATTCAAGAGATACTTTTGAAGTGATATCAGGAATCATTTAAGAAAGGGAATTAGAATCTTTATCACGATTAGTAAATTTAGCCATAGAAGACTCAAAGAGGTGGCTACTTTCTTCATACCAAAAGCGCCAATCATAGTTTTTACATGAGTAACCAACTAACCTTCATTCAATGGCAAAAGTATCAAGTTTTTTACTTAGCTCTTTGTGAAAAGCAACAAAATCCCTCTCACTAAAGGTTTTTATCTTTTTTAAATTTGGTTTAGTGCCAAAAATAACTTGGAGAGGAGTTGAGTTGGTAATTTTGTTATTTGGGAAGCAATTGTGAATGAATGAGGCTAATTGATAGGCAAGACCCCAGAAAATTTTAGGAATACCACTAGCTAGAAGAGAAGTAAAAGCAATATCTCCAAAATTCTTGTTGAATCATTCAGCTGATCTGTTTTGTTCAGGATGATAAGGCATTGTGACTGTGTGGATGGAACCAATTGAAAATAAGAATGAACTCATTGCAGTTCTGTGTAGCTCACCACCATTGGTTTTTAGGGAAAATAATCTCTTTCAAGTAACTGCTGTTAAGAAATTGTAGAAAGTCCAGAAAGCCTCCATGGCATCACTTTTATGTTTTAGCATAAAGACCTCAACATATGTTGAAAAAGACTTCCTGAAGAGTGTAGCATATTTGTAACCACCAATTTCTTCATCTGATAGTGCCAATTACGTCTCCTACTATTAGTGATAGTAAAAATTCAGGAGATAATTCTCTTTGAGAAGTAGCTTTCCTGGAACTCTTAACTATTATTCAATCACAACAGTTGGTTTTACCTTGAGGGATCTCATAAGGAAAACCAATACCTAGATCAAGTTGGATAATTTTGTGTAAAACACATTCACTGATATGGCCAAGTTGATGGTTCCAATCTAGAAAAGAACCAGGAGTGTAGTAGGGATAGTGACTTAATGATATTTTAAAATCTTCAATTAATAGGTTGGAGAAATAAATACTTCTATTGAATGCAACAGGAGCTGGGGTATAATTTGAAAATATATTTTTATTGTTGATAGCAGAAGAGGGAGTACTGATAGTATTTGCAGTCCACCTTCTGGAATTAGTATAGTATCAATGTCACCACAAAGGATTTCAGAATAATTATATGTAAGGAGAAAATTACCATCTTTTGACATAGAAAATTTAATGCCTTCTTTGACTAAATCAAATAGTGATATAAGAGTAGATCTTGCCTGAGGGCAGAAAAAAACATATTTTAAAAATTTTTTTTCAACCTATTCCTTTGAGTATGATTTTTCCAGTGCCAGCTGTAAAAGAGGGTTTGCCATTAGTTGCAACCTTAAAAGGAATTTGTGGAGAGATAGGCTGAAATTCAGACATAATACTCACATCACCAGTAACATGATGAGTGGCTCCAGAATCAAGGATGGTGGTGGAATTGGTAGAAGGTGATTTTTTCATTCATTTGAAGCTTTTCAAATCCAGGAAGCCGATGGATGTAGCCAGGACTTCCATGGATGATGAGTCAACTTCAATAATACAGTCTTCAGTATCTGCTAATTTTAAACTTACCTTTCCTTTGTTATCACTCAAAGTTCAGATTAATTTTTTATGGTTATTAATTTATACTTGAAGATTAAAATACATTGTAAGAGCTTGTTAGGACCTAAGAAGGAAGACTACTACTAGCACTAATGCTAGCCTGGGACCATACTGACTATGCTACTAAGAAGTGAGACTAAGTAGTAACTGGATTACTATATAAGTTGTCCAATGTGGAGTGCTCCACAGTGCTTGCCCCATATAAACTACTTGTGCAATATACCCTCTCCCACCTCTCACATTGCATAGTGCCCATAGTGCTCCTCCTCCTCCTCCTCACCTCTCAACCAAATCCTAACAGAGCTGCATTATAAAAAGAGAGTGAGAGTTGTAGGGACATTCTGGTTGCATGTGTTTAATAGAACCACAATCAAAACAAAGGTGTTGTGAATTAGGGGTAAAATATGAGTCAACTGCCAGTGGTTGATTTGGTTCACTTTGGAAAGCATTAATTTCAAAGTTTTTCACATTGGGAGATTCATGTAATTGTTTAAGATGATTGAGATTTAATTTGGTATTCATCATATCAGTCAAATAATCATGGTGTGACAGATGGAGAGGACTGCCTTGGGCTTCAAAATCTCAGCTGGTGTCATTTGAAAGATCAGTGGTGGATAAAGGGAGAAGTACTTGGGACATGATTGTATTTACTGATTTGTTTTTGGATTTAAAATCAGTGCAGATTATTGCATCTAAAGATTTTTGAACTAGTTCCCAATTTTTTGTGACAGAGACAAAAGATTGAAAGGGGATAGAGAGAAGAGTTTTAAAGTAGGCTAAGAAGGATGTATGGGTTGAGCAGTTAAATTTTTTAAAGAGAATGAGATATGCTTCATGGCAAGAGGAGTGAGGGAGGAGTTGTTTTAATTGGGTTTCAACTGTTTTAGAGATGATGGATTTTGCTAAGACATCAACAACATTGTTGTTAGTTCAAACAATGTCATCAAGGGCATAGGAAAAGTTTCCAATATAGTTGTTCATGAAACTTTGGATGTGCCAATCCCAGTCATGCTAATTGTTGCCATCCACACATAGTTTCTCAATGTGTACTGTGGCTTTGTTGATGGATCCAATGTCCTTACATTTTTGTTCCACATCTTCAAGGGAAAAACTGGTGTGGGATTGTTCATGGGGATTTTAGTTGGAATATGATGCCATTTTTTGATACAGAAGGGTTTCATGGGATTGGTGAGGAGAAGAGGGAAGAGGAACTTGATGTGGATCAGAGAAAGGATGTGGGGTTTGTTGGCCTGAAGAATTGACCAATTCAGTGGATTGTGAGCAAGAATGGGACCATGTTTAGGGTCCAGGCATTAGAAACATTTGAGGGGAGAATGTGGAAAGTGTTGATAATTGGGAAAAATGTGGAAAATGTTGTTAAAATGGGGATAGATATTGCCACCTCAGTGTAATGGCTTGCAAGTTTAATGTTGGGCAATGTGCCAGACAGGATTCAAATCTTGGTAGTATAGCACATAAAATATTTAATGACAAGTGTGAAAGGGTCCCATAACCTGTAATGGTGCATCAGTGAAAGAACTCTGAGAAGAATCGGATTTTACAGTCTATTTACATGAGTCACGTGGCAGCTAAGTCATAATAGGGGGTATCAATGTTCAGGGATCCACAATTATGGATCAGGAATTTTTTTTTCCGGGATCAGACATTATTAATTGCGGAAGATTCTCCTCCACTAGCCCCAGGGCTAGTGGATAAGGAATCCATGATATTGCATTATACTGCCTCTTATACCCCAATTTCCATTCCTAATTCCTGATCCCAAACTCATCTCATCCATGATGGATTTTCAAGAAAGTCACATGACTCATAATTGCTGATGCCATCCTTAAGTCTTTACTCACTCTATGCTACTTAATTTTGGTGGCAAACACTTAAGTTTTTTTTCTATCTACACACCCCAACTGCACATTTGGCGGTGAATTCCCACTTTCCTCATCACATAACCCTTCCACCGGCAACAATGAAACACCTCTCTACTAGAAAGCTACTTCACTCAACAATGAATTCTATTAATTTTCTTTTAGTTCTTTACTATAAATCTGACTCTGATTTGGAAGATGCTTTAGCTTATATGTGTTTTCTTTCTAAAAAGCATTACATCATCACCAGGGGGCCAAATCTTTATCATGATCCCCGATCTGATCTGGCCTCCATTCTCAACATTCCTCATTTAAACTTCACCCAACTATTTAGAACTTTTTCCTATTCTTTCTTCAAACTTTATCAACTCATCTCTGATCATCCTATCTTTCATTACAATTCCCATCACAAACAGCGTAATCCTGCCATCCAACTTGCTGTTGCACTATGTCTCTTTGGCTCAAATGGAAACGGTGCTGCTGTAAGACATTTGGATAATCTCTTTAACATAGGATATGGTACCGTGATATTATACACCAAGCGCTGTATGATTGCTATCCTTTCCCTCAAGTCTCAAACACTTTCTTGGCCAACTCCAGAACAGTGACTTGAATCCTCTCAAGTAATGCAAGCTGAAGGTTTCCCTGGCTGTGCAGGATTTGTTGATGGAACAACTATACCTTTGAGTCAAAATCCTGCTCATGATGGAAACCATTATTTTGATCACAAAAAAAGGTTTCTTCAAAATCTCATCCAATTTCTCATCCTTCATAAACTAAATTTTTATCTTCTTTCTAGAAACTCTATTGCCGTTCAACTTGTATGCAATGTCAATAAAAAATTTATTGGTTTTCATAGTGGCTGCCCTGGCTCATGTCATGACTCTTCCATCTTCCAAAGAATGAGGATTTCTCAAACCCCTGACTCATACTTTGACGAATCTCAGTACCTCCTTGCAGACTCAGCATATGCAAGTGGGAAGTACATTATACCTGTTTTCCGTGGTGCAACCTTAGAAAATGACCCCAAAACTAAATTTAATTGTCACCTTGCCCAATCAAGAGTACAAATTGAACATGATATAGGTATTTTAAAGGGACAATTTTCTAGTCTTCGGGAGCTCAGAATCCAATTTCAAAAAAAAATTGGAGATCAAAACTGCAAATCATTGGATCATGACTTGCATTATACTCCACAATATCCTAGCTGATTTAAAGGATGAGTGGAATGATCTTTATGAAGAAGAGAATCCTGAAACAGAACCGGCTCTCCCCTCCCTTGAATCACAAAATATTCATTCAACCAGCATATGCTCTGTCATTATGCCTATTACTCTCCAACATTTCTCTTCACCACCCTTTTATATTATTTTTTTACTCTCCAAATGTCCTCTTTGTGTACTTCATTCACTTGGTTTGGTATTTTGGTTTGTTGCATATTCATTTTTTTTTGGATTTTATGGTGAATATCTTTTTTTTGGATGGCTCATTGGTTTTCTTTCACCAGCTCAACATGAAATCACATATTTCTGAAATCGAAAATTTGGTCAGTGATTTTTTTTTTGTCATTCATCACTCATATCCTTTTCATCCTCTCCTCAAACATCACTCAAATATTTTTGTTACTTTTATTTTCTCAACTCATCTCACCAGGTAAGTCTTTTCTTTTCTTATTTCTTGTATTTTATTTGCTAATCATGAATTATTTTTCTTTGCTTTTTTTGTTTTTTTTTTTTTGTAAGTCCTTTTTTTTTCAAGGTTAGACTAACTTTTTTTTTTCTCTTTTTTCTCTTTTGTTTTCTTTTTTTTCTCTCCTTCACCCTCTTTAGCTGCCTCATTTCACCCCTTTTCCTCTCTCTTTACCTGCCTCAAGTCACTCATTCTACCCTCTCTTTACCTTCCTCAAGTCCCCCTTATTTCACCCTCCTTGGCTGTCCCAAATCCCCCCTTTCCCCCCTCTTTAGGTGCCTCATGACCCCCCCTTTCCCTCTCTTTAGGCGCCTCATCACCCCCCCTTCCCCTCTCTTTAGGTGACTCAACTCTCCCCCCTTCTCCTCTCTTTACCTGTCTCAAAATCCCCCTTCCCCCATTTTAGGTCCCCTCCCCCCCTTCCACTACCCTTTAGCCACCTCTACCCCCCCCCCCCTCCTTCTTAACAAAAAATTGTTAGCGATCGTTTTTAAGGAGGAGGAGGGGCTAGAGAAGGCTTAAGGGGAGTGTAAGGGGGGGTTTGAAGCGGCTAAAGAGGGGGGGAAAGGAGGGGGATTCAGGGGGATTTTGAGACAGGCAAGGAGGGGATTTGAGGGTGGTTTTGAGGCAAGGAGGGAGGGATTTTAGAGGTGATTTCAGAGAAAGAAAGGGGGGTAAAGGGGAATGTAATGGGAGTTAAAGAGGGGTTACCTATTTTTTAAAAAACATACTAAAATGTAACTTTTTTTTTGGCAGATTTTTAGAAAAAAAAACTATTACATACAGTTAAGGTCTTTCCCTGTAAATTACAAAACAAAAAACATTTAGATATTAATTTTTAATTTTTCTTAAAAATAATTTTACAGAATTAATTTTTTTTTAATTTAATTTGTTCTGATTTTTATTTTACAGATTTTTTTTTAATTTTTTTTTTATTATTTTGACAGGATTTTCTGTGAAGGTTTTTTATAACCAAACTTCAGGTTTTCTTTTTTTATTTTATTTTTTTGAAATAGTTTTTACTGAAAATTTTTAAATTTTTTTTTAATTTTTTAAAAAGGATATTGCTTTATATTTTATTTTACAAGATATTATTATGTGAGTTTTTTTTTTAAAAATATGTGTTGAATTTTTTTTTGACATTTAAATTTTTTTCAGATCAAAAAAATGTCTTCGTCTTCAGATTCACCCCTTACTTCTCTATCATCTTCATCTTTATCCTCTTTATCTTCTTCATCTTTATCATCTCTATCATCTTCTTCAAAATCAACTTCAATACAATCATCTTCTAAAACATCAAAAAAAATTAATGATAATCAGTCTCCTCAGAATAAAAGATATCTGGAAAAAAAAATTCTTCTTCTAAATAATCCAAAAAAAATTAAAGATAATCAGTCTCATCAGAAGAAAAGATATCTGAAAAAAAAATTCATCATCTAAATCATCAAAAAAAATTAAAGACAATCAGTCTCATCAGAAGAAAAGATATCTGAAAAAAAAAATTCTCTGTGAAAGTTATTTTCGTCATATCCCAAACATTTTTTTTCATAAAACTAAAGTAGATAAAAAAAATTACCAGAAGATATCAAATATCTAACCAAATTTGGAGATGATTGAGTTGTTGCAGTTATCAGTAATACTTATAAGGCTCAATTAATTTTGGAAGTTCATTCATTTGATGGTGTAAGAGATGAATCTTTTAATCAACTATTGGATCTTATCATAACTCTTTATCAAATGGCTTTGGTTTGATTACCTATAAGGAATACGAATTTGTTGGGTGGTATCATGATTGGATTTGGTTGGAGACCAGGTTCTGTTAAAGGATATTCACTTGGTATGTCTAATAATTTTTGCTCCATTCTTAATATCATTTCACTTATTTCAATTATATAGGCATATATTGATTGCTCAAGAATATCACTAAAGCTCAAAAAGATGAATATTTTGGCTTATGGGACACTCTACCTTCCTTTAACTCTTTTCTTTCTCTTTGACTCAAAAAGCTCTGTAATAAAGCATTTAAAAAAAATCATGAACTTGCAACCAAAGTTGGAATACCGAATCGGTGTGACTCCAAATGGGAAGATATCAGCCATGAATATTTTTAATTTTCTAATTTTATTATCACTCATTCTGGATTCCACAATAGGATTCATATCGATAGGAATGATGCCAATTTTCTTACTTTTGGTATATTCTCATATATCAATACGATAACTGGCCAACTAGTACCATCTCCAGCTAAAATCAAAGGACATGGTTTATATTTTCCAGACCACCAGTGCTTCATTGATTTTGGTTTGGGAAACGGTATCATCAAAACTATTTGGAATTCTTCTAAGGATAATCATCAAACGACCAAATCTCCTCCTGGTTTGGAATCCTGTCAAGATTTCACTCATTTTGGTTGTTCTTTTCAAATAAGTCAAAAGTTGATTCAAAGAATCAACAAGGTAAAGAAAAAAGGTAAAGTTAATCAATTTAAAAAAACTTTATCTAGATCCAAAAAGTATGGGGATTAGAGTTGTCATCAAAAAATTTATATTTTTTCATAAATTTTTAATAAATATTTTTTATATATCAATTTTCTCAAGTAAAGTGATGAGCCAATGACCTTTGGTTGTATAACAGGTAATCATGATAACATTTATTTGTTTCATGGGGTTCCTCTTGCCTATACCTGTGGAAAGTCCCAATTTTTTGTTTCTAGATTTGATCTGCATTTTGGCTTGAGGAATTTTCATTACTTTAAACTAGTGAAATTGATATATATTAGATATTTATTTAATAATTTATGTAATTATATTAAATTTAGATGACTTCCACCCCTTACTTCAATAAAATGCAGGGGGGGGGGGGGGGGGTATTGCCAAATTTTCAAATCTGACATGTGAAATTGATGACTTAGAAAAATTTTGGTGATTCCCACCCCTTGCTTCAACAAAATGCAGGGGAGAGTATTGCCAAATTTTCAAAACAGATATAGAATTTTTTTGACTTGTAAATATTTTGGTGAAAATGTTTTGGTGATACCTGTCCCTTACTTCAATAAAATCCGTGGGGGGTTTTGCCAAAATTTCTTATAAGACTTGTGAAATTCTTGACATGTAAGAATTTTGGGGATACCGGTAAAATGCAGGGGGTAGTAAAGCCAAAGTTTCATATAAGACTTTCAAGATTCATGAAATGAAAGAATTTTGGTGATATCCACCCCTTACTTCAAAAAAATCCAGGGGTGGGGGATCATCAAATTTTCAAAGGAGACATGAAAATTTTATTTAAAAAAAGAATATTTAACATTAAAATATGAAAAATTCAAGTAATAATTGATAGAGTAAAGAAATACAGGAGATTAAGATAAAATTTTATGTACAAATAAATATGAACAGTTGAAGTGTGAGAGAAATAAAACAAACTAGTCATCCAACAATTTCTTTAAATGTTCAATTTCCTCAACAGATTTATTAGCTTTAACACATTCTATCAAGAAATCTTTCTTTTTGGAATTTTCTTCATGATCAAACTTATCTTTCATCTGCTCTAATAGGTTTAGATGTTCAAGTGTTTTCTCCTCTTTTTTTGATTTTTTAATACTTAGAGTTAACTCAAACTTCTTCTCCTCCAAATCTTGGGCCCGACCATCCTTCTGTAAAGAGAGCTTGTACTTCCTCTCCTCCAAATCTTGGGCCCGATCATCCTTCCATAAAGAGAGCTCGTACTTCCTCTCTTCCAAATCTTGTAGCCTATCATCCCTCCTTAAAGAGGGCTTGTATTTCTTCTTTTCAAAGCTTAGAGTCTCTTTAGCAATTTCTACTTGTTCAAGAGTGATAATAAAAATTAATATAAAGTAGAAGAAAAGTAGAGTAAAGTAATAAGAGGTATGGTATCACTTACCAGCATCACATTTCTCTAAAAATTGTTCCATAGACAAAAAGGGGGTTTGTGATGAAGTATCACTTTTTTGTCTTCTTTGGGAGTGGAAATTTAGACTACTTGAAGCCCTACGCTTCTTTTTCAAGGTCATATTTTCCTCCTCATCATTGTCACTACCTTCAGACTCAGTTGATTGAGGATCCTGGGTTTGTTTGTCAGCCTTTTAAGAAATAAGAAAAAGATAAGTAAATAAAAAATAGAAATGATAAGATAAAAGAAAAAAGAAACAGACCTGAGTTAGATTTGGTTGGGTTAAATCACCAATAGGATCTACAGAAAAGCTATCTAGATTTGTCTCATTCAAATGAGGGGAGGCTTGAGTGGAGGAAGAGGATGGGAAAAGATTTGCTTCAACATCATGTTCGGAGATAGGATCTTCACCATCCAACATGTTTACAGGATTAACATCGGCTCGCTCTCCAAAAATTGCATCAATCTCTTTAAAGTAAGGACATAAAGATTCAAGTTTATAGTCTATGGATTTGATACCCTTAGTTATATCAATGTCGGTAACCCCAAAACCAGTGTAAGATGAAAGAGCCTTTGCCTTCTTGTATTTGGCTTGGTAATGCTTGAAGCATTCAGACATCTGTTTAGGCAAAAGATCAATCCTTCCCTTGGTCTTATTCCGTAATTCATTTGCAATTAAAAGATAGCCATTAACTTTGGATGCTGGGGGCCATCCTACTTTAGTTGCATACTCAGTACCAAAACAAGAATCATAGTTAGATTTGGTTTTCAGCCAGTTGATAAGAATGAGATGATCATCTTTTTTTAATTGAATGGACTTAGATTTCTCAGTCGAGCGGGGTAAAGAGGGAGTAGTGGGATTTGAAGAACAACTGGGTGATGGCTGCCTTTGAGAAGATCTAGAACGACGAGGCATGTTAAAATATAAGTGAAGATGAAAAGGAGCAGAAACAAGCAGATGAGATAGCGAGATGAACGGGAGCAGAATCAAGCAGATGAGATGGTGAGGGGTTCAGAGTGGATAGAACGGACAGGATGGGATGAGAATGTGAGTGTGCAGCAAGGTAGAAGCCATATCCAGAGAGTAGTCCAAGATGTGGTTATGGCAGAAAGTAGGTCAAGATGTGGTTATGACAGAAAGTTGTCCAAGATGTGGTTATGAAAAATTGAGTAAAAAAATGTTGGATAAGAGGTGAACATTGGCACGTAAAGTGTCTAATAACCCAATTATTAGCAAAAATAATTGTGGAAGATAATTGGGGTATGCAGATTATTTTCCGCAATTAATTTAATTGTGGATCGGTCAACATTGATACCCCCTAATATGTCTAAGTACATAACAGACTTGAACGTCAAACACCACTAAAAATAATGAGGCATTTGATTCATTCACCTCAAATATTTAATATTATGCTTGATGATGCATATTTTAATATTTTATTAGGATGAAGAAGGTCAGTTTAGCATGGAAAAGAGTGAAAAATGGGGCCACAGAAGGATCTACCTGATGCCTAGCAGTTAAGGCTGGCGATTTCCAACTGGAGTTTGGTTTACAGCTGACCTCATGGAGAGTGGCTATTCTTGCGACCGCGTGCCCAGCAGGGGACGCCTTGCTAACCACTCGGCCAACAGAGCCAACAGAGCCCCATATGAAATCCTATGAACTTTAATCCAATATATAGCATATCTCTAGCACATAACACAAGACACATCACTTTGATTTAACCTTTTTTTCACAAAGAAAGAATAACTCTCTGGTAAAATATCACCCAATATATAATCATATCCTTCGCTTGTGTTGATGCTGGAGATTAGTAACTGACCAATTGTTAAAAATAAGTTTTGATTAAAGATTGTTTAAAATTTACTACAGCCAAGTCATAAACGCTTGCGGATGTTTTGATGAAAAAATCAAAGTTACTCTCACCAAAAAATAATTTGCCTGTCTAAAAGAGTTAGGGATAGGTCGGAGTTACTTCCTTTTGAATAGGGAAATCATTTTTTGTGGAGGAAACTTTGATCTTTTCGTCAAAAACTCCGCAAGCTTTAGTGACTTGGCTGTAAGTCACTGAAAGACAGGGAAAACTCTTCTTGGTCCTTGATCAATATTAACACCTCAACCCAAGCGTGTGTGTAGGGCGAATAGCATAAATTTATAGCTCATTTATATTTTTGTTTAAAGCATCTTTTTATTCTTGAGACATAATTCAGATTTCAAAGTCCCAAACTTGATATAGTAGATAGGTATGAGGAAAAGAGGAGAGTGTGTGCATATATGCTTACTGTGCAATAAGCTAAAAATTGACACGGTCTTCATAACTCTAGATGTGAAACAGATAAATGTTTGAATATGTAAGCAATCAATGAAGCCAAGTAATCTTTTTAGCGGACTAAACAGGTTCAACCTCTGGAACAACCACCACTTCACTGCTTTCTGTAAGTCAAGGATGGCGTCGCTGTACAGTTATGCGGACGCGGAGGAAGTGGCGAGACGAATTCGAGGGGGAACTGCGGATCAAGACTGTGAGTGGAGATGAAGCGTTGTGGATGTGTAGGATAAAGAGTGATGGATTGATGATTTCTTGCAGGGGCGGTGGTCGACGTGCGGGGTGGGTTGATGTTGGCTACAGATAAAAGAATGTTCGACTTGTGATAGTCACGGCCATTGACAGATTTCTTCACTCTCTTTCTCATCTCTGGTGTTGTGTTGACTGACGTGCAAATTTCTTTCTTCACAGACAGCGACTTCATCGTAGGCCCATCGTCTTTCTCTTTTTCTCTCACTTTCAATCGATGTCTAATTTCACTCTTTTCTTCATCCAGGGCGGTCACATCCCTCACTGCCATCATCATCCTTCCGAGTCATTCTCTGACAGCGTCAACTCGATCATCCACTCCTACAAGGACGTCCCTTACCTCGTTTTCCACTGTGCTCTCTCACAACAACGTGGTCCCACTTGTGCTCGTCTATACGCCCAGCACCGGCAACAAGCTATCCAATCGGTTGGTTATCTCCAATTTTAAATAAATTAATACCCTTTTCGTCTAACTTCCCTCGCTCTCACTCTCATTTTTCACTCTTTCTCTTTCTTCTTAATATTTTCTTGACTTTTCAAAACAAATGATGTTTACTGAATATATCTTATAGGGGGCTCTTGAGTCCTCGCTTTGTTCTTCCACTACAGTCTCATCAGACACTCAAAAAATAGTTGTCTTGCGAAACGGTTTCAAAGGCTGGGTAGCCGCTTATCGTGAAGATCCTCATCTTATAGAAGGTTTCAATCCTACTTTATGGACCTGAAACACACAATTCACCACACATTATAACACACAACAAAGCAATGAGAAAAAAATAGGTCTTTTTTCATTTATTTTTTTCTCACTTTTTTTTCTATTTCTTTTTTAGAGACTTGTGTTAGTTTTTGAACTTTAAATATTATTTAGAAACAAGAGTCAAAAGAATTGCAAAAATACAAGTGGGTTTCATCATTCACCCAGAAAGCAGTGCAATTCGTATGGTTATGATCTGTCTTGCAAGCAAGTTGTGATGCAGTGTTTGATAGATCCTATGTGCTGATACTTAATAAGACAGGACAGCAGAGATAATAAGACCATATATTAGGGGGTATCAATGTTCAGGGATCCGCAATTAGGGATCAGGAATTTTTTTTTCCGGGATCAGACATTATTAATTGTGGAAGATTCTAATCCACTAGCCCCGGGGCTAGTGGATAAGGAATCCACGATAATGCATTATCCTGCCTCTTATGCCCCAATTTCCATTCCTAATTCCTGATCCCAAACTCATCTCATCCATGATGGATTTGCAAGAAAGTCACATGACTCATAATTGCTAAAGCCATCCTTAAGTCTTTCCTCACTCTATGCTACTTAATTTTGGTGGTGAACACTTAAGTTTTTTTTCTATCTACACACCCCAACTGCACATTTGGCGGTGAATTCCCACTTCCCTCATCACATAACCCTTCCACCAGCAACAATGAAACACCTCTCTACTAGGAAGCTACTTCACTCAACAATGAATGCTATTACTTTTCTTTTAGTTCTTTACTATAAATCTGACTCTGATTTGGAAGATGCTTTAGCTTATATGTGTTTTCTTTCCAAAAAACATTACATCATCACCAGGGGGCCAAATCTGTCACGTGCCATGTGACACTTGAGGCAAAAGCAGCTCATTAAATCAATAATACAGAGGTCTAAATCCATACTCGAAGCACAGAAAGTAATTCTACATAGCAACTGCGACTTTCCTTTGTGTACTCACTATTCAACCACGCTAGTCTAAACTCTAAATCTAAATTAGTCAATCTCTCAATAGTGTGTCTTAGTCTTTTCCTCAAAAGGCGATGCACAGCACAATAGTCAATGTAATAGTCTGCTAAAAGGTTTATTAAATATCTGTGGGTTATTAAAAGGGGTAGTGAGCATGGACGGGATGGTTAGTGGAGGATTAAAGGGTTAACAGATGTTAGTGAGGAGGGTCCAGGTGTAACGGGTGTAATTTTGGTGGTCTGTGGTGTGCGGAATGATGGATGGGTATGAGGTCAATGCGAGGAGGAGTAAAGGATATAAAAGGGGTTGGATTTTGGTTCGACATTCTTTAGAATTAAATTATAAAACATATATATAGTTAATAGTGGTAAAGCTTCAGGTTAAATCATTATTATTGTATCTTTCCTTATTTTCTCAGTAATCATTTCTAAATCCTAAATATTTGATTAATGAGTTTCCAACCCTTTTTGAGATCTTAAGAATATTGATATTACCTTTAAATTATATTAGAATTCTTATTGAACATATCTCAAAGCAGTAGCTCTTCCTTCGAGTCATCTTCGAATCACTTCCTCGAACATTTCCTCTGTGCTTCGAAGAAGTTTCGAAACTACTCTCCTCATCTCACTTCTAGGAACACCCTCGACCTTGTGCTTAGGTCGTCCGGTGACAGTATAATTTAATTCTCTGTAGTTCTCATTCTTTGGCACTACTACGTCCTTTTTTCAGGTGTTTTAAATTCTTTAAATGGCACCTGTTCAACGCACTCCTCCTATGGGCTCTACTACTAGGGCTTGCGCCAGAGGAAGGCCAACAGCCACACGGCCTGTTTCCTGCACTCACTCCTTGGAACCTCTTGACCTTAGGGAACGGGGACATTCTGTCCAATTTGTAGAAGACATCCCCCAGGATTTTGATGATTCTAGCAAGGAAGAAGAAGGAGAGGATACAATGCATGAGTCACCAGCCACCCCTGCTACTCACCCTTCTGGTCAACCTATGGAACCTGGACCATCTAATTTGCTGGAGGACTTCATGAGACTTTTCATGAAAACCCTTTTCAATCCAACGTCTTCAGAGGGATCTAAATTCAAAACTCCTTCCATAAAATCTCCTGATAAATTTGATGGAGAACATCCAGACAGATTGCGGCCCTTCTTGCAAACCTGCAAGCTCCTGTTCCATAATGACCCTCAAACCTTCAATAAAGACCAATCAAAGGTTGTTTATGCTTCTTCATTCCTAGCCAGAAAAGCAGCAAGATGGTTTGAACCTTATCTTCTCATGCTCTCTTCGACAGAAACCCACTTACTTATTAATAACTGGGAAAAGTTCAAAGACCAACTCTTCACATTGTTTGGTGACCCTAATGAAACTGACAACGCAGAAATTGAACTTGATTTCCTTTGCATGAGTGATAATGGTAAAGCCTCTGAATATATCTCGAACTTCAGAGCACTTCAAACTCGAGTAGGTTGGAATGATGCTTCCCTCATGTATCATTTCAAAAAGGGACTTCCTTCGAGGATTCTGGATCAATTAAATCTTCATGGTCAGAAGATGACTACTTTAACCGATTTAATGGATTGAACCCTCAAACTTGATGGCGTTTACCAAGGACAAGTACAACATCGTCGATACACCAACAAATCTCAAGGCCTAAATTTTAAATCGGGACCTTCTTCACACCCACAGACAACTCAATCCTCCTCAACTCAATCCAAACCCAATAAGGGAAAGGACAAACCTTGACCAAAAGGCTTGACCCCAGAAGATATCAGTAAGGTACTGGATCCAAAAGGGGAACTTAAAGAAGCTGAGAGGAAGAGGCAAGCAGATAATGGGTTATGTATGTATTGTGGGGGTAAGCACAAGCTAGAAGATTGTGCAAAATTGAAGGAAAGAGAAGGTACTAGTTCAAGGTCAAAAAACTAGTAGATAGTTTACTTGTGTGCAAAGCAAGCTATCTTATCTCTCCCAGTGCACAGAACCTCCATGCCTTAAGGACTGGAGTTGCCTTTAACCGCTTGAGATTCATTCTTTTCAAGGGGGATACCCCCTTCAGTTGTCTTATAGACTCTGGAGCTTCAATTTCTTTTGTCAGTTTATCTTTTTCCAAGAAGTTAAAGCTGACATTCACAGATATTGATTGAACTCCAATATATTTGGTCAAATAAGAGGAACCCAAATATCAGGTAAGTAAGAAAGTTTTATGGGTTTTCAACTTTCTGAACTTTCCCCCCTTCAAGTGGGAATTATCAGTCTTGGACGCCCCAAGAATGGAAAATACCATCTTTGGCCATGACTTTTTAACGCACTGGAATCCTGAAATGGATTGGTCATGGGGATTGATCACCCCACGCACTAAGTATATTTCTAATTATTCAATGCAGGTCAATAGGGAGTTAAACAACCCGCCTGACAATGTCCTGCTAGAGGACAAATCTCTGCCAGATGACTTGAAAGCATCTGATTTTTCTCTAAATGAGAAAATGGCTAACTCTTCAAGCTTGATTAATTCACTCAAAGAGGATTTAAATTGCCTTGAAGTAATCAAATTATGCTCTCTTAATTCTGGTCTTCCCTTGACAGATTCTCTCTCAAAGATGAGGACAACCAAATCAACTCTACCAGAAAGCTATCACAATTTCCTTGAGGTTTTTTCAATCCACAAGGCCGATAAGTTACCACCTCATGGACCCTACGACCATCAAATAGAGTTAATAGGTCCAGTACCTCCGGCAGGTCCTGTCTATTCTTTGTCAAAGGACAAATCTCAAGTTCTTCAAGACTACATTGCAGAGAATGTAGCCAAAGGTTTTATCAGAGCCAGTAAATCTCCAACTGACTCCCTTTTTCTTTTCGTAAAGAAAAAAGACGATAGCCTTAGGTTGTGTGTTGACTATAGAAAGCTCAACACAGTCACAAAGAAGAATGCATATCCAGTTCCTCCTATGTCATTTCTTCTTACCCTTTTTAATGGTGCTAATTTCTTTTCTAAAATTGATCTTAGAGGCGCTTATAATCTTATTTGCATTGCGGAAGGTCATGAACCACTGACTGCAATGCGCACTATATTTGTTAGTTTTGAATATTTAGTAATGCCCTTTGGATTGTGTAAGGCAGCATCTACTTTTTAAACTTTTGTTAATGACATCTTTCAAGATGTTGTCTAACAATTTGTTGTTGTCTATTTAGACAATATTTTTATTTTCTCGAAGACACTTGAAGAACATATTCATCATGATTGACAGGTTCTAAATCACCTTTGGGATCACGGTCTCTACGCCAAGCACAATAAATGTGAATTCCATCTTAAATGTATTGATTTTTTGGGGTTTACGTCTTCCACTGATGGTTAAGTCATGGACGACAAAAAGGTCCAAAACGTCCTGGAATGGCCTGAGTCTAAAACCGTCAAATCCCTCCAAGAATTTTTGGGTTTTGCCAATTTCTATAGAAGATTTATTAAAGATTACTCTAAAACTATTTCCAATCTTACTTCCCTTCTTAGAAAAGATATTCCTTTTGTTTTTACTTCTACAGCACAAAAGGAATTCAAAGCATTGAAGACTGCATTTACCACAGCTCCAATTCTTCGACACTTTGATCCTTCTTCTTCGACAATAGTGGAGACAGATGCGAGCAATTATGCTATTGCAGGGGTCATTTTTCAATTCAATCCTGAAACAAAATTGTTTCATCCTGTTGCTTTTGAGTCACACAAACTCATTGAAGCAGAATTAAATTATGAAATTCATGACAAAGAGCTTTTAGCTATTATTCATTGTCTTAAAAAATAGTGCTCTTTTCTTCTCAGCCTAGATAGCCCTTTTCAGATCCTGACTGACCATAATGCTTTAAAATACTTTATGTCTTCCAAAGTGTTAACCAGGCGTCAGGCCAGGTGGGCTGAATTTCCTTTTTCTATTTCCTATTGCCCAGGTAAGAACTGTATTGTCCCAGATATCCTGTCACATTGGGAAGACATTTACCAACAGCAGAGGAACACATTTTCTGACAAGAACCCAGCAAATGTGAAATCAATCTTCAACAAATCAATTTTAACAACTCATCCACTTAATTCAATGACAATTCAATCTTTTCAAAATCCACTATCCCACATCCTCAAAGCTCAGTCAAAGGACAATTATTGTTTAGGTTTAAATAACAAAATACTCTCAAAGCAAGGGGCCAAAAGATTTAGTATTGAATCAGGTCTATTAGTTTTCAAAGGTAGAGTAGTCATACCTGACAACAATGAAATAAAATTATGGATTTTCAATAGTTGACATGATTCTCCATTAGCTGGTCATTTTGGTGTTGATAAAACCTACCATTTAATAGCAAGGGATTTCTTCTGGCCAGGAATGACCAGAGAAATCAAGGCCTATATAGGATCTTGTTACAAATGTAATAGGAATAAGGCTCCCTGTCACCGGAAGCATGGGTTGCTTCAACCACTTCCTATTCCCTCTAAACCTTGGGAATCTTTATTTATAGATTTTATTGCTCAACTTCCTGTTTCTAATAAATTCGATGCTATATTAGTAATAGTAGATAGATTTTCAAAAATGTCTATTTTCATAAAAACCACTACTACTGCTACAGGAGAAGATTTGTCAAAATTGTTTCTAGAATACGTATTTTCCAAACATTGCTTACCTAATGATATTATTTCAGATAGAGGCTCATTGTTTGTATCCACATTCTGGACTCAATTGTGTTGACAACTCAATATCACGAGGAATCTCTCCATGGCCTATCATCCTGAAACCCATGGGAAAGCGGAAAGGGTCAATCAAATTCTCAAGCAATACCTTCAAATGTATGTCAGTTATCAACAAGACAATTGGACTACATGGTTACCATTGGCCGAATTTGCTTATAATAACTCAACTCATTCTTCGACACGACAATCTCCTTTTGAAACTATTTATGGAAGACATCCTCGATTCAACTCAATCCATGTAGGAACTAGTCATCCTGCGGAACATTATCTTTTAACCATATCATGACTTTAAGAAGAACTTAAATCAAACTTGGAATTAGCAATTTTAAGGTACAAGGAACAGGCCGACAAACATTGAAAATCTTCTCCTTCCTATAAACCAGGCAACAAAGTATGGCTCAACTTGACCATCTAAGAAACTGGTCAAAAAGCGCTTGGGACCATTTGAAATTGACTCCAAAGTCTCTAAAACTGCATTTCGACTCAAGCTACCTCCTAAATAGCAGGCTATTCACCCTGTTTTCCACATATCTCTCCTGGAATTGGCTTGAGAAATATACCCGGGCAGGAACCAACCTCCTCCAGAACTGGTTGTAGTAGAAGACCATCTAGAGTGGGAAGTAAACCGTATCTTTGATTCAAGAATGCGCAAGGGGAAACTTCAATACCTCGTGGAATGGGAAGGCTTCCTCAATGACTCAGACAAAACATCCTGGGAACCAGTCATCAATGTTTCTAATGCCCCTGAACTCCTAAAATCTTTTCATCTTAAAAATCCTTTAAAACCAAAACCTTAAAACTCTCTTTCATTTTTCATTTTTCATCTCTTTTCTTTTCTTTTCTTAAAATTCTAAAACTTCTTCTCTTCTAAAAAATACTTACTCTGTTTTATTTTTTCCTCTTCTTTTTCAAAAAAGTTTTTTCAACCTTCTTTGAAAATAAATAAAATAAAATAAAATTAAATTAAAAAAATAAATTAAAATTAAAAAAACAAAAACAAAGTCTTAAAAAAAATTCATTAAAATAAAATCTTAAAAATCAATAATTCCTTTAATTTTCTTTCTTTTCTTCTTTCAAACTTTTTTCTTTTTTTCAAAATACAATTTTCATTTCCTTATTTCTTTTTCCTCAAACTATCAAAATTTTTCACGAACTCAATACGACAACCTTTCTCAAACTTCACTTCAAGCTTTAAATCTGTCTTTTAAAATTCTTCAAACAAATTACTCTTTTCTTTCAAATTCTTTTTTTCAAACCTATTTTTTTCCTTTCTCTTCAAATAACCAAAATTCTTCAAAAACTTCAAAAATAGCCTTGAACAAATTTTCACAAATAACAATTTTTCTTTTTCTTTTTTCTCATTAAATTTTCATTTAAAAACATAAAAACCAAAATTTCCAATCAACTATTTTTTTTTTACTTAACAATTTTTTTTTCTTTTCAAAACTTAAACTAAAATTTCCTCAGTTAAATATTCTTTCTTTTCTTCTTTCAAAATTTAAAACAAAATCTTATTCAAATATTTTTCTTCTTTCTTTTTTTCTTTTTCTTTCAAAATCTTATAAAACATATAATAAAATTTAAATTAAAACAACAAATTCAATAGAATAAATAAATACACAATTTACATTTGCTTTCTACTTTTTTATTTTTATTTTTTCTTTTCTTTTCCTTCCCTCTTTTCTTTTTTTCTCTACCCACTTCAAATCTTCACTTCAAATCTTCTTCTGCATTTTCTCCCAAACCAATTTCTTCATTTTCTCCAACACCACCCTTATTTCCTTTCTGCATTTTTCAAATACCTCCTCTCCAATTTCAAGTAACTCTTCTGCCACATCAAAGGAGGCTGCATTGACAATCTTGTCGATCTTGTCACTTAAGCTTTCAACAAATTGAACTTTTTGACCCTGCCAAGGCTTCTTTGACCACACCTGATCAAGGGTTTCCTCATCCTCCTCCTTCAAATCAACTGGCAGCGATGGAATAGCTTCCACAATCAGAGCTTCTTCGATGAAATCTGAATTCTAAAAATTATAACATATAGTCATCAGTTTAAACTCAAAAAACTTGAAACAAGAAAAAGGTAAAACTCACCTCCAAAACAGGATCAGGTTCTAAAAACAGCCTTGGAGTGACCTCTATTGTCACTTGCTTCTCCTCCTCATCATCATCCTTGATGATCATCTGTCATTTTTTCGGAGTACGGTTTGAAATGGGAACCTCATCCTCATCCTCTTCAACTAATTGATCCACCTCTTCTTCCACCCCTCGTTTTTGACCTCTGGCCTAGGCTACCCAAGTCACCACGGTATCTTCAACCTCATTCTCCTCTTCTTCTACCAATTGATCATCCCCAACCAATACATCCCAAATATCTTCGACCACCTCTTTGGTCTTAGTGATCACCCAGTACTAAGTCCCCGTAAGCCTTCTCTCGATATCCCCGTTTTTTATAAGGGCATCACAAGTCACCTGTTTCCAGAAAAAAAATTTGCATTTCTGGTGAGGTCCTCGTGTGGCTATTCTTTCAATGCAGAAATTTTCCATCAATGCACAAGCCGTGCAAGGGTGGGTATATTGGCGAGTAACAATACCGCCATCAGCTTTGGGGTGTGGAGGTGTGGGAATGGGGGTGGGGCAGTTAGACATAATAAAAATTTTAAAAGAAGGAGTAAAAGAAAAAATTATAGTGTGGGAAGAATGTGTCTCACGCTCAACGGAGCTTGTGTCTTATACCCGGCATCTGTCATGCGCCATGTGACAATCAAGGCAAAAGCAGCTCATTAAATCAATAATAAAGAGGTCTAAATCCATATTCGAGGCACAGAAGCGATTCTACATAGAAACTGCAACTTTCCTTTGTGTACTCACTATTCAACCGCGCTAATCTAAAACTTTAAATCTAAATTAGTTAATCTCTCAATAGTGTGTTCAGTCTTTTCTTTGATAGGCTACGCACAGTGCAACGGCCAATGCAATATTCCGCTAAAGGTTTATTGTCTGTCTGTGGGTTATTAACAGGGGTAGTGAGCATGGACGGGATGGTTAGTGGAGGGTCAAAGGGTTAACAGATGTTAGTGAGGAGGGTCCAGGTGTAAGGGGTGTTTTTTGGAGGTCTGTGGTATGCAAAATGATGGATGGGCATGAAGTCAATGCGAGGAGGAGTAGTGGATATAAAAGGGATTGGATTTTGGTTTGACATTCTTTAGAATTAAATTATAAAACGTATATATAATTAATAGTGGTAAAGCTTCAGGTTAAATCATTATTATTGTACATTTCCTTATTTTCTCAGTAATCATTTCTAAAACTTAAATCTTTGATTATTGAGTTTCCAACACCTTGTGAGATCCTAAGAATATTGATATTACCTTTAAATTATATTAAGATTCTTATCAAACATATCTCAAAGAAGAAGCTTTTCCTTTGACTCATCTTTGAATCACTTCCTTGAGTATTTCCTCTGTACTTTGAAGAAGTCTCTAAACTCCTTCCTCAATCTCACTTTCCAGGAACACCCTCGACCTTGTGTGTAGGCCGTTTAGTGACAGTTTGATAACTAGTTTTTTTTGTTTCATTCATATTTTACTCCAAATTTTTTTTAGAAAGTTTTCTTGATAGAATGCATTAAAGCTAATAAATATGTTGAGGAAATTGACTGCTTAATGAAAAATGTTTGATGACTAGTTTTTTTTATTTTTTTCATTCATATTTCATTCCAAATTTTTTTCAAGTCAAAAAATTTATACATCTTATTTGAAAATTTGGAAATACACTCCCCTGTAATTCACTTTATAGGGGGTAAGGATTACCAGATTTTTATTTTATTTCAAATATAATTAATTAAATCACTTAAAAAAGATAATCAACAAAGTAAAGGAATCCCAAATACTATCTGTAAATGATTTTATTAGAAAAGTCAAAGAAAACATATGACAAGAATGGTATTATGAACTCATTCATAGAATATAATTGAATGAACACCTTTATACAGCACAAGGGCTTGATGGTACAATACTTAATTTGATTGATTATTTTTAATAACTGATAAAGTAAAAATTTAAGAAAAAAAAGGAAATTTGGAAATCCTTTAATTACCATATATAGAAGCCCTCCCTAATATTATAGTAGATATTGACCCTTCACCCCTTACCTTACTTACCCGGTTTATTAAACTTTGATTGACCTGAAAAGAACATTCAAAATGTGTAAACTTCTTGCAAGATTCCAATCCAGGAGGTGCCTTAGTAGTTTGATGTTTATATCTTAAAGAATTCCAAATTGTTTCCATAATCCTGTTTTTTAAACCAAAGTCCATGATACATTTATGATGCCAGAAGTATAGTCCATGACCTTTGATTCTACCAGGTGAAGGGATTAGTCTTCCAGTAATAGGATTGATATAACAGAAAAGGCCATACGTAAGCATATTAAAATTGTTTTTTTAAAATGGCTCTTGCTATGAAATCCTCCATATTTGATGATAACATTAGAATAAAAGATATAATCATTACTGAGCTTAACCCATTCTATATCTGTCCAATTGGGAATCTCAGCTTTCTTGGCCAGTTTATGATTAGATTGAAATGCACAAATATAAAATTTTTTAAAGCTATTTGCCAAGAAATAATTGAGTCATCCTAATCTTTGGGAGATAAAAGCCTAGATAATCATCATATAAGTGTTTCAGAAGCCTTATTCTCTGATTATTCAATATAAAAACATGAAATAAATTAAGTGAAGTATAGAAAAAAGGCTCAACTTTAAAGGTCAATATCTAAGCAACGACTGAGCCAAATTTGAATCTGTTCATACAAAATGAAAGATAGGCTTCAGAAGAATCTTCAAATAAAAGAAAATACACCACACAATATGGGGGGAAGACTTTCTAGTGAGAACACAACCTTGGACACAAACTCACCACAGATTGAACACACATTGAGCTATTGATAAAGGAACCATACAATCAGGGATGAACACCACTCAGCAGAACAGTTATAGGTGGGTGTTCAAGTAGAGCTCAGTATGGGTTCAGTATAAGTTCAGTCTGAGTTCCATCTTAGTTCAGTTTAAGGACTTGGTAGCAAGTCCACCCCCTATATTGCATAGTGATAAGATTCAAATAAACCTAACCCTAATTCTGATTCTGCTTTTCAAAATTGTACAAAAACTTGAAAATTGATGATAAAAATTCTAACAAGATGGAGATATAAGCCTAGATAAACATCAGATAAGAGTTTTAGAAGCCTTATTCTCTATTTATGCAATATAAAAACATAAAATAAATTAAGAGATTTGGAAAAAAGGCTCAACTTGTAAGGTCAAAATCTTAGCAGCTACAAAACCAAATTCAAACCTGTTTGTGGGAAATGAAAAATAGGCTTCAGGAGAATCTTCAGTTAAAAGACATGTGATTTAAACAAACCTAACCCTAACTCATTAGATAAAAACATGAGATAAAAAAAGTAAAATTGGGAAAAAAGGCTCAACTTTAAAGGTCAATATCTCAACAACCACTGAACCAAATTCAAATCTTTTTGTGGGAAATGAAAGGTAGTATTCAGGAGATTCTTAAGTTACAGGGAAATCAGATTTAAATAAACATAATCCTAATTCTGAGTCTGATTTTAAAAATCCTAAAAAAACTTAAAAAGTGGTAATGGAGATGAGAACAAGAAGAGTTTAATAAGTCCACTCTTATCCAGTTAAGAGTCATGCATATATATAAGTATGAAATTTTCATAGAAGGAAAGAGATATCATATAGGCATGAAAAAAAGGAGATGAAACTCATGCATAAATATAAGTATGAAATTTTCATAGAAGGAAAGAGATATCATATAGGCATGAAAAAAAGGAGATGAAACTTACCTTGATTGAAAAGTATAAAAAATAGAGCAAGAAAGATTGATGTTGTAATTTGGAGGAAATTCAATATGGAGTATGTGAAATACATAATAATGTGCAATGTAGGTGTTTTAATGACATGGAATAAAAAAAAGTGAAATAGGGGAAAGGGGGATCATGGCCATGCCAAGGAGGGATGAAGAGTAGGGTGATGGAACTAAAATGAAAGAAAGGTTAATTTTGTCATAAAAATAAAAAATAACCACATAAAAAAAGTGGGATAAAAAAAACAGAAAAAAAAGCAATAAAAATTATAATTAGCAATCAAAAAATCAAAAAAATGAATAATATGACTTACCTGGAGAGATGAGATGAGAAAATAAATAAAACCGAATTTTTTGAGGAATTTTTGAGGAGAGAATGAAAGGATATGAGGGATGAATGAAAATATGAAACAGTGAAAAATTATGCAATTGCAGAAAATATGTGTTTTCATGTTGAGCTGGTGAATGAAAACAAATGAGACATCCAAAAAAGAGACATTCAGTGTAAATTCAGAATAAAAATTATTATGCAAAAAACAAAAATACCAAACCAAGTGAATAAATCACACAAGTTGAACATTTGGAGAGTATAAAAAAATTAAAAGAGTTGTGATTCAAAATGTTTGAGGGTGATTGGCATAAGGACAGAGCATATGCTTGGGAAAAGAATGTTATGTGATTCAAGGGAGGGAAGAGCTGGTGCAGTTTTGGGTTCCTTTTCTTCATAAAGATCATTGAAAAGACATATAAGCTAAAGTGTTATCCAAAACCAAGTCAGAATCAGAGTCAGAGGCTGAAGTGAAACTGATAGCATTCATAGCTGAGTGAAGTTACTTCCTAGTAGAGAGATGCTTTATTGTTTTTGTTAGAAAGCTTAGGTGGTGAGTGGGAAATGGTAATTTGCCACCAAATGAGAGGGTGGGGTGTGTAGATAGAGAGAAATGTTATGTGTTTTACACAAAAATTAAGTAACATAGAGTGAAGAGACACATAAGAATGAGAAAAAATGTTATGTATTTTCCACCAAATTCTAGTAGCATAGAGTGAAGAGACACATAAGGATGGAATCCACAATTATATGTCATATGACTTTCTTACAAATCATTCATGGATGTGACAAGTTTGGGATCAGGAGTTAGAAATGGAAATTGGGGTGTAAGATGTGGGATAATGCATTATCATGCAATCTTTATTCACTAGCTATCCCTGGGGCTAGTGGATAAGAATCATCCACGATTAATAATGTCTGATCCAGTAAAAAAAATTCCTGATCCCTAATTTCAGATCCTTGAACATTGATACCCCCTAATGATGCATTATCCTGTCTCTTTCACCTCAATTTCCATTCCTGATTCCTTATCCCAAACTCATCACATCCATGATTTATTTGTCAGCAAGTCACATGACATATAATTTCAGATTCCATCCTTATGTCTCTCTTCATTCTAGGACACTTAATTTTGGCAGTGAAGACTTAAGATTTTTTTTCTATCTACGCAACCCCCTTCTCATTTGGTAGAGAATTTCCACTTCCCTCATCACCTAAACCCTCAACCAACAGAGTTGAAGCATCTCTCTGCTAGGAAGTAACTTGCATCAACTATGAATGTTATTGCTTTAGCTTTGATTTCTAACTCTGAATCTGATTTTGATTTTGAAAACACTTTAGCTTATATGTTGGTTCTTTCCAAAAAGTGTTACATAAACCGAAGGGGGCCAAATCTTGCTCATGATAAAAGGTTAATTTTACCTTGAAAACCAAAAAAAAAATACTTGAAAAAATTTAGATACAAAAATAAAAAAAAATAATTAAAAGACAAAATAAAATATAATTAGCAAACATATAAGTAAAAATGAAAAAGATGACTTACCTGGAGAGATGAATTGAGAAAAAAATTGACTTCAAATTACTTGAGGGATGCAAGGGAGGAGGAAGAAACAGATATGGGTGATTAAATAAAAAAAGAATGACTGAAAAATTATGTGATTGCAGAAAATATTCAATTTCATGTTGAGTTGATGAAGGAAAATAAACACCAGAAAAAAAGTATGGGCACCTGATAGCAGGTGCCAATCCCTATCTTTGAATTGACTCAATTTCAGCTCAGCTGTAATTCTTCTGGAAAGACTGCACACTGAACAATGAGCACACTAGCTTTTGAAACATCAAACCAAAATTACTCTTAAATCAAAACTGAATATAGGGATAGGCACCTGCTAGCAGGTGCCACTTGATTTTTTGCTGTGATAATTTTAAATAAATGAACTTTATAATTTGCCACAAAATTTTTTTTCTAACTTTAATTGAAAGTGAAGATTTTTATTCTAAAATTCTGCAAAAAAAAAAATATTGGTCAAAAAAACCAAAAAAACTTATTTAAAACTTAATAAAACTCACATATTTTAAAACATTACCTTTAAAATTTACCACCAAATTTTTGTCTTTAACTTCAAATAAAATTGTGGATTTTTATTCTAAAATTCTGCAAAAAAAAAAAACATTTGATTAGTCAACCAATAGCTGACTGGTTGTTTTTTTTAGTCAATTGGAAGTGAGGGTGGAAGGCTTGGTGCGACATATATGGGGGGAAGGACACATATGTTAATTTAATTTATTTTTGACAAGGGTGTGGTGTTATATTTTATAGCTGGTGTGCCAGCTAAATACTGCCCACTCAGGAGTAAAAGTATGGGCATCCTAGCTTCATTTCTTTAATTTCTGCATCTGGCCGTTGTTTCCAATGCCAGGTGGTGTGGTGGAGATATGGGGGGATATTTCAATTCCAGCTAGGAAGAAAAGCTTCCTAGATGTCTTTTCTTAGCGGGGGAGGGTTTTGAAGAGGTGGCTGGGGTTAAAATCACACCAGACAGGCAGTAAAGCTACCTGGCTGTCATTTCAGATTCAAGGTGGGTGGTTCATAAGGACACCAGAAAGACAGAAATTCTTCCTGGCTATTGTTTCTGAGGGGGGCTTGGGGGTTAAATGGAGGCTATCCAGGCAGTGAAGCTGTCTTCCTGTCATTTCCAAAGGAGATGGGGGTTATTTTCAAGAGCCAGAAGGGGTGGGGGGAAAGGGGGATTGAGGCAGCCAAGGAGGGGTGAAATGACTGATTGAGGCAGCCAAGGAAAATTACCAGTCCAAGGAAGGATAAAGAGTAGGATGATAGAGAGAATAAAAAAGAGATAAAAGACTGAGATAAAAAAATTAATTCTACCTTGTAAATAAAAATAAAAACATATTTAAAAAAACATGAGATACAAAAAAGAAAAAAAACAGATTAATAATAATTAGAAAACATAAAAATAAAAAGGAAAAAAATGATTTACCTGGAGAGATAAGTTGACAAACCAATTAATTTAAAATAAAATAAGGGATGAAATTGGAGAGGAGGAAATGGATACAAGTGATGAAAGAAAAAATAATGACTGAAAAATTATGCAATTTCATGTTGAGTTGATGAAGGAAAACAAAGAGAGTTTAAAAAAAGATACTTTTGCAGCAAATTTGAAATCAAGTTCCACATGAAAAAAAACCTCATTTCAAGTGAATAAAAAACACAACTTGATGATTTGGAGATTATTAAAAAATTAAAAGGGTTGTATTGAGAAATTTTGGGGTGTTATTAGCATAATGATGGAGCAAATCCCAGTAGAAAGTTAGTTTTTTGAATAAAGGGGGGTGAGAGTTGGTCTGGTTCCAGGATCCTCTTCTTCATTAAGATCATCTCACTCATCCTTCAAATCAGCTAGGATATAATGGAGTATTAAGCAAGTCATTATCTAATGATTTTTAATTTTGATGTCCAATTTTTTTGAAATTGGATTCTAAGTTCCTGGAGACTAGAGAGTCTTCACTTTAAAATTCTAATAGCATGTTCAATTTGTACTCTTAATTGTGCAAGGTGATAATTAAAGGTTTTTTTTGGGTCATTTTCAAAGGTTCACATCAGAAAGAAGCTATAATGTACCTTTAACTTGAATCTTCTTAGTCATCAAGTAGGTACTGAAATTTATCAAAGTAAGAGTCAGTATTTCAAGAAATCCTCATTCTTTAGAGGACAGAAGAGTCATGACAAGATCCAGGGCAGTAACTATGAAAACCATAAATTCTTATTGAAATCACATACAAGTTGAACAGAAATAGAGTATCTAGATACAAGATAAAAACTTAGTTTATGAATCATAAGAAATTGGAGAACAACTTGATAAAACCTTTTTTTCCAATCAAAATAATGGTTGCCATAATGAGCAGGCTTTTGACTCAATGTTATAGCTGTACCATCAACAAAATTAACACAGCAAGGGAAACCTTTTGTTTGAATTACTTGAGAGGATTCATGTTTCTGTTTTGGAGTTGGCCAAGAAAGTGTTTGAGACTTGAGAGAAAGAATAGAAATCATACAGCACTTTTTCTATAATACTACAGTACCATATCCTATGGTAAAGAGATTTTCTAAAAATCTTATAGCAGAGCCATTTCCATTTGATACAAAGAAGCATAGTGCAACAGCATGTTGAATGGCAGGATAAAGCTGTTTATTATGAGAATTGTTAAGAAAGATAGTGTGATCATAGATGAGTTGATAAATTTTGATGAAGTAATTGGGAGAAGCTCAAAATAGTTGTGTGAAGTTTAAAGGGGGATTTTTTACAATTGAGTGTAGACTGTATCTGGGATCATGAGCAAGATTTGGGCCCCTTTGATTGATGTAATGCTTTTTGGAAATAATAGACATATAAGTTAAAAAGGTTTCAAAATCAGAGTCAGAATCAGAGTCAGTAATTAAAGCTGAAGAAATAATATTCATAGTTGAGGTAAGTTGCTGCCTAGTAGAGAGGTGCTTCATTGTTGTTGGTTGAAGACTTAGGTGATGAGGGAAGCTGAAATATTCTATTAAATGAGCAGGGGGAGTGTAGATAGATAATAATATTAAGCTCTTTCTACCAAAATTAAGTGGCCTAGAGTTAAGAGTGACACAAGGATGGCCTATTCAATTATATTTCATTTGACTTGCTTAAAAATCAATAATGGATGTGATGAGTTTGGGATCAGGAATTGAGAATGGAAATTGGGTTATAAGAGGAGGTATAATGCATTATTGTGCATTCCTTAACCACTATCCCAAGGGCTAGTATATAAGAATCTTCTGCAATTAATAATGTTTGATCTGGAGAAAGAAAATCCTGATATCTAATTGTGGATCACTTAGTATTGATACCCCCTATTGACTATATCTGTAATAATGTAGATATATTAGATTTTAGTGAAATTTAAGAAATTAGAAGACAAGATGAATTTGAAGATTATGTTGAAAGGTACTGTGTAGAAATCCTTGAAGGAGTCAGAAAACATATAAAGACGCCATGAAAAGCAAAGAAATTGAAGAATGGAAAATAGTGTGTATGAATGAGATGGGAAACATGAAGAGAATGGATGTCTGGGATGTAGTAGAAAGACAGGTAGGCAGAAATATTATGAAAGGAAGATGGTTATTTAGTCTTAAAAAGATATTGATGTTAATTTTAAAAAAAGAAAAGCTAGATATGTAGCCAAATGTTACACCCAAGTAGAAGGCACAGATTACCACAACACCTTTGCACCAACAGCAACTTTCACTTCATTATGCCTCCTACTCACTACTGCTGCACTAAACAATTGTCCAGTACATGGCTTTGATGTGACAATGTAATATCTACATTCTGACTTAGAAAAGGAAATATGAATGGAAGTAAATGAAGTTTTCAATGATAATAGTAATAAAAATGAGAAAGTGATAAAACTTAAGAAAGCCTTGTATGGTGCACAGCAGGCAGCTAGGTGCTGGTGGAAACATTCATCTAGTAAAACTAGGAGTTTGAATTATATAAAAAATTTTTATGATACTAGTCTATATATTACTCAATCTAGTAATATTAATGGAGTCATTTGGATTCACTTTGATGATGGTATAGTCACAGGTAGTTCTATAGATATTTTATAATCATTAACTGATAGTCTGAAAGGTATTTTAGAAATCAAGTGGTCAAACAGTGTAGAATATATTGTTGGTATTGATATTGATAGAATAGAGGGAGGATTTAAACTTAGTCAAAATCACTATTACAGAATATTTTACAAACTCACAACCCCTCACAGAACGGATACTCTATTCCTCTCCCTAATTAAGCAATGAATGGTGATATCAAAGTAACAAGTGATCCTGAAAAAAAATTACTTATCAATTTTAGGATCCATGAGCTATTTATCTGCTAGTGCCCATACTGGCCTGGCTTATAGTGTTAATTATTTATCACAATTTTCACAAAACCCCCTTCCAGAATACTGGATAGCAATACATCACCTGCTAGGATACCTTGAATTCACCAGAAGTATCTCATTTCAAATTGTACAAAATTGCTTATCAAACCAACCGATTCATCTAAATGTTGACATTAATTGGGGTGGCAAAAAAGACCAATCAAATCATGGATAAACTATACTATATCACAATGTCCCACTCACCTGGAGTGCCAAATGACAGCCACTTGTTGGCACATTGTCCCGCCACTCAGAGTAAATGTCATTGGGAAATGGAACGCATGCAGTTATTTGGCTCCAGAACTTAATTGAGGAGTTAAAATCAATAAAAATTCCCCTCAATTTTGTTTTGCAACAACAAATCAACAATACATATTGGAAATGATGAAACCTCTAATAAGAATTGCCTCCTGTCACTGGATAGTCTATGCACAAGGTCAAGGTTGTTCCTGAGTAAGTAAGATTGGAAAAGATGATTGAGGACTCACTCAAAGCACAGAGGAATACTTCAAGGGAGTGTTCGGAAAATAAGTTGAAGATAAACTAATACTGCTTTGAGAAAAGCTTGAGATGAATAATAATCTAATTTACAGTGACACCAAATATTCAGGTTAATCTCATGAAGGGTTGGAACTTTTAAATAAAATGGATTTAGGGAATTTTAAGATTGAAAGAAATTGATTTTTAAGAAAGGTAGGAAACAATAATAGCCTTATATAAGTTTAACTCCTATTACAACAATATTACTATTTCATTCTAAGGAATTTCAAACCAAATCCACCAAATTATATAGATAACTCCACCTTTAATTGGCCCTTTTAATAAACCACGCTTACTTTATCACTGAACCTCCAATACAACCCACAAATCCTTTAACTATACTCATATTCCTACTCACAGACCTTTAATTACCCTCAGACACTCAATAACCCAAAATTAAAAATATATCATCAATCCTTGCACTAATACATCACACATTTTTGTAAGGTTGAAAAGTATAAACAGATGATAGACTAATTTATATTTAATTTTTAGATAGTGTAGCTGCTAGCACAGTCAAATTGAGACAAAAAAAAGGAAAAAGCAGTTGCTATGTAGATGTTGCTTTCTGTGCTTTGTGTATGTATTTATGTACTGATTTATGGATTAAAAGAGTGAATTTTGCTTTGAGTATCACATGGCACATAACACCGCCATACTTTATGAGATTTCTACTATGTGAAAGAGGTATTATATGATGGTCTAGCTGCATTACACTGGATTCTTACAGGTGATAATTTAGCAGAAATTATGACCAAAACACTGGTGTAAGTGAAAGTCTGTCAAAAAGTCCTAGAAAATTTTCATTTTTGTCTCAATTTTTTAAAAATCTTGTTGTAAAAGCATTGAGACAAAAATAGATTTTTTTGAAAATTTATTGACAGCTCAAAAGTTGTGCTGCCATGATTTTTGACAGAATCAGTTCATTTTATGACATTTAGGTTGACTTCAATTTCAACTCAGATAATGAAGAGCACCAAAACTACAGATAAATAAACACAATTTCTACAAAATTAATGTTAGATGTCAAAAAAAAAACTGCAGCTCAACTTTTGGGAGAGGCTTTTAAGGGACCACCTTTTTAAGCTGCAACAGATACTACCTTTCTATTTTTACTGTTTTCTCCTGGTTAAGTTAGAAGTATCTCTTGCTTTTGACTCACCTCAACTGATGGTAATGTGTTAGAGTGCCCTTGCTTTTTCCTTCTGTAAAAGTTAGTTTGAGATTCCTATCACTATTTAATTCTCTTAACATTATTGTTAGACTACCATTTCTTTTCCTCATTCTTGAAGCTAGTGTTATTGTTATGGTATCTGGATAAGGTGAAAATTCTCAAATGAGACTAAATATACAAAGTTGTTCCCATTAAAGTCTCCCACTTTTCAGCTTCCAATAAATTTTTGATTTATCCTTCATGTCCCTTGTTGGGTGAGATTGTAAGAAAGTAAAAAAATACAAAAATACAAAAAAACCTAAAAATCTTGTGGGTTTCCTGTCTCTGATCCCCCACAAAAGATATGAGTTTAGGTTTCTTTTGGCATGGAATAAGTAAGAAGAAACCCACAATCTTTTCCAGTATAGCTACAAATTTTTGAAACTTTTCATTTTTTTTCTCAATGTTTACAGTTTTGGCTCTACTGTAGCAACAGAATTAATAATAAAAAAAAGTAGCCTGGATGGAGACCACCCTGTTTTAGGAATGACACCAATTTTAGCCAAATTTAAAAAGCTTAATGAACATCTTACTTTTAAATTTCTGAATTTGGATTTTATGCACTAAATTTTTTCCAATGGAAACTTTTGTCCTTGATAAAGTATCAAAGATGATGATAGGATGCATTTTTTGAAATGTTTTTAGAATATAAACCCCTTCCCTCTGAATTATTTCTGTCTTGATTTGTCCTAATTTTTAGAATTGAGTTTGAAGAAGCCCAGAAATTGAAGGTGAGGTGTGGGGAGGTAATATTTTTAAGTTTAAAAATGACATATAATAAGTGGGCTCAGCAATGAAAAGACAGAAAATTGGAAATCAAAAGAGAGAAACTGTTGAGAGAAGGGGTGTTTTTTCAAAAAAAACTCAAAAAATTATCAAGTTAAGTAATTGTTCAATAGTATGTGTTGCCATGTAAAGCATTCATATTAGGGGGTCTCAAACCTAAGAATATATTCCACAAAAACATGCCCCAACAAAGTTATAAAACCCATGCATTATATAATTATATATATATATTTAATATTATTTGAAATAAAAATTATATTATTATATATAAACATTATAATATATAATACACCTGTCAGCCAGGCTGCTAGACTTACCCAGTAAAATAATTAATTATTTACTGGATGAAGCCACACCTTATTATTTTAATTATAATTTATTTACATTAAACTTACCTATAATAAATTAACTAATTACAGAATGGTAAAGTTAATGAATAATTAAAATTAAATATTAAAATGTACCTTATATATTTATTTTCTAAACACCGTGCTCAATGAAATGTTGAAAGAAATAAAAATTTATATTAAAATAAAAATAAATATATACAAAAATTCAAATTTCTTATTTAGGATTGACCTGTACAGTAAATATTAAAAAAATTAATTTATTCCTGTCATATTCTGTAAATACATCTTTTTGACGCCTTCTTATTAGACTAACTTTATTATCTGAAAATATTCCTTCAGGAATATTCTTTTTTTCTCTCTCTCATGCTACTGTTTTTAGAATTTTATTTCCGTGCTTTGTCTCTCCTTTGCCTAAATAAGGCCTCTCTTTTTGGTTGTTTTTGATCATTCCATTACTTACTTACAATTAACAAACATTTATTTTATTTAAATACTTATTGTTATCTATTATTGTTTTTAGTAGTTACATTTACATAGTACTATCTCTTTAATTTATAATAATAATAAAATTCCTTACCTCTTATATTTGAGTAAAATAAATAAAAGATATAAAACCGTAATCTACACTTTGAAATCCTAAAATTCCACTATTACTGCTGTTGCACCACCGTTAAAAACCTTCTAGACATAAAAGACCCCTTGACAACACCACTCAAAATTTTAGGGGGACTTTCTAGTAAGTCCTCAACTTGAACTTAAATGGAACTCATATGGAACTCAGACTGAGCTTATAATGAACTGATATTGAAATTTAATTTGAACTCATCTTGAGCTCTTAACCAATAATGGATGAGTATGTGCTAGAATAATGGTGAAATTTTAATGAATAATTTATAGAAATAATGACAAGGGTAGATTAAGAATTTGATCCATTCACAGAATTTTTTTCATAAAACACAATTTAATTTTCATTTTGAGTTTCACTTAATCATTAAAAAGACAGAAAATTATACTATTTATTTCAAAAGCATCACTTTTAACCTCTCTAATTATTTTATTAGTTTTTGTTTTGAAAAAATATATAATAAGATCAGTGGTTCTATATATTGACAACTCCTTTTAACCAAGAATTTGAAGCTTTAATTTTTTGATTTAAACCATATTACCTGATTTGTTTTCTATTTTTATTATTTCTGATTATGCAATATAAATATTTTCAGTTCAATGGATTTATTTAACAAACATATTGAACCATCAAAATTCTCAAGTATTTTATTCTATAATACTGTGATAAGACTCATAATTAAAAAAATAAAAGATAGAAATATGTTTTCCTAATTTCTGTTTCAATGAAGTCCTCTCATGGCTTCTTTACACTAAGCACTAATAATTAATAGATTATTTTATTATAAGTTTAGAGAGAAGTAAAATTCTTATACCAGTGGATTTTAATGAATTTTTTTACATTTTCATATGCAAGAAGATGATTAAAACTAAAAGAAAATTTGGTTTTTCTCTTTTTTTTGATATATTGAATATTCAGCTAATAAGAATTTTTGCAACATACATTTATTCAATGTAATACATATATGATATTCTAGAACTTTTCATGATTTATTTTGTCAAAATTGCATGTAAATATGGTTATTTGGTAGAGAAATCTCATAAGTTGAAATAATAAATCACTACTCAGTAAATTTTTCATATGAAAAACTGAATTTCAAGCTTGATGCAAAAATTTAAAGATAATAAAAACAAAGTAGTATAAATTTATTTAAAATTTAATTTATAGTGCTTGATTTTGCTTCAATTCTGTATTGTGGGATAATTTCCGTGTACATTTGGGAATAAGCACCATATATTTTTTCAAAGTGTTATCATGTTAAAAAATGTGCTTCAGATAAAAATTTTGATTGTATTATTTTTCAAGAACTGAATTAAATAGGTAGAAGTGGTACTTCTTCATAATTCTATTAGTTTCAAATTGAAAAACAATTATATGATATTTATTTTGTAAATAAGACACAATAGGTACTTAATATTATGCCCATGTAGCAAAGGAGCTGTAAAGGCAATAATATTTTGATTAAAAATAATATTATTCCATATTTAAAATTAATAGAAAAAACATCTCAATTCTATGTTGCTGAAAAAAAAATTAAGTGAAATTTTTCAGGTACACTTTTTTAGTCTTTAGAATAAAAGTTTTGATAGGAGTAATTCACAACTGAACACTTACAAACAATTCTAAAATTAAATATATGGGTTCAGGATCTATCAGTGGTTTATTGGAATAATTATATCCATGCTGATTAGTAGATCTTATATGATTTTTCTATTCAATTTCTAAAAGTATGAAAAAAAATCCCTTTGATATTTTATTTAAACAGAAGAATTTAAAAATCTTCTTGAAATTGGCTTTATCACAAATAAATACTGGAATAAGTATATTTTTATAAAAATTAATTTAAATAGAATTATTTCAAATCTTCATTACATACACAGGGTAAAATAAAAGAAAACTTGTAGGCAAGTCATTTTTTTGTCCCTCAGACTACCCCAAGAGTAACCTCAGTAGTAACTCCAGTGGCCCTATTTTTTGGAAGAATGGTTGCCTCATGAATCAAGGATCAAAATTTTTATCATCTATGCATCAATTTCATTTGAAAAAAATAAAGCAGGAGTTGGTATGAGCCAAGAGTTTTCCAGTAAAAAAATATATGAATACCAAATCTCTTTAAAAAAAGACATATTTATCTTATTTTTTATTTTTTATATTTTTGGAATAATTTCCTCAATTTTTTCACTTGTATCAAATTTTTTTATTAAATTTTTAAAATTTATTAAGCTTTTATTATAATTTCTTCTGATTAATAAAATCTTTTCTTAATTTTCTATTGATATTCAAAATTTTTATCATTGTTAGATTTTTTTAGATTTTTTTGGCCTTTAAATAATTTTTATGAATTTTTTGGAATTTAATAACACATCATTTAAGCTTTTTAAATTTTTTTGGATCTTAGGAATTTTTTTTGAACAAATTGCATTTTTTTGGATTTTTTTGAAGTTCTTTGAAGTTTTCTGAATTTTATATATTTTTTTAGATTTTTATTGTATTTTTTAAATTTTTTTTGGAACTTTTTTGAATTTTTTGACTTTTTTTGACGTTTTTGTTTTTTTTTGAATTTTTTTAGATTTTTTTGGATTTCTTTGAAATATTTTGAAATTTTCTGAAGTTATATGGTGTTTTTTGAACTTTTTTACATTTTTTTATGTTTCTTTTGATGTTTTTGGTTTTATTGCAATTTTTTGAATTTTTTCTCACTGTTTTAATACTTGAATTGAAGTTGAAGTCATGTGCCAAAAAGACGCAGCGTCTTTTCAAGCATATGACTTGAATTGTGATTGAATTCACATGCCAAAAAGACGCTGTGTCTTTTCAAGCACAAGGCTGGATTACTATGCCTCAGTGCAAGTTGTTAGATGGACCACAAGAAATATAATTCTGTGAAAATTTGTGGTTGATCTGGCAAAATTCACTAGAGGAATTGGAATTGAGTCATGTGCTTGAAAAGATGCTGCGTCTTTTTGGCATGTGACTTGGCTTCTGTTCAAGCATTAAAACAATCAAAAAAATATTAGGTCCAAAAAGTTCCCCAAAAAATTGAAAAAATTCACAAAAAATTCAAAAAAATTCAAAAAAATTCACAAAATCACAAAATCATTTAAAAGTCATCAAAATCTTATTTTTTTAAGAAAAAAATTCCAAATAATTTAACTAAATTATAAAATTTATAAAAAGTGTCTAAACATTAATAATATTTTAATTAAAAAAAAGTTACATCAAAAGAAGGCACACAGCATCCATTTTTTTAAGACATGAAATTTTGAAGAATTATAAAAAATTTATGAAAACTATAAGTTATATAAACTTTTTCTCCAAAATAACTTCTTTATATAATTCTTATTTAATAATGAGCAAGTATGTGCTTCATAAATTAAAAATGAAAAATATGTGATTATGGGGTATCATGGGAAGGAAAAAAGTAACAATGAGTGCTAAGTATGACAAAAAAATTTATTTCATGAAAAAATAAAGATATTCAAAACTATAGGAAGGATGTCAGTTTCTTTTGATAAAACTTAGAAATCTTTAATAAGACTAAGTTGACACATTGTCAGCCCTTTCTTAGCCCCAAGTCAGGCCTGGTGGGGGCCCCAGGGGGTAAAAAAAGGGCTAATAAAAAATTTACACAGGATAAAAAAGGGTCAAAATGTAAGTATTTATGGAGATAGACAAAAATTTTCCTTTTTTTTTCTATTATTATTTTTATTTTATTTCATTTTTATTTAAAAGAAATGCTTTTGTAAAATTTTAATCTACATTGTGTAAAATCACACTTTCATTAACCAAACATGTGTTTGATTATTCATGGTGACTTTGTAATAGGGTAACATGATATATTTCATAAAAAAATATTTCTGGGATTTCAAAAGAATGGAAAAAATAAATTTGAGAATTTTAAAAAATTGATAATTTTATTTAAATCTATTAGTATTTAAATTATTTCATTCAATTATATCAAGTTTATGTTTTCAACTTCTGGTACATCATGGATAAAAATCTTTCCAATTTACATGGGATAAGTGTATTTCATTTGATAATGTAAAATCTTAATACTATGGTGCTAAAAAGAAACCAAAAGTTTATTGAAAATATTTTTGAATAAGAGTTTGTAATTATTCAGGATGAATGAAGTAGCACCTTCAATTTCACCTCTGGAAGAACATTTTCTGATGTTAATTGTGGATAAAAATTTTTTTTCATCCTGAAAAATACATTGACATATAAATCTCAGATATGAAAATGTATTCAAATTTTTAAATATTATTTGCTTTTGATATATTATTTGCACTGAGTTTTTTATTATGAGAAAAAAAATTTGCACCTGCTAGAAGGTCCATATTATTTCCTGATGTATAGAAGTTCAGTTGGGGGGAGACACCTTCTAGCATGTGAGATAACTTGTTTTAGATGAATATTGTTATATATACAGATAATTTCCATCCCAATTATGTTGTTATTCATTTAAAAAAATTCATTTATGTGAAAAATACTTCCAAAAAAATTTACCTGACTTTGTTCTTCAGTGATGTAAATTTGATTGGTTTTATAAATATGGGGAGGTTTTGTTCCTTTGAAATTTCAAATTTGCAGAACCTTTTTTAATTTCAATAGGGGGTATCAAAGTACAAAATTTGAAATTATTTAAAAGGCATTTCACAACGCAAAAATAAAGCCACAAACCTGACATTAATTCTCTGTAAAAAGGTGTTTTTGCGGCACAATATGGCATTTTTTAAAAAATAATCATGGTTGACTTGGTGGAAAAAAGAGGTATTTTGAAATGGAAAATTTCTAACTTTGATACCCCATAATGGATGCGCAATTTATAGACATATTTTTTAGGGAATATTAAATCAATTAGTTCAAAATATTAAAAATTTTCATTGATTAGTGAAAACACATTTCTCTATTCACATTTCTACTAGCTTCAATAATATAAAAATTGTAGAACCTAGACCAAATATTGATATTTTAAGAGTTTATTAAAATTATAAAATATATTCCTATAATTATTTGGTAAATTTCATATTCCTCAAAAATTACAGCACTGATTTTTGTCTGCATAGGGTTTCAAAAATCAACCTGACTTTTAATAAAATATGTTCTTCCTCTTCAAGAAAGTTAAGAACATTTCTACTCATAAAGCTATATGCATAAATGATGCTTTACCATTTTAATATGTTTATTAAAATTTATTCTTCAAATAAGTATCTATCTATATTCAAAGATTAAAAGCAGAGTAGCTTATGATGGAAAATGATATGATTGAGGAGGATTATTAAATGTAAATTTGTCTTCAAAATAAGATTAGCCATTCAAACAAGCAATTACTTACACCTTTGGAATTAGGCAAAAATACTATTTAAAATTTTCCAAGTTTTATGTTTTAAATGAGGTATTTGAGTATTGCAATGTGCTTACCATTTGAAATATTGGTTGAAAGAGTCACTGGTTAATCAGATTTCCGAATTATTAAAAATCACTTTTGCAACTTTTATCTGTACAAAGCTCAAATACTAAAAATAGGGCTCCTTGAAGGTTACTTTATAGATTATTCTATGATTGCTCAAAAACAACTTTCCTACAAGTTGTCTTTTTTTTAGCCCTGTTATATTTAAAACAGAAAATAAATATTAAAATTTGACTTTTTATAAAAATATATATTGATTTAAAAGATATTTACTTATTTTTTTTTACAAAACCACCTATTTTATCCTGTGAGGTTTCCCTTCAACTTTCAAATATAACTCTTAAAAATTAATATGATGCTCTGAAGACTCTATATGATGTGTACCTAGAGCAAAAAAAAATTTTTTTTGAAGTACTTCAAATCTAAGCAAAAGAGCTGGTACCTTTTTTATATAATATAGTTGTATACAATTATTTTTAAGTTATTTTCTTAATCTGAAGTATGGAAAGAAATCATATCATAATAATATATGATCAACTTAAAACTATTTTTAATATGATATTTTATCAAAATGATTCTTAACTTGTACTTATTTTCAAAACTTCAAAGTATTTAATAAAAATATTTTGATATAAAAATATAATTATTTTTATATTTAAAAATACTTAATAAAAATTCTAAAAAAGCATAAATTTTTTCATGGCTTAACTTAGCTTGAACCACACTTGGAAACAGGATTGCATTGAGAGTTCAATCTAAGTTACACCAAAAACTTGATAAATATTTTTTTGAAAATGTATTTAGTCATTGCAATGAATAAAACTAGTAAAAGAAAGGACTCAGAAATTTTTTTCTGTTACTGAATAGATTATCCTAAATATATAGAGGCAGATAAATTGTTAAAAAATTTTCAATTCCAGTTATTACAGTCAATTATCCAGCTATATATAGTAATCACAAAATAATAAATGAAGCTAAATGGTTATATATGTAGATAGATCTTTTCTTCAAACTTTACTTGAATTATTTAATTTAATTCAAAGATATATTTAATCCAACCAACATATTTTACTATTACATTTAAAAATAAATACAATAAACTCATAAAATACATAAGTTCAATTGTTTGAAATTTCTTTTAATGTTTTTTTTAGTTTTCAAAATTTTTCTACAGTTTTCCCATTATATTATTTATTTATATCATTTATACTTATTAGAAGCATACTTTCAATTCTTGTGTAAAAAAGAAAAATAGTATTTTGTTACCAATTATTTTTTATATTACTTTCTTAGTATTAAATTGCATTGTAAATAAAAAATATCAAATAAAGATGTATAAACTATAGGTTTAAGTTCAAAAACATCAATAAAAGATAATTATCCATCATTTTTCATATTGGCAGAATAGAGCTGTAGATTGAGGGGTTGGACTCTGACTTTCACCCAAAGAATAGAGTACACTCTCTATTTTTTTCTACATCAATTGACAACCTTTCAATCTCTCCGCACAACTTTTTCTACCTTGTCATTTCTTTTAATTCTATTACCACCTCCCACACTTTTGTTGCCCTCTTGATACATTTGCTACACCCTCTAAGCTTCAAAATCCATGTTTAAGCCCTCCTCACTATTCCCCTCCACTCTATTTTCACTTTTAACACAACTCCACCCCTTTCACTACTATCCTCATTCCTCACCACTGCTTTCTTGCCTCTCCCTACCCTACCCCACCCCTTTCAACCTTAACCTATCTATTTTTGCCTCAAATCCACCCCACTACTTTTATAACTAATTAAAATGCTTTCGCTTTCAACCCCCATTTTTTCACTCTTCACCCCAGACATTCCCCACTCCACCCCAATCCACCCTTTCAATTTCATCCAACCCCTATGGCTTTCTAAATCACCTCCTTTTCTGAATATAGAGTAAAATGGGTTATAAGGGGAGCAAAAGGAGTGATATCAAGAAATTTGGGGTGCAAAGTGGTGAAGAGGAGAATAAATAGGGTGTTAAGGGAAGTAAAATAAGTGAGGAGGGGTGTAATGGGATGAATAGGGGTGGAGAAGGGGAAATAAGTGTTTGAAGCGGGAAATTTCTTGGTAGACTTAAATAAAATTTAAGAGGGAGAAGAATGAGATTTGAAGTTTGAGGGAGGAAATTACTTGTAAGGAAAATTTTGAAACAAGTTAGGCACAAGAATTATATAATATATTTTGAGACATTGAAATCATAATGGCATGAAACATCCCAAAGAAAACTCAAAAATATTTTTCAATATTTATTAACCATAGATTTTATTCTCATATTAATTGGATTTTTTATTCTTTGGATAAAATTAAGATTATGAAAAGTTATGTTTTTAAGATAATTGGGCCCATTTCCTGTTTTAACTTATATAAATATGGGATGTAAATCAATCTTACAAACTTTTCTATTGACTAAATTTAGTGTTAAATTATTTTAAAGAGTGTTTCAAATTCCACAAATGTTTTGAAAATGGATAAATAAATAATAATATTGATTGATATAATGAGAAAAGGCATTTATTTCTCAATTTTTACTGATAAAAATTTAATGAAATATAGAAATTCAATACATATTTCTTAATGAATAATTTCTTAGAATATTGGATATTTTATCTATATATTCATAGGGTGAATACCCTATAAATTTTTGTGAAATTTCTTATAATTCAAAGTATCTGAGAGTTTCATTAGATTCAAAAAATAAAAAAAATTTACAATTTTTCAAAATCTTATGAAGCCACAAGGCTAGATTGATAGTGGGGCTCATTTATTTTTTCATCCCTTCAACAAATCCTCAAATTCAAGTATAAATATTTTTTGAACTATTAATCAACTGTGGTTCAATGAAGGTTCAAATTAGTTTCAAGGTGTTTTCAAAGTAAATTCACTATTTCTTCATGATTTTTTCATCACTGCCTCAATGTGTGCTTAATTAGATATAAATTAGGGCTCAAGGTTGTGACTTGCTAGCAAGTTCACCTTCCATATTGCATATTGATTCCTAAAAAAATTCTACCAAGTCAAGCATCAAGATTTCTTTTGCTGATGATCAACTGTGCTTCAATAAATGTTTGAATTAATTTTAAGTTGTGTTCAAATTAAAATAAAAATTTCCTCATGATTTTTTCAACATCACCTCAATGTGTGCTCAATTAGATATGAATTTGGGTTCAAGGTTGTGGAATTGCTAGCAAGTCCACCTCCCATATTGCATGTTGAATATATAAATTAGTTATTTGATTAAAAAATTATATTAATTAATATTTTAGTTGACTATTTGTCCTGGTAATTAATATATTATTTAAATATTTCAGCTGACTTTTAATCCTGGTAATAAATAATAACAATATATTAGTTAATTTATTGAATAAAAATTGTATTAATTCATTATTTCAGTTGACTATTGGTCCTGATAATTAATATATTTTCATTATCTCAGATGAATAAGTAGTCCTGCTAATTGATAATAGATTTTAAATATTTTTTTTATTTTATCATTTATTTTTTTAACAAAAAACATAATAACTAACAAAATATTAAAAAAATTTTCTTTAATCACAATTTTTTAAAATAATGGCTGACTTGAGTCTTTCTACTACCCATGAAGAGGAATTGGATCTCATTGATTATGATGCAAATTTTGTAAGCTCTCCTTTTACTACAAACTTTTATCAAACTAATCAATTAGTAAACCAAACAGGATGTAGAAATTCAGAAGGTGGAAATCCAGAAGGAACATCCTCCCCTGGACTCCAAGCCCCAAGGACTCCCCCCAAAAGAGCTTACAAAAGGTTTCAAAATAGAAAATATGCCAGTGCAACAGCAGGTAAACAACCTGTCAACCCACATCAAGGAGTTGAAATCAGAGAACCTCAATTTAAAGGAAAAGGTAGAGTTTCTAGAAGAAAAAATAAAAAGTATAGAGACTTATCTCCAAGAGAAAAAGAAACCTCTACAAGCAGCAAAACCCCCTCCACAGTTGGCTCCTCAGAAACAGGAAAAAGTGGAATTATAAAAATGGCAGTGGGACTGGCTGAACACCCAATGGGATACCCTTCAGGCTCAGCAAATTCAGAAGGCTTTTCAAGCAGGACCCTCCAGGCCCCAACACTTCAATCCAACCCCTCCTCACCCTTATCAAGGAGGAAGAAGAAAGAAAAACAATCACCTTCAAATTGTGCCAAAACCATGGTAAGACCTTCCATTGAATCTCAAGTTCCTTTTCTTGTAACTGATTCAGTTCCTTCAGGTAACTCTGGGATGGGTGATGAAAATTTGAGACCAGTAGAAGCTGGTTCTAGAAGACAAATTAATCAATTTTCTACTCTTGTAAATACTTCTTTAGTTTAAATTTCTACCTCAATGATAAACCCAGATATGGCTATTATAGATTAATAAATTGATCCTGAAGTATATGAGACTCTTAAAAATTACTCTGTCTCTATCTTGAGAAATGCTTTTGATATAGCAACTAATGATGACCAATATTTTTAAGATATTATCACCAAACAAAAACAGATAATGAGTAACCTACAATTGACACAAAAATTTAATAGCTTGTTAACTGAGAAAGGTTACCAGTCATTGAAAAGTAAGTTGAATAGGGTTTCTGATGAATTGTTTAGGTACAAGGTAAATGATGAAAAGAAATTTGCTTTGTGGAAAAATATTAAAAATGATCTATTGAAATTACAAGAGCCTATGTCTATCTGTTTCCAGGAACTAGAAGGTCATAAATCAAAGTTGAAAAAACTAAATGATCATTATTCATCTCTACAAAATAAGAACCAATTATCTTTTGCAACCATCAATGAGACATTAACTAGTATTCCGAGGATGAAAACTAGGTTACCCAACATTGAAGAACAATTGAACTCATATTTATTTAACCAAAAATACTTTGTCACTCCTATGAAAGAAACTTTTGCACAAGCTACTCCAAATGTACCTGAGCCAAGTACCTCAAGAGAAGAATCAGTACAAGAGAAACCTGTAGATATTTCTGAGTTTCCATCAAAAATTTATTATGCACCCTTTTCATCTACAGGTGGGTTAAATAGTGAGATTACTGCTTAATTAGAGAAATTTTAACTTCTTCTTATGCAGAAACAAGTAAGCCACAAGAAAATTACCTCAAATCAAAAAAATTGGCCCAAACTTGACCAATATCCAACATTTGATGGGGACTCTTCCTCTTATTGGAAGCAATTCATATGCAGAATTGATAATCTGAAAAACTTTTATAAAATACCAGATGTAGAGATTGTGTCAAAATTGAATTCTTTGTTTTCCAATTTTTCCCTCTTGTGATATGAATCTGTCTTTTTGGATAATAATGATTACTGTTGGGAGGATTGAAAGAAATTAATTAAAGCACAATTTGGTTGTTCAAAGTTTAGGCTAGCCCAACAAAGGCAGTATGAGGAATCTAAATATAGCTCATCCTCTACAAAACCTATAGAGTTCCTGATGAAACTAGTAAAAATCCTGAGAGCAATGGATCCAAAGATGGATTATGAACTTTGGAAGGACAGGATCCTTTATAAATTGCCAATGTCTTTAAGAGACTTAATTTTTGCAAGAACTGAATACTCAATTATGCCTTCTTCTTTTATCAATACTTGTAATAAAGTCTTTTAAATAAAAAGTATGAATCTAGGAAGTTCTTCCCTAGACCTTCAGTAGAGAAACCCTCCAATTACTGACAAAAACTTCCAGAAAAAGTTGGCAAAACTTCTGCCCCTGTTGCACCTAAAAAATATGCAACAAACACTTGCTTTAAATGTAGAATGCCTTGGAAGAAAGGCCATTTTTGTGACAAGAAAATAAATCTTGTTGAACAAACAGAGGAGCCTTATGATGACACAGTTGCACTAAACAATACTTCAATTGATTGTACCAGCAAAATTTCTTATGAGTCTAACCAGAAAATATTGATTCTGGAGGAAGATATTCAATATTTAAATAATATTGACATTGCTAACAATGATTTATTCACAGTTGAAGATGCTGAAATCATAAGAAACCTTGAGGAGACCTCAATAATTATTACCCCTCTCAAAGCACCAGTCTTGATTAATGGAAAAAACATTGAGGTTGTTCTAAATTCTGGAGCTGGAGGAAGTGTTGTATCTGAAAAAGCACTTTCTTCAGTTTATCAGGATTATAAATCAAAACTTATGCCTGCCATTTCTGGAAATTGGATAGGGTATGGCTCTGTTTTGTCCCCCATTCGTAAATACAAAGCTACAGTATTTTTCAAATATAGCTATGGCTTTGTAAGAGCTATGTGTGACTTTTTAGTTATCAAAAATGATAACTTAAGCAATTGGTTCATTGTGGGAAATGATATATTAACCAAATTTGGTATTAAAATTGATCCTTCAAACCAATTCTTCACCATGGGATTGAATGGGAATAGAAAATTTGAAGTTTCCTCCCTCAAAAAATAAATAACACCAGGATTGAACACATGTAATTCTGTGATTAAATAAAAAGAAATATCTACAAAAAAAATTTCTACCTTCCTTTCTGAAATTGACACAGCTTCTTTTGGAGAAAACCTTTCTGGTCAGGAAAAAGATTCCATCATTCAGTTGATGAAATCTCTTCCTATGGCCTTTGCTCATGAGTCACATGTATTAGGATTGGTTAAAGAAGAGATGAAACTTTCATCATCTTACCCATTAACTGAAATACAGCCTAGTCTAAAGAATAAGCCTTATCCTTCTTCCCCCACAAAGAGAAAAGATATTGAAGACAATATCTCTACCCTTTTAAAAATGAATATAATTGAAAAGTTAGTTGAAACATCTAAATATTGTATTATAAAACCTGTCTTAATCTCTTTTGAGAAAGAAAAAGGCAGGTTAAGTGGTGATTATAGAGCATTAATACTTATACTGTAGATGATATCTATCCTTTACCCAGAATTAGCTCTATCAATGCTACCTTACAAGGTGCTAAATATATCAGCAGTCTAGATGGTAAGAAAGGATATCACCAGGTACCTGTTCAGAAAAATTCACAGAATTTTCTAATGATTGCTACTCATATGGGTATTTATAAGTATATTAGGATGCCATTTGGCCCAAAAAATGCCCCTTCATTTTTTCAAAAAGTTATGGATAACACATTCCATCAAGAAATAATTGATGGAAGTTTGATGGTTTACATTGATGATATCATCATATTCTCCAAGACATTTGAGGACCACCTTAACCACTTATGTAAAGTGTCCCATGAAATGGATGAGATAAACATGACACTTGCTTTAAAAAAATTCAAATTGGGCTATCATTTTTTGAAATTAATTGGTCATGTTGTCTTAGTATTACAGATATGTGTTTACCAGAACAAAGTGGCACCCATAAAACAGGTAAAAGCTCCTACTACAGTTAGAGAGCTCCAAAGTTTTTTGGGAATGTGTGGATACCATTGATAATATATTAAAAGTTATCAGGTCATAGCATTACCACAAACCCAATTAACTAGGAAGGATGTTTCTTTTGTCTGTAAAAGTGAAAGACAAAGAGCTTTTGACACCATGAAACAATGTTTGATGTCAGCACCAATTCTTGCTTTTCCTGATTTAATCAACCATTTGTTTTATACACTGATGCCAGTTTTATTGGCCTTGGTTATTCTCTCCACCAAAAACAATTTATGAATGACAAAGTATCAGAAGTAGTAATTTGTTATATTTTAAGAAACCTAAGAAATAGTTAATTCAAATATGGTGCCAATCAACTTGATTGTTTGGCAGTATTGTGGGCTCTGGAGAAACTAAATTATTATCTTGATGACCAGAAATTCAAGCTTGTCACTGACTGCAGTGCAGGAAATCCCTGTTGAACTTGAAGACACCTAACAGACATATGTTCAGATGGAAGTTGACTGTTTAGGAATACAGAGGAAGGATGACAATAGTTCATAGGGATTGTATTGTTCACTCAAATTTGGATATGTTATCAAGTTTACCTTTTCCAAATGATGACTCTAATCCTGTCGGTCAGTCGTCTAGAAGAGGGAAGAAAAAGGGGAAGAAAGAGATAGAAGAGGACAAGGAGAACGGCTTTGAGGAATAAAAGAAATAAAATATAAAAAATTATTTAATTTATTTAAAGGGAGGCAACCACGAGTAACTTGAGAGATGACAAAAGTGAAGGTTTTAAATAATATTCTTTTGGTGTAAGGGTTTCTGCGCGGCAAACACTATGAGTACTATCAGACTTAAGGCAACCTCTGGTTAATTATATAGAATTTTAATTAGAGTTATAATACTAATAAAAAATAATATAAATGTAATAGAAAATATTTTCAAGTTTGTTGAGTGTATAGTAAGTGATACTTCTACAGGGGATAATCCAAGGCCCTTTTATAGGCAATGGGTCCTCTGAAGCGCTACAAGTGACTATATACAAAATAGTAATGAAGTAAAACGAGAAGATAAAAGAAGACATCTGTAACATAGTAATTAAGAGAAAATTATACGAAAAATAATAAGAATCCCAATTAAGAATATAAAATTCCCATCCCAAATTTCCCAAATCAGTTAATACAAAATAATGAGTAACTAAACAACCCTGTGATCTAAGAACTATGGGAAAAACAAATCAAAACAAGTATTACAATCTGTTTTCAGCATTTCTAAGTGAAACAAATAACATGTTTTGACGTAACAAGGCATGCAATCATTTTAATTCAGTGTAAATTAATATTTATTAATTGTTTTCACTATGTAATTTAATAACTAGTTTAACTGAAACAATTAATTAATTTAATTTGAGAATTTATAATACTATTTTATAAAATAAGTATTATAATTTATTTGATTTTCTTCCTGACACAATTAAGGGTCAAAAGAAGCGCCATTAATTATTGTTTAATACTATATGAAAGATGTTATTTATTATATAAATTTAAATAATTAATTTAATTATATTATAAGTCAATTTTACACTTATAATTATAATATATGTTTTTTAATTAATTAAATATAAATTTATAATTATTAAATACATAAAAATGCGCCATTATTTGTAGAATATATTATATTATTCTCAATTTTAATTGTATATATAAAAATATATATAACCAATAAATTTAATGTAACACTTGTATATAATAAAATTCTTATATAATTTCATTATGCAATAAAATATTAAGTTATATTCATTAAATACAAGTCTTACCCACTATTTAAGGTTTTATAATTTATATATCATTTACTGGACTCCTGGAATAGCCTGGCTGACAAATCCTGCATATTTTTGTGAAAATTAAATAGTTCACATTCATGGGATATATGTGGTTGATATGGAGGAAGAGCTATTACAGCTTATTCTGGATTCATATGATAAAGACAGTGACTTGAAAATAATGTGTAATATATTAAATGATTCAAATAATGCTTCAATACAAGAATAAATTAAAAACCTTATACCAAAGTACCAAAATGCTTTGGAAAAAGGTAAATTTTCAATTGATGAAGGCTACCTCTATCATAGAAGAAAGTTGAGTAATGTTATTTTTATTCCTCCTTTTATGAAATAAACCATCTTGAATATTTGTCATGATGACATATTGGCAGGACATTTTGATCTTGAAAAAACATTGATTAGAATGAAGAACACTGCTTGGTGGGCTAATATGTCTAAAGACACCAGACTTTATGTTGAACCCTGAGGTTCTTTCCAGAAATCAAAGAGATTGACTGGAAAAAGAGCTGGATCAATGCAACAGACTTAATCTCCTGATGCACCATGGCAGATTATAAACATGGACTTTGTAACAGGACTACCCAATTCTGGGAAAGACAGTTGTAACTCTGGCTGGGTTATTGTGGACAGATTTACAAAAATGTGTAAATTAATTCCTACTCACAAAGATTTTTCCACTAAGGAATAAGCCTTCTTGTGGTGGTCTCATATGTTTAATACTGCTGGGTTCCCAAAAGCCATAATCTCTGACAGAGACCCCAAATTTACTTCTAAATTTTTGATGTCTCTGATGGATTTTTGTGGTTGTGATCTGAAGCTTTCTACTGCCCATCACCCTCAAACTGATGGATTGGCTGAGAGTATGATTAAGACTTTGGAGAACATGATAAGAAGGTATTGTGCCTTTAGCCTTGAGTATAAATAAAATGACAAGTTCACTCATGATTGAGTCACCTTACTTCCTGGTTTGGAATTTTCTTATAATAGCACTGTTCACTCTGTTACTCAAAGAAAGCCTTTTGAGCTCTGGCTTGGATATGTTACTAATACTCCTGCCTAAATTCTCAATAATATAATACCTAAATTGAATTTACATCCTGGTGTGAAATATTTTCTTCAAATGCAACAAATTTTCAGAAGTCATGCTCAAAAATTTATTGAAAAATCTTTTGAGTATGAGAAGAAGAGGTGGGACAAATCCTATAAAGAATGCACATTTAAGAAGGGTGATGAAGTACTGATTTATAAAGTCCAATCCAATTTACAAGGTAATAACAAATTAATAGACCCATTTTTAGGTCCATTTTTTGTCAGAAGAATGGTTGGTGATAATGCAGTTGAAGTTATCCTGTACTCTCCATATGACAGGAAACATCCTGTTTTTCCAATATCTCTTTTGAAACCTTACACATACAATAGTGATTTATTCCCAAAAAGAAGGGGAAGACCATATAAAACCACTAAAGAGATAAATGAGACAGCAGAAACTGATAAGATTCTAAATGACAGAATTATCACTTCTGAAAAAGGTACAGAATACTTATTGATATTCAAGAATAAATCTTCTGAATATGATTCTTGGATACCTGGGAGAGAGATATCTAAAGTGAATAATTAATTATTTACTAGCGTAGAGATATGCCTTTACCTCTCAATTTGTTAGTTATACTTTTTTTATAAATCAATTATAATATTTTAACTATTTAATAAGTAAAATTAAGTAAATATATAATTAAAATGTTCCCTCAAATTTTATTCCTTGACAGTGTCCTCATGACAGCTGGAAGATAGACTAAAAGTATAACAATATAAAAATACTAAAAGTTAAATTCAAATATTTATATTATACATTGAAATATACAGAAAATTTAAGTAAAATCAAATAATTAGAATTAGAACTGACATATACATGTAAATACTGTATATAAGAACATTCCTTATAGAATAAAACTTTTACATTGGGAATTTCTATTTTTTGTGGGATTTTTCTCACTGTGATATACATGTATGTAGACTTGTGGTTCCATATTTCCTCTCTTTTTTCCCTATAAAAGGATCTTCATTTTGGCTGCTTCATTTCATCCCATTCTTACTTTCAAATCAAATATTATATACACAATACAATCTATTACTACTATTACAACTTTTAGTATTTACATTTTAGTATATCTAGGAATACTAAGTAATAATAATAATTGAAATTCTTACCTTTTAGCTGAGTAATAAATTATAAGATTAAAAAAATATGTACTTTATTGAAATATTGAGTTACCTTACCTTTCATCACCCTTGGACCACTTAAAAAACTTCTAGACCAAAAGCACCCCTTGACAAAAGGTATGTGACTTACCAGCACTTAATTACTCCAATAATCATACAGTTACCCTTAATCTTTATCACTCTTCACTTTTGTTTCAATGAGTTTCTCCAGTTTCATTTTTTTTGGTTCAGCTCCCAGCCTTGAAATTGCATAATATTTTCAATTGCATAACATTTCTATGATTCTGTCTCACTATGATATCTCATCTTCTCTTCATGTATCACTTGCATTGCTCATTGTTTGTTGTGATACTACTCATTCCTTAACTTTAAAGGCAAGCCCCTTTCTTATTTTTTGCTATTTAATTGCTTATTGAAATGGCTTTTTTTATATATTTTTATATACATCATCTTTTTTATTTTAATTGCTTATAGAACTTTTCTTTTTCCTTTTTTTCCTTTTTTTCATCTTTTCCTTTTTTTTCATCTTTTCCTTTTTTTCTTTTTTTCCTTTTTTTCCTTTTTTTCCTTTTTTTCCTTTTTTTCCTTTTTTTCCTTTTTTTCTTTTTTTCCATTTTTTCCATTTTTTCCTTTTTTTTCCTTTTTTTTCCTTTTTTTCTTTTTTTCCATTCTTTTATTGGTTCTCAATATTTTTTATTTTTTATTGACATTTTGTTGTTTTTGGTCATTTTTAGATTTTTTTCTCTTTTGTATGGCTTTTTTTTTGCTTGATTGTTTTTGGAATAATTTGGTAAAAATATTTAAACAGTTTCCAAAAATTTTCCACTTGATGTTAGATGTTTTTGATCTATTTTTAGGTTTTTTTTTACTCAAATGATTCAGAAAAGTGTTCTGAGAATATTCCAGTGATATTTAGGTGATTTTTAAGGCTATTTTGGGGTCTTTGTTTCACTAAAACAATTCAGAAACATTCAAAAACTATTTTTCAAACATTTTACAAGCATGTTCACTTGATTTTTTTTTCTTTTTTTGGCATTTTTTGGAACTTTTCTGGAGACATTTAGGAGCTTTTTTTTTTTTTGGGAAGTTTTCACCACTTATCTGAGGAATGTTTAAGGGGGGGGACTGTTGGTCAGTCGTCTAGAAGTAGGTAAGGAAAATAGGAGAAAAGGAGGAGAGAAGGAGGAGGGAAAGGGAAAAATAAAAGAAATAAACTAAAATAGAATATTTAATTTATTTAAAAGGAAAACAACAGCAAGTAACCTGAGAGATGACAAAAACTTAGGATTTATTAATAATAATATTATTTGATGTAAGGGTTCTGCGCGTCAAACACTTTTAATTACTATCAGACTTAAAGCAACCTTTAATTTTGTTATATAGACTTTTAATTAGATTTGTATTACTAATAAAAAAATATAAACATAAGAAAATAGTTATTTAATTTGTTGAGTGTGTAATAAGTGATGAGGCTACAGGGAATTATCCAAGGCCTTTTTATAGGCAATGGGTCCTCTGAAGCGCCACTATAATTGTATATACGAGAATTATAATAAGATGAAACAAGAATAAAAAAGAATAAGTGAAACATAACAATGTAGAGAAAAATATGAAACAAATGATTAAAACCCCAATTAAGAATCCAATTTCCCCGCCATTAATTCCCAAATCAGTAAGTGACAATAGTGAATAACTAAACAAGATTGGAAACATAGGAACTATGAGAAATATAATTCCAAACAGATGGTACATTCTGATTAAAGGACATTTTAAGTGAAACAAAAAATAATTTGACGCAACAAAACAAGCAATTAATCTCAATTTAGTCCAAATTAATTTATTTGTTTTTTCTAACACAATTAAGGGTCAAAAGAAGCGTCCTTAATTATTGTTTAGTATCATATGAGAGGTAGTATTTAATATATAAATTTAAGTAATTAATTTAAATATATTATAAATCAATTTTACACTTGTAATTATAATATATGTTTTTTAATTAATTAAATATAAATTTATAATTATTAAATACATAAAAATGCGCCATTATTTGTAGAATATATTATATTATGCTCAATTTAATTGTATATAAAAATATATATAACCAATAAATTTAATGTAACACTTGTATATAATAAAATTCTTATATAATTTCATTATGTAATAAAATATTAAGTTATATTCATTAAATACAAGTCTTACCCACTTTTTAAGGTTTTATAATTTATATATCATTTACTGGACTCCTGGAATAGCCTGGCTGACACTCCCTCACTCTAAAAAAAACAATAAAAAAAATGCTAAGATTTTTTCTTTTTGTATTTTTTCAACAGAGCAGGCAGATTTGAAATTTCCTTGCCAGGTATCCATGCATCATGTTCAGATGATTTGTTCTTATATCTCAATAAATATTCAGTACCTCTTTCAGAAGTGATAATTCTATCATTGAGAATTTTATCAATTTCTGCTGTTTCTGTGACTTCCTGAGGGTTCTTCTTAGGTCTTCCTCTTCTTTTTGGAAATAAGTCACTGTTGGAAGTATAAGGTTTAAGTAAAGAAATGGGAAAAACAGGATGTTTCCTATCATATGGAGAATACAATACAACTTCTACTGCATTATCACCAACCATTCTTTTAACAACAAATGGTCCTACAAAAGGATCTTTTAATTTGTGGTTACCTTGTAAATTGAAATGGACAGTAGAGATCAACACTTCATCACCCTTGTTAAATGTGTATTCTTTATGGGATTTATCCCATCTTTTCTTTTCATATTCAAATGCTTTATCAATACAACTTTGAGCATGTTTTCTGCATAGCTGTTGCATTTGCATAAAAGATTTTACACCAGGGTGTAGTTCCAACTTAGGTAATTTATTATTGAGAATCTGAGCAGGAGTGTTTGGGACATAACCTAACCAAAGCTCAAAAGGCTTTTTCTCAGTGACAGAATGAACAGTGCTATTATATGCAAATTCTAGACCAGGCAAAAGAGTGACCCAATCATGAGTAAATCTGTCATTGTCTTTATATTCTAAACCAAAGGCACAATACCTTCTAATCATATCTTCCAGAGTTTGAATCATTCTTTCAGCTAGACCATCAGTCTGAGGATGGTGAGCTGTAGACAATTTCAACTCACAGCCACAAATATCCATCAAAGAGGTCCAAAACTCAGAAGTGAATTTTGGATCCCTATCAGAGATAATGGCTTTTGGAAAACCAATAATATTAAACATGTAAGACCACCATAAGAAAGCTAATTCTTTGGTGGATACATCTTTGTGGGTTGGAATAAATTTGCACATTTTTGTGAATCTATCAACTATTACCCAACAAGAGTTAAAGCTGTCTTTACCTGCAACAGGAAGACCAGTGACAAAATCCATATTAATGATTTGCCAGGGAGCACTAGGTGCTTCAATATGTTGTAATAACCCTGCTCTCTTACCTGTTAACCTTTTAGATTTTTGGCAGGAATCACAAGATTCAACATATAATTTTGTGTCTTCAGACATATTAGCCCACCATGCAGTGTTTTTGATTCTAATCAATGTTTTTTCAAGATCAAAATGACCAGCTAATATGTCATCATGAAAAATTTTGAGGATAGTTTCTTTCATTGAAGGAGGAATAACAATTACATTGGTAAGCTTCCTTCTATAATATATATAACCATCTTCAATAGAAAACTTTCCTTTATTTAAAGCATTTTGGTACTTTGCAGGAAGAGTTTTTATTAATGCTTGAATTGAAGCATTCTTAGGATCATTCAAAATAGTAACTAATTTATTTAAGTCAGAATCTTTATCATATGAATCCAGTATTAACTGTAATAACTCTTCTTCCATATCAACTATAAATATACCATGTACATGAACAGTGTCATCCTCAGGTACATAAGCAGGATTGGAGCCATTATTTGGCAGAGGCAATCTGGAGAGCATATCAACATTAGAGTGAACATTTCCAGCTCTGTGGATAATAGTCATCCTTCCTCTGTATTCCTGAACAGCAAGTTGTCACCTGAACATATGTCTGTTAGGTGTTTTGAGGTTTAAGAGAGATTTCACAGCACTACAGTCAGTTACCAACTCAAATTTTTGGTCATCCAAGTAGTAATGAAGTTTCTCAAGAGCCCAAACAACTGCTAAGCACTCCAATTGAGTGGCACCATATTTCAATTCACTATTTCTTAAGGTTCTTGAAATATAACAAATTACAACCTCTGAGGATTTATCATTAATAATTTGCTTTTGGTGAAGGGCAGCACCCAGACCAATAAAGCTAGCATCTGTATAAAGTACAAATGGCTTGTTAAAATCTGGAAGAGCCAATATAGGGGCTGTCATTAAGCAACTTTTCAATGTATTAAAAGCTTTCTGACAGTCATTATTCCAGAGTAAAGCAACATCTTTTCTGGTTAGTTTTGTAAGAGGCAAGGCTATGACCTGATAATTTTTAATATATTGTCTATAATAGCCACACATACCCAAAAAACTTTGGATTTCTCTTACAGAAGTTGGTGCTTTCACATTTTGAATGGCAGCAACTTTATTATGGTCTACACAAATTTGTAAGCCTGACACAACATGGCCAAGGACTTTCAAAGATTGAAAACCAAATTTACACTTTTTTAAAGATAAGGTCATATTGATTTCATCCATTTTTTGGAAAACTCTATTCAAGTAAATCATATGTTCATCAAAAGTTTTAGAAAAAACAATAATATCATCAATATAAACCATGAGCCAACCTTCAATAATTTCTTGATGGAAAGTGTTATCCATGACTTTCTGGAAAACTGAAGGAGCATTTTTAGGGCCAAATGGCATCCTAACATACTTATATATTCCCATATGAGTAGCAATAAGCAAAAAATTTTGAGAATTTTTCTCAACTGGAACTTGATGATAACCTTTATTACCATCCAGACAACTAATAAATTTTGCACCTTGCAAGGTAGCATGTATTGAATTAATTCTGGGTAAAGGATAAATATCATCAACAGTATAAGTATTTAAAGCTCTGTAATCCCCACATAATCTAGCTTTATCTTTTTCATATGAAATCAAGACTGGGGAGATGACACAATATTTGGGGGTGACATCCACTTTCTCAATGATATTCATTTTCAATAATGTTTCAATATTATCTTCAATATCTTTTCGTTTTGATGGAGAAGCAGGATATGGTTTTTTCTTAAGGGAAGGAGGAATATCACTTAAATTACAGGATAAGGTAATTTTCATCTCCTCCTGAACAATTCCCAAGACATGAGAACCATGAGCAAAAGCCATAGGGAAAGAGGTAATAGAGGCAACAATAGAATCCTTTTGTTCACTAGTCAACTGATCACCAAAAGAAGCGGTATTTATTTCATGTAATAAATCATCCATTTCAGTTGTTGTTCTACCTTTACATTGGGTCAGTGAGTTACAAGATTTCAAAAAATGCCCAGAAGGTCTAGGAGAAGAAATTTTGAATTTTCTTTTCCCATTCATTCCTAAATTAAAGCAATTATTTGCTGGATCCAGTTTCACACCAAACATGGTTAAAATATCATTTCCCATAATAAACCAATTGCTTAAATTATAATTTTTCATGACAACAAACTCACAAATAGCTCTGACAAAACCACCATTATATTTGAAGAATACAGAGGTTTTGTATTTGCCAATAGGAAATAAGGTAGAACCATACCCTCTCCATTTTTCAGAAGTTATAGGCAATAATTTACTCAAATATTCCTTATCCACTGAAGCCAAAGCTTTTTCAGATACTACACTTCCTCCAGCACCAGAATCAAGAACTACATCAACATTTTTACCATTAATGATAACAGGTGCCTTTAAAGGGGATATAGGAATAGAATTGTTAGTAATATTTTTAATTATCTCAGCATTTTCTACTGAAGATAAATTCAATACACAATCTTCAGATATATTATTTAAATAATGGACATCATGTTCCAACATTAAAACATCTTTAACAGATTCATTGTCATAGGAGATATTACTTTCACAGTCACTGGAAGAATTATTGACATCAAGTTCAACTTCATCAGTGTCTTCATTTTGTTCAACAAGATGAATTTTCTTGTCACAAACATGACCCTTCTGCCATGGTTTGTTACATTTATAGCAAGTATTTGTTGCATATTTTTTAGGTGCAACTGGGGCAGAGGGTTTACCAGATTTTTCTGGGAGCTTTATAGAAGGTTTATTCTGATCATTATAAGATTTACTAAGGTAATTCTTTGGTTCATATCTATGGTTGAGTAGTACTTCATTACAGATATTAATGAAAGAAGAATTTTCCCTTACATGCTCAGTTCTAGCAACAATCAAATCCCTAAGAGAATTTGGTAATTTATACAAGATTTTATCTCTCCAAATATCATAATCCATCTTTGGATCAATTGCTCTAAGGATTTTAGTTATTTTCATCAGAAAAACAATGGGCTTTTCAACAGAGGAGGATATATATCTAGTATTCTCATACAGTCTCTGTTGAGCTAACCTGAATTTTGAACCACCAAACTGATTCTCAATCAAGGATTTCCAATCATTCCATGTATAATGATTGTTATCTAAGAGGACAGATTCATACCACATCAAGGCTACATTGGAAAATAAAGAAATTAGCTTAGAAACAATTTCCTCATCAGGTAGTTTATAAGATCTCTTTAAATTATCAATTCTCTGGATAAAGTGTTGCCAATCAGAGGAAGAATCACCATCAAAGGTAGGATATTGGTCTAACTTAGGCCAATTTTTCTGACTACTGGGATGGTCCACTTTTTGGTTTGAATTATTCATTAGTAATAATTCCTGAAGTTTAGCCAGGTGTTCAGAAATTTCATTATTTACAGAAACAGCTGGTGCATGACCATCACAAGATTTTTTGCTAGTAGCAAAAGATTTCACAGACTCATTGTCAGTTTGTTTAATGGTTGAAATATGAGGAAGAAAGGATGAACTTTGTTCAGGTTTTTTTCCTTTATTTTTATGCAGCTTATTTGCAGAAATCTCATTTAATTCATTATTGATGGTTAAGGTTGAGAACTTTTCCTGTAGGTCAGACACATAGTTTCTTATTCTTGGAATTTCAGACATCTGGTCATTTACTTTTTCAAGAGATAGAACATTTCTGTCCTCAGAAACTGAGTGTTTGGTACTTAGTGCATGGAAATCATTTTTTAGCTTCTTAAACTCATTTTGCAGAGATTTTATTTCATTCTTGAATGAATAATTTTCCTCAATAAGGGGTTTCAATTCACTTAAGGTCTTATGTAGACTGATATTTCTATCTGAGATAGCTCTATGGTCACTTCTTATTTGTTTTTGTTGACTAAGAACAATATTCAAGGTTTCTTTGATTTTTAAATAAGCTGTATCTTGTACAGAAGAACTCACTTTACATTGCAAGTGTAAATTATTTAATCTATCATTTTCATGGATTAACACATCTCTCACATGTTTGTCTTTCACAATATTAAAATCAAGGGTATCTTTCAATATTTCCTCAGAAGTTTTTTCAATTAAGGTATAGATTTCAGGGGGAACAGAATCATTTTTAATTGCAAGAGAGGGATTAATTAAAGATGTAGAAGTTAAATGTAAAGGTTCATCAAATGACAATTTGGTAATTACATCAATAGGGCTACTAGTTACAGGAAGCTGTCTTTTAACAGGTTTAACTGTTCTTTCACCATGTTCAATAATATTACCTGTAGAAGAAGTCTTATTAGAAAACATACCCAAGTGACTATCAACCAAATTACTTACCATGGCAGAGGAGGAAACTTCCCCTGAGACTGGGTTTGGGATTGTGCTTGGGCCTTCTTTCTCCTGCCTTGTTGGTAGGGATGAGGAGGTGGATGGAAATTGGGTGTTCTGGATGGGCCAGGCTGATGATGAGGAGGGTGTTGCACATTCTGTTGGAAGTGACTCATTAGATAATCCCATTTCCATTGCTCTACTTCCATAGTATTTGGATTTTGGATGGTTGATCTGGGTGGCTGTGAAGGTTGAGCCTGAAGCTGAGGCCGATTGGGAGGCAACTGAGGAGGGGCCTGGGCCTGAATCTGGTTCCTGAGTTCTTGGACCTGATCCCACAATGTGTCTACCTTTGCTTTGTACGTCATATTTTCTGTCTTCAACTCTTTTATATGACTGGATAGGTTGCTGATTTGTTGTGGCAGAGGAAGCTTTTTTATTTTGAAGCCTTTTGGAAGACCTTCTTGAGGCACTAGAGGCTTTACTTCCTTCTGTGGTACTGGGGGAAGGGGGTTTGGTTTGTTTGCATTTCCTGTCATTTCCACATCCTGCAGTATGTGAATTCTTTGTGTTAGCATAAGATTTTTTATGACCAACTTTAGAAGAACTTACAGTGTCAGCATCATAGTCAATTTCTATCTCATCCACTTGCATGTTATCCATTTTTTCAGCCAAATTGTTGGACATACTAGTGGGAAGATTTATAATTTACTTTTTACTTTATAAAAAAATAATAAAAGTTAGTCAATAATTGCTCCAAATAATAAAAAAAAATATTTAATTAATTAAATTATAGAAAAAATAATTTTCAATATAAAGTAATAATTAAAAAATTAATTTTTAAAAAAAATGGATTGCAAGGTTAAATTGGGAATAACAAGTAAGTTAATTCAACCAATTAATTACCAATATTAAATATGGCAATATATTTGGGACTAAGCACAATGTACTTTTAAGTCAACCAAAATTAACAATAATTAATAATAATTAAAAAAGTAATTTAATAATTCAATTTGTATTAATAATAATGTCAATTCTTCTAGGACTAAGAGGATTTAACACTCTATAATGGTCAACTAGGAAAAAAAAAATTTAAAAATTGAACACTTACACTCAGTGAATCAGCAATTAAGCCACAATCACTGTTATTTCAATAAAAATATAGTAATATGAGTGAGAGGCGCAAAGGTGAACTTACTATAGTGATCGAAAAATCACTTCAAAATAATATAAAAATTAATATTATATAAACCTAAGATGTCGAACCCAAGTTTGAAACACAGTCGCGGAAAAGGTTTCATTTTGCTAGGTGGTCCGTGCGTTTTGTCGTTCGTCGCCAGGCTCGATCGTCGTCGTCGTTTTGGAAAGGCCCCCAGTTGTCGGTCAGTCGTCTAGAAGTAGGTAAGGAAAATAGGAGAAAAGGAGGAGAGAAGGAGGAGGGCAAGGGAACAATAAAAGAAATAAACTAAAATAGAATATTTAATTTATTTAAAAGGAAAACAACAGTGAGTAACCTGAGAGATGACAAAAACTTAGGATTTATTAATAATAATATTATTTGATGTAAGGGTTCTGCGCGTCAAACACTTTTAATTACTATCAGACTTAAAGCAACCTTTAATTTTGTTATATAGACTTTTAATTAGATTTGTATTACTAATAAAAAAATATAAACATAATAAAATAGTTATTTAATTTGTTGAGTGTGTAATAAGTGATGAGGCTACAGGGAATTATCCAAGGCCTTTTTATAGGCAATGGGTCCTCTGAAGCGCCACTATAATTGTATATACGAGAATTATAATAAGATGAAACAAGAATAAAAAAGAATAAGTGAAACATAACAATGTAGAGAAAAATATGAAACAAATGATTAAAACCCCAATTAAGAATCCAATTTCCCCGCCATTAATTCCCAAATCAGTAAGTGACAATAGTGAATAACTAAACAAGATTGGAAACATAGGAACTATGAGAAATATAATTCCAAACAGATGGTACATTCTGATTAAAGGACATTTTAAGTGAAACAAAAAATAATTTGACGCAACAAAACAAGCAATTAATCTCAATTTAGTCCAAATTAATTTATTTGTTTTTTCTAACACAATTAAGGGTCAAAAGAAGCGTCCTTAATTATTGTTTAGTATCATATGAGAGGTAGTATTTAATATATAAATTTAAGTAATTAATTTAAATATATTATAAATCAATTTTACACTTGTAATTATAATATATGTTTTTTAATTAATTAAATATAAATTTATAATTATTAAATACATAAAAATGCGCCATTATTTGTAGAATATATTATATTATGCTCAATTTTAATTGTATATATAAAAATATATATAACCAATAAATTTAATGTAACACTTGTATATAATAAAATTCTTATATAATTTCATTATGCAATAAAATATTAAGTTATATTCATTAAATACAAGTCTTACCCACTTTTTAAGGTTTTATAATTTATATATCATTTACTGGACTCCTGGAATAGCCTGGCTGACAGGGACTCTTTCAGCAACTTTAGTGAGATTTATTGAGGAATTTATTTGGACTACTTTATTTCAGGTAGTTTGAGGAATGTTTTTTTAGGTATGTTTTATCCAACTTTTATTATTTTTCTCATTTAGATTGATTTTATTTGCCAAATTTTTTTTAGATAAACTTGACTGAAAATCTAGAGTTGTTCAAATGGATTTATAAGGTAAGAAAATAAAGATAATGTAAAAAATAAAGCATTTGGTTGGCAAAAAAAGTATGGAGTCTAATATAAGTTGTCAAGTTTTATTTTAATTTCATGAATTATCATTTAACAAGTCGTATATGATACTCTACTTAATTAAATTAATGAGCCATCAGGACATGTGTTGTATAATAGTAATTATAGGAAAAAAAAATTTCTTTGTGATGTTCATGTACACACTTGTATTTGATTTCATTGACTTTGGTCACCAAGGATTTCCATTCACATGTTTACTTGAATCATCTTTATTCTAAGTTTGGTTGTTTGTTTGTTTGTTTTTTTTAATTATGTTATATGACTTGTTGACATGTTCATGTATGAAATGAACTTATACTTTTTTTTTGGCAATGATCTGAACCCAGAAATAGAATCATGACAATGAAGATAATATATAAGAAAAAATATAAAAGAATGTGATAAATAAAAGACAAAAAACAAAAGACAAATGCTTAAATATAATTGATAGAAAAATTGAAAGTATGATAGGGAGGGAGTAGGATCTAGATTATTAATTAGATACCACTTACTAATTTAGTTAAACAAAAAAACAAACAAATATATATATATATATATATATTGAACAGTTTAAATTTCAAACTCTTCATTGTCCTCCTCCTCTTTGAATGCCAATATTATCCCTCTTTTTGTCTTTCCCTCTCCCTCTCCCTCTCCCTCTCCCTCTCCCTCTCCCTCTCCCTCTCCCTCTCCCTCTCCCTCTCCCTTTCCCTCTCCCTCTCCCTCTCCCTCTCCCTCTCCCTCTCCCTCTCCCTCTCCCTCTCCCTCTCCCTCTCCCTCTCCCTCTCCCTCTCCCTCTCCCTCTCCCTCTCCCTCTCCCTCTCCCTCTCCCTCTCCCTCTCCCTCTCCCTCTCCCTCTCCCTCTCCCTCTCCCTCTCCCTCTACCTCTCCCTCTCCCTCTCCCTCTCCCTCTCCCTCTCCCTCTCCCTCTCTTCCTCTCCCTCCCCTCTCTCTCTTCCTTTCCCTAAATCTAAACAATCTATCTCAATTTCAAAAAAAAAAGGTTCATCCTTTGATAATGAATGAAGCCACAAACATAGCCAAAGCCCTTGACTTAAATATTTTACAAAGATAGGGTGAATTCTTTATTTTCTTACTTTTTTGATCATTAGGTACTTGCTTGAAAAGGGTTCAATTTAATAGGGGGTGTCAGTTCTGGAAAATCCGCACTTACAAATCCGCACTTAAATTTGACCAAATCCGCACTTAAATAAGTGCGGATTCCCAAAACACACTAGCCCCAATACTGGTGGATTTCAAAATGAAATAAGTCACTTATTTCACTCAAATCCGCACTTTCTCAACCAAAAGTGCTGATTTCACCATCAAGTCCCATTTCACTGATTTGTCAGCATCATCCCATTCATACGCAGCACTCCGCAGAATAACACTTCATAACTCAAAACATCGTACATCACTTACATCTTCATATCATATCATATAAGAGTCATGCCTTCCTCACTTTCAAATCGTGATAAATTACATAAAGCAATGACTTTCATGGCGCTTGAACTGCTCTTGGACTCTGATTCCGATTCTGATCTAGAAGAAGATTTTGTCGTTTTATCAAAAATGGCCAGGAAACGTTACCTTCTTCCCAGAAAGCCTCAAGTACTTCATACCCCCAAGTACACCATCCAAACACTTCTTAACCTATCTACACCCAGTTTTAGACAGCTGTTCAGGACTTCTCAGGAATGTTTCCTTAAATTGCTTGAGCTTATTCAGGATCATCCCATATTTCACAATAATTCTCAAAAAGAACAAAGACATCCTTCAATTCAATTGGCCATCACACTATGTCGTTTGGGTTCAAATGGTAATGGAGCCGCTTTTAAACGTTTAAAAAATGTCTTTGATTTAGGGTATGGTTCAGTTAACACTTATACCAAACGATGTATCACTGCCATCAACTCCTTGGAATCTCAACTTCTCACCTGGCCAACAAAAGAAGAGCGACTTGAATCATCTCAGGTTATGCAAGCAGAGGGCTTTCCAGGATGTATTGGTTTTGTTGATGGTACTACTATTCCTTTGAGCCAGAAACCTGCTCAAGGTGGAAACAATTACTTTGACCGTAAAAAGAGGTAGATTATTTTTAACTCCTTTCATCCTCCTTGAAACTAACACAAACAAATATATCTTCTTTATAGATATTCAATTAACGTTCAGCTTATATGTGACGTTAACAAAAAATTTATATCATTCTTTGCTGGCTATCCTGGCTCACGTCATGACTCCTACGTCTTCCAAAGAATGCATATTTCAAATGAACCTGAAAAATTCTTTGATGAAAATCAGTATCTTCTTGCAGATTCTGCTTATGTGAATGGAAAGTATGTACTTCCTGCTTTTCGGGGAGCAGCTTCAGAAGACAGTCAAAATGCCAAATTCAACAATCATTTGGCAAAGTCAAGAGTCCGTATTGAACATTCTATTGGAATCTTGAAAGGCCGTTTTTCTAGTTTAAGGGAATTAAGAAGTCCTCTTAGAAATAAATCTGAAATGGAGGCGGTGATCAACCGGATACTGTGTTGCACTATACTTCATAACCTACTTGCTGACCTCAAAGATCAATGGTTAGAGCTGTATGAAGATGAACAAGTTGATTCACCTCCGACTATATCCAACACTTCTATTTCTCAATCAACTAGTATAAGGGCGAAAATCCTTCCAATAACAGTCCAACATTTTTCAACGCAATTTTAATTTTTTTCTCTTTCTCTTCAAATTATCAATTTGCATGTATTATTCACTGAGAATGGTAAATTTTTTTGCATATTTTTTTGGTTTTTGAATTTGCTGTTAAAGTCTTATTTTTTTTCTCTCTGTGTTTTCTTTCATCAACTCAACATGAAATCGCATATTTTCAGCAAACGCATATTTTTTCAGTCACTCAAAGGTTGGGAAAGAGTTGGAAGGGAAGATTAAGGGTTCCGAGGCATTTTAAATGAAGAAAAGGGTCTGGGAGAGGTTTAGAGGGGTGAAATGGGGATCAAAAGAGGATGGCATACAATGGGGCTGGGAGGATAGCGAAAGGCATGGGGAGGGAAGACAAGCATGTGTTGATAGAATTGAAAGGGATGGAGATTGGTGCAAACAGAGTGTGAAAATAGGAGGATGAACTCTGTTCTTCGGGCGAAGAACAGAGTTCACTTCCATAAAATATTAGCTGAAACATAGTTTTCAATTCTGTAAAAACAGTTGTAAGTAATAGAAAAAGTCACTGATTTTTTTTATATGTAATCCTTGCTTTACGAGGAGACTTTTGTGACGAAGCAGATTTTTGAGTTACCCTTTGAGATTTGGAATGTCTGGGAGGCATTATGAAACTGGCACATAACAAGAAAAAAGATTAAAAAGTAGAAGAAATAAGTAAAAAAGAATGTAAACATGCCTGGTCAAAATATTGAAAATGTTGGAGATTGGTGCAAACAGAATGTGAAAATAGGAGGATGAACTCTGTTCTTCGGGCGAAGAACAGAGTTCACTTCCATAAAATATTAGCTGAAACATAGTTTTCAATTCTGTAAAAACAGTTGTAAGTAATAGAAAAAGTCACTGATTTTTTTTATATGTAATCCTTGCTTTACGAGGAGACTTTTGTGACGAAGCAGATTTTTGAGTTACCCTTTGAGATTTGGAATGTCTGGGAGGCATTATGAAACTGGCACATAACAAGAAAAAAGATTAAAAAGTAGAAGAAATAAGTAAAAAAGAATGTAAACATGCCTGGTCAAAATATTGAAAATGTTGGAGATTGGTGCAAACAGAATGTGAAAATAGGAGGATGAACTCTGTTCTTCGGGCGAAGAACAGAGTTCACTTCCATAAAATATTAGCTGAAACATAGTTTTCAATTCTGTAAAAACAGTTGTAAGTAATAGAAAAAGTCACTGATTTTTTTTATATGTAATCCTTGCTTTACGAGGAGACTTTTGTGACGAAGCAGATTTTTGAGTTACCTTTTGAGATTTGGAATGTCTGGGAGGCATTATGAAACTGGCACATAACAAGAAAAAAGATTAAAAAGTAAAAGAAATAAGTAAAAAAGAATGTAAACATGCCTGGTCAAAATATTGAAAATGTTGGAGATTGGTGCAAACAGAATGTGAAAATAGGAGGATGAACTCTGTTCTTCGGGCGAAGAACAGAGTTCACTTCCATAAAATATTAGCTGAAACATAGTTTTCAATTCTGTAAAAACAGTTGTAAGTAATAGAAAAAGTCACTGATTTTTTTTATATGTAATCCTTGCTTTACGAGGAGACTTTTGTGACGAAGCAGATTTTTGAGTTACCTTTTGAGATTTGGAATGTCTGGGAGGCATTATGAAACTGGCACATAACAAGAAAAAAGATTAAAAAGTAGAAGAAATAAGTAAAAAAGAATGTAAACATGCCTGGTCAAAATATTGAAAATGTTGGAGATTGGTGCAAACAGAATGTGAAAATAGGAGGATGAACTCTGTTCTTCGGGCGAAGAACAGAGTTCACTTCCATAAAATATTAGCTGAAACATAGTTTTCAATTCTGTAAAAACAGTTGTAAGTAATAGAAAAAGTCACTGATTTTTTTTATATGTAATCCTTGCTTTACGAGGAGACTTTTGTGACGAAGCAGATTTTTGAGTTACCTTTTGAGATTTGGAATGTCTGAGAGGCATTATGAAACTGGCACAAAACAAGAAAAAAGATTAAAAAGTAGAAGAAATAAGTAAAAAAGAATGTAAACATGCCTGGTCAAAATATTGAAAATGTCAGGAAGGGGTGTGTGCCGAGGATTGATGGGTAGGTAGCGAGGAAGGTCAGTGTGTCACATGTGACAGGGATGGGGTAAGAAAGGAAGGGATGTTTTGTGGCCAAAATGTGGTTGTGAAAAAAAACAGGAAAAAAGTGCTGATTTGAGGTCATAACCGACACCCTTTTTTGAAATAAGTGACTTTTTTGCAAAATTTAAGTGCTGATTTGTAAGTGCTGATTTGGTTTGAAATCCGCACTTACAAATCCACACTTAAATTTGACCAAATCTGCACTTATTTAAGTGCAGATTTCCGAAACACACTAGTCCCAATACTGGTGGATTATAAAATGAAATAAGTCACTTATTTCACTCAAATACGCACTTTCTCAACCAAAAGTGCTGATTTCACCATAAAGTCCCATTTCTCTGATTTGTCAGCATCATCCCAATCATACAGAGCACTCTGCAGCATAACACTTCATAACTCAAAACATCATACATCATTTACATTTTCATATCATATCATATAACAGTCATGACTTCCTCACTTTCAAATCATGATAAATTACATAAAGCAATCACTTTAATGGCTCTTGAACTGCTCTTGGACTCTGATTGTGATTTTGATTCTGATCTAGAAGAAGATTTTGTCTTTTTATCAAAAATGTCCACAAAACGTTACCTTCTTTCCAGAAAGCCTCAAGTACTTCATACCCCCAAGTACACCATCCAAACACTTATTAACCTATCTACACCCAGTTTTAGACAGTTGTTCAGGACTTCTCTGGATTTTTTCCTTAAATTGCTTGAGCTTATTCAGGATCATCCCATATTTCTCAATAAGTCTCAAAAAGAACAACAACATCCTTCAATTCAATTGGCCATCACACTATGTCTTTGGGTTCCAATGGTAATGGAGCCTCTTTGAAACGTTTAGAAAATGTCTTTGATTTAGGGTATGGTTCAGTTAACACTTATACCAAACAATGCATCACTGCCATCAACTCCTTGGAATATCAACTTCTCACCTGGCCAACAAAAGAAGAGCGACTTGAATCATCTCAGGTTATGCAATCAGAGGGCTTCCCAGAATGTATTGGTTTTGTTGAAGGTACTACTATTCCTTTGAGCCAGAAACCTGCTCAAGGTGGAAACAATTACTTTGACTGTAAAAATAGGTAGATTATTTTCAACTTCTTTCATTCTCTTTTAAACTAACACAAACAACTGTATCTTCTTTATAGATATTCAATTTCTGTTCAGCTTATATGTGACGTTAACAAAAAATTTATATCATTCTTTGCTGGCTATCCTGGCTCACGTCATGACTCCTACGTCTTCCAAAGAATGCAAATTTCAAATGAACCTGAAAAATTCTTTGATGAAGATCAGTATCTTCTTGCATATTCTGCTTATATGAATGGAAATTATGTACTTCCTGCTCTTTGGGGAGCAGCTTCAGAAGACAGTCAAAATGCCAAGTTCAAAAATCATTTGGCAAAGTCAAGAGTCCGTATTGAACATTCTATTGGAATCTTGAAAGGCTTTTTTTCTTGTTTAAGGGAATTAAGAAGTTCCTTAGAAATAAATCTGAAATGGAGGCAGTGATCAACTGGATTCTGTGTTGAACTATACTTCATAATCTACTTTCTGACCTCAAAGATCAATGGTTAGAGCTGTATGAAGATGAACAAGTTGATTCACCTCTGACTATATCCAACACTTCTATTTCTCAATCAACTAGTATAAGGGCAAAAATTCTTCAAATAACACTCCAACATTTTTCAATGCAATTTTAATTTTTTTTCATACTCTTCAAATTATCAATTCACATGTTTTATTCTCTATGAATGGTAATTTTTTTCAGTACATTTTTTTTTTTTTTGAATTTTCTGTTACACTATGTGGGAAAGTGGTGTCGCAGGCTGTCCTGCAACAGCCAATTGAAAGCCAAAAATTGGCCTTGAAAATTACAAAGGACCAATTAAGATATCTTGCAACAGCGATTACTGTCGCTGCACATCCCTTTCATGCTGCTTGACTTTTTTTTATCTTTATCTTTTTTTATTATTTTTATTCTTTCACGTACAACATAGCCTTTGATAAGTATTCATGTTAACACCAGGTTATTCAAACAAATCATTAAAAAATACAATTTTCTCATTGCCATTGAAATGTTTAGCTAAAGAAAAATCACCAAAAATCTCAGGAATATTTACAGAAAAAAAACTTAATCATCTGTAAACATAGTTTTATTTACTGTCTCTTCAGCTCCCCCTTGATACTCATAATTTATTTTTGATTGAAGGTGGAAATGGTGGTAAGTGGAGGAGGGGGAGGTGGCAATGGTGGCAATCGGAGATTGTGATGGAGGTGGAGGTGGAGGTAGAGGTAGAGGTGGAGGTGGAGGCAAGAGGTGGCAAGAGGTGGTGGAGGTGGAGGCAAGAGGTGGTGGAGGCAAGAGGGGGTGGAGGCAAGAGGTGGTGGAGGCAAGAGGTGGTGGAGGCAAGAGGGGGTGGAGGCAAGAGGTGGTGGAGGCAAGAGGTGGTGGAGGCAAGAGGTGGTGGAGGCAAGAGGTGGTGGAGGCAAGAGGTGGTGGAGGCAAGAGGTGGTGGAGGCAAGAGGTGGTGGAGGCAAGAGGTGGTGGAGGCAAGAGGTGGTGGAGGCAAAAGGTGGTGGTGGTGGAGGCAGAGGTGGAGGCAAGAGGAGGCAAGAGGAGGTGGTGGTGGAGGTGGTGGAGATGGAGATGGAGATGGAGGTGATGGAGATGGAGATGGAGGTGGAGATGGTGGAGGTGGTGGAGATGGAGGTGGAGGCAAGAGGTGGTGGAGGTGGAGGTGGAGGCGAGAGGTGGTGGAGGTGGAGGTGGAGGTGGTGGAGGCAAGAGGAGGTGGTGGAGAAGGAGGAGTGTTATGGGTGCTTATATCTACCACTCTCCACCACCTCCTCCTCTCGCCACCTCCACCTCCACCACCTCTCACCTCCACCTCCACCACCTCTCGCCTCCTCTTGCCTCCACCTCCACCGCCTCCCCTCCACTTCCACCTCCTCTCACCTCCACCACCTCCTCTTGCCTCCTCTTGCCTCCACCTCCACCTCCACCTCCACCACCTCTCACCTCCTCCTCCACCTCCTCCACCTCCATCTCCACCATCTCCACCACCTCCTCCTCTTTCCTCCTCTCACCTCCACCTCCACCTCCTCCACCTCCACCTCCATCTCCACCACCACCACCTCCACCTCCTCTTGCCTCCTCTTGCCTCCACCTCCACCTCCATCCCCACTGCCTCCACCTCCACCACCTCCTCTTCTCGCCTCCGCCTCCTCCTCCTCTCGCCACCACTATCACTACCTCCACCTCCTCTCACCACCACCATCTCCACCTCCACCACTACCTCCCCTCGCCACCACCACCTTCACCTCCACCTCTCGCCACCACCATCTCCACCTCCACCTCCTCTCACCACCACCATCTCCATCTCCACCTCCTCTTGCCACCACCATCTCCACCTCCACCTCTACCTCCACCCCTTTTTCCACCACCATCTTCATCTCCACCTTAGGTGAGTTTTTTTTTTAAAAAAAAATGTGTTGAATTTTTTTGACATTTAAATTTTTTTTCAGATCAAAAAAATGTCTTCTTCTTCAGATTCACCCCTTCCTTCTCTATCATCTTCATCTTTATCCTCTTTATCATCTTTGTCTTTATCATCTCTATCATCTTCTTAAAAATCAATTTCAATACAATCATCTTCTAAATCATCAAAAAATTTAATGATAATCAGTCTCATAAGAATAAAAGATATCTGAAAAAAAAAATTCATCTTCTAAATCATCAAAAAAAAATTAAAGATAATCAGTCTCATCAGAAGAAAAGATATCTGAAAAAAAAAATTCATCTTCTAAATCATCAAAAAAAATTAAAGATAATCAGTCTCATCAGAAGAAAAGATATCTGAAAAAAAAAATCTCAGCAAACATTTTTTTTGTCATATCCCAAACATTTTTTTTCATAAAACTAAAGTAGATAAAATAAATCAATATCAAAAAAAATTACCAGAAGATATCGAATATCTAACCAAATTCGGAGATGATCAAGTTTTTGCAGTTATCAGTAATACTTATAAGGCTCAATTCATTTTGGAAGTTCCTTCATTCAATGGTGTAAAAGATGAATCATTTAATCAACTATCCGATCTTATCATAACTCTTTATCAAATGGCTTTGGTTTGGTTAGCTATAAGGAATACAAATTTGTTGGATGGTATCATGATTGGATTTTGTTGGAGACCAGGTTTTGTTAAAGGATATTCTCTTGGTATGTCTAATAATTTTTGTTCCATTCTTAATATCATTTCACTTATTTCAATTATATAGGCATATATTCATTGCTCAAGAATATCACTAAAGCTCAAAAGGATGAAGATTTTCACTTATTGGATACTCTACCTTCCTTTAACTCTTTTCTTGCTCTTTGACTCAAAAAGATCTGTAATAAAGCATTTGACAAAAATCATTAACTTGCAACCAAAGTTGGAATACCAACTTGGTGTGACTCCAAATGGGAAGATATCAGCCACAAATATCTTTTATTTTCTAATGTTATTATCACTCATTCTGGATTCCATAATAGGATTCATATTGATAGGAATGATGCCAATTTTCTTACTTTTGGTATATTCTCATATATCAATCCAATAACTGGCCAACCAATACCATCTCCAGCTAAAATCAAAGGAAATGGTTTATATTTTCTAGACCACCGGTGCATCATTGATTTTGATTTGGGAAATGGTATCATCAAAACTATTTGGAATTCTTCTCAGGATAATCATCAAACAACCAAAGCTCCTCCTGGTTTGGAATCCTGTCAAGATTTAACACATTTTGGTTGCTCATTTCAAATAAGTCATAAGTTGATTCAAAGAATAAACAAGGTAAAGAAAGAAGGTAAAGTTAATTGATTTAATAAAACTTTATCTAGATCCAAAAAGTATGGGGATTAGAGTTGTCATTAAAAAAATTATATTTTTTCATAAATTTTTAATAAATATTTTTTATATATCAATTTCCTCAACTAAAGTAATAGGCCAACAACCTTGGGTTGTATAAAGAGTAATCATAATAATATTTATTTGTTTCATGGGGTTCCTCTAGCCTATACCTGTGGAAAGTCCCAAACTTTTGTTTCTTGATTTGATCTGCATTTTGGCTTGAGGAATTTTCATTACTTTAAAAGTAGTAGATTTGATATATCTTATTTATATATTAATTAATTTATGAAATTATATTAAATTTTAGTGACTTTCACCCTTTACTTCAATAAAATGCAGGGGAGGGTATTGCCAAATTTTTAAATCTGACATGTGAAATTGATGACTTAGAAAAATTTGGTGGTACCCTCCCCTTGTTTCAATAAAATTCAAGGGGAGGTATTGCCAAATTTTCATAAGAGATATAGAATTTTAATGACTTAAAATTATTTAGATAAGCAAAATTATTGACTTGAAAGTAAATATAGAAAAATTGTATTATTTTTTCAAATTTTTGCCAAAAAAAAGTATAAGCAAACTTATTGACTTGAATGTAAAGATAGAAAAATTGTATGATATTTTTGAAAATTTATCAAAAAAAAAGTACTATATTCAAGACCTTTTATAAGTCAGCATATAAGAAAATATTACTAAAAAGAAATCAAAAAAAATTAATTTACCTTGAAAAATAATTTATCAATTGAAAAGGTCAAGCAATTTTTTAATGTCCTCATAAGATTGGCCATTTTTTACACATTCCATAATGAAATCTTTTTTTTTTAAACTTTCTTGTTTTTCCAATTCACAAGTAGCCCTTTCTCTTTGAAATTGACGGTCATTTACTCTTTCCATCTGCTCTGCCTCAAATTTTTTTTCTTCCAAATCTAAGGCTTGCTGATCTTTCCTTAGCATATGATCAAACTTCATCTTCTCAAAGTCAAGGGTGTTTTTCGCAATAGTTAATTTTGCTGATAAAATTAAATAGTGTCACCGGAAAACCTACGCACAAGGTCGAGGGTGTTCCTAGAAGTGAGATGGAGGGAGGAGTTTAGAAACTTCTTCGAGGAAGTGATTCAAAGATGACTCAAAGAAAGAGCTACTGCTTTGAGATATGTTCGAGAAGAATTCTAATATAATTTAAAGGTAATATTAATATTCTTAAGATATCACAAAGGGTTGGAAACTCAATAATCAAAGATTTAGGATTTAGAAAATGATTACTGAGAAAATAAGGAAAGATACAATAATAATGATTTAACCTGAAGCTTTACCACTATTTACTATATATATGTTTTATAATTTAATTCTAAAGAAACGTCGAACCAAAACCCAACCCCTTTTATATCCTTTACTCCTCCTTGCATTGACCTCATACCCATTCACTATTCCGCACACCACAGACCATTAAAAAATACACCTTTTATACCTGGATCCTCCTCACTAACATCCGTCAACCCTTTAATCCTCCACTAACCATTCCATCCAAGCTCACTACCACTTTCAATAATCCACAGATACTTAATAAACCTTTTAGCGGACTATTACATTGACTATTGCGCTGTGCGTCCCTTATTGAGGAAAAGACTAACACACACTATTGAGAGATTGACTAATTTAGATTTAGAGTTTAGACTAGCGCGGTTGAATAGTGAGTACACAAAGGAAAGTTGCAGTTGCTATGTAGAATTTCTTTCTGCGCTTCGAGTATGGATTTAGACCTCTGTATTATTGATTTAATGAGCTGCTTTTGCCTCGAGTGTCACGTGGCAAATGACAAATAGAAATAAATAAATAAATAAGTTAATGAATAAGATATATAGTAAACAAATCTTACTTATATCTTTTTTTTCAAAATAATCCTCAAGAGAGCCAATTGAGCTTGTTGAAGTATTACCACATTTTAAAAGATGGTTCAAGTTCATTGTAGTTGAGGGTTGTCTCTTTAGTTTGGAGTTTTAACAAGAGGCTTCAGGAAGTTCATCTAAAGCAGCTTCTAAAGCGGTATTCACATTTCCAGAATCTAGATTATTTAATGGAGTTTGAGTTTGAGTAGGAGTAGACTAGAAAGAAAGAGAAATTTAGAGAAGAATTGAAGATAAAAGAAAAAGTAAACATACATTTAAATTTTGGGGCTCTGAGGATTCAGATCTTCTGTGATATAATTGTTCTGCTTGATAGTGTCACGCGCCACGTGACACTCGAGGCAAAAGTAGCTCATTAAATCAATAAAATAGAAGTCTAAATCCATACTCGAAGCGCAGAAAGCAATTCTACATAGCAACTGCAACTTTCCTTTGTGTACTCACTATTCAACCACTCTAGTCTAATCTCTAAATCTAAATTAGTCAATCTCTCAATAGTGTGTCTCAGTCTTTTCCTCAATAAGCGATGAACAGCGCAATAGTCAATGTAATGGTGCACTAAAAGGTTTATTAAATGTATGTGAATTATTAAAAGGTGTAGTGAGCATAGACCGAATGGATAGTGGAGGATTAAAGGGTTAACGGATGTTAGTGAGGAGGGTCCAGGTGTAATGGATGTATTTTTTAATGGTCTGTGGTGTGCGGAATAGTGGATGGGTATGAGGTCAATTCAAGTAGGAGTAAAGGATATAAAAGGGGTTGGGATTTTGGTTTGACATTCTTTAGAATTAAATTATAAAACGTATATATAGTAAATAGTGGTAAAGCTTCAGGTTAAATTATTATTATTTTATCTTTCCTTATTTTCTCAATAATCATTTCTAAATCCTAAATCTTTGATTATTGAGTTTCCAACCCTTTGTGAGATTTTAAGAATTTTAATATTACCTTTAAATTATATTAGAATTCTTCTCAAACATATCTTAAAGCAGTAGCTCTTCCTTTGAGTCATCTTCGAATCACTTTCTCGAACATTTCCTCTGTGCATTGAAGAAGTTTCTAAAAACTCCTTCCTCCATCTCACTTTCAGGAACAACCTCGACCTTGTGCGTAGGTCTTCTGGTGACAGTATAATTTAATTATCTGTAGTTCTCATTCTTTGCACTACTACATCCTTTTTCACGTGTCTCTAAATTTTTTAAAAAATGGCACCTGTTCAATGCACTCCTCCTACCATTCTTTTTAAGGAGGATACCCCCTTCAGTTGTCTTATAGACTCTGGAGCCTCAATTCTTTTGTCAGTTTATCTTTTGCCGAGAAGTTAAAGCTGACATTTACAGATATCGATCGAACTCCAATATATTTGGTCGAATCAGAGGAACCCAAATATTGGGTAAGTAAGAAAGTTTTATGGGTTTTAAACTTTCTGAACTTTCCCCCCTTTGAGTGGGAATTATCAGTCTTGGACGCCTCAAGAATGGACGATACCATCCTTGGCCATGACTTTTTATCGCATTGGAATCCTGAAATTTATTGGTCCCGGGGATTGATCACCCCACGCACTAAGTATATTTCTAATTCTTCAATGCAGGTCAATAGGGAGTTAAAAAACCCGCCTGAAAATTTCCTGCTAGAGGACAAATCTCTGCCAGATGACTTGCAAGCATCTGATCTTTCTCTAAATGAGCAATTGGCTAACCCTTCTAGCTCAATGACTTCACTCAAAGAGGATTTAAATTGCCTCAAAGTAATCAAATTATGCTCTCTCAATTCTGGTCTTCCCTTGACAGATTCTCTCAAAGATGATGAGGACAACCAAATCAATGTTGAAGCCATTAAATCAAATCTACCGGAAATCTATCATGATTTCCTCGATGTTTTCTCAATCTTCAAGGCCAATAAGTTACCACCTCATCGACCCTACGACCATCAAATAGAGTTAATAAGTCCAGTACCTCCGTCAGGTCCTGTCTATTCTTTGTTGAAGGACGAATCTCAAGTTCTTTGAGACTACATTGCAGAGAATGTAGCAAAAGGTTTCATCAGAGCCAGTAAATCTCCAACCGGCTCCCCTGTTCTTTTTGTAAAGAAAAAGGACGGTATTCTTTGGTTGTGTGTTGACTATAGAAAGCTCAACACAGTCACTAAGAAGAATGCATATCCTGTTCCTCCTATGTCATTGCTTCTTACCCATTTCAATGGTGCTGATTTCTTTTCTAAAATTGATCTTAGAGGCGCTTACAATCTTATTTGCATTGCAGAAGGTCATGAACCACTGACTGCAATGCGCACTAGATTTGGTAATTTTGAATATTTAGTTATGCCTTTTGGATTGTGTAACGCACCATTGACTTTTCAAACCTTTGTCAATGACATCTTTCAAGATGTTGTCGAACAATTTGTTGTCGTCTATTTAGATGATATTTTAATTTTCTCAAAGACACTGGATGAACATATTCATCACGTTCGAAAGGTTCTAAATCAACTTCGAGATCATGGTCTCTACGCCAAGCACAATAAATGTGAATTCTACCTTAAATCAATCTATTTTTTGGGTTTTACGTTATCCACTGATGGTTTAGTCATGGACATCAAAAAGGTCCAAAAAGTCCTGGAATGGCCTGAGCCCAAATCCGCCAAATCCCTCCAGGGATTTTTGGGTTTTGCAAATTTCTATAGAAGATTTATTAAAGATTACTCTAAAACTATTTCCAATCTTACTTCTCTTCTTAGAAAAGATAATACTTTTGTTTTTACTTCTACAGCACAAAAGGAATTCAAAGCATTGAAGACTGCATTTACCACAGCTCCAATTCTTCGACACTTTGATCCTTCTGCTTCGACAATAGTGGAGACAGATGCAAGGGATTATGCTATTGCAGGGGTAATTTCTCAATTAAATCCTGAAACAAAATTGTTTCATCCTGTTGCTTTTGAGTCACATAAACTCATTGCAGCAGAGTTAAATTATGAAATTCATGACAAAGAGCTTTTAGCTATTATTCATTGTCTTAAAAAATAGCGCTCTTTTCTTCTCAGCCTAAATAGTCCTTTTCAAATTCTAACTGACCATAATGCTTTGAAACACTTTATGTCTTCCAAAGTGTTAACCAGGCGTCAAGCCAGGTGGGCTGAATTTCTGTCTGAATTTCTTTTTTTCTATTTCCTATCGCCCAGGTAAGAACTGCATTGTCCCAGATATCCTGTCACGTCGGGATGACGTTTACCCACAACTGGGGGACGCATTTGCTGACAAGAACCCAGAAAATGTGAAATCAATTTTCAACAAATCAATGTTAACGACGCATCAACTTAATTTGATGACAATTCAGTCTTTTCAAAATCCATTATCCAACATCCTCAAAGCTCAGTTGAAGGACATCTATTGTTTAGGGTTAAAAGACAAAATACTCTCGAAGCAAGGGGCCAAAAGATTTAGTATTGAATCAGGTCTATTAGTTTTCAAAGTTAGAGTAGTCATACCCAACAACAATGAAATAAAATTATGGATTTTCAATAGTCGACATGATTCTCCATTAGCTGGTCATTTTGGGGTTGATAAAACCTACCATTTAATAGCAAGAGATTTCTTCTGGCCAGGAATGACCAGAGAAATCAAGGCCTATATAAGAGCTTGTTACAAATGTAATAAGAATAAGGCTCCCCGTCACCGGAAGCATGGGTTGCTCCAACCACTTCCTATTCCCTCTAAACCTTGGGAATCTTTATCGATGGATTTTATTTCTCAACATCCCCTTTCTAATGATTTTGATGCTATATTAGTAATAGTAGATATATTTTCAAAGATGTATATTTTTATTAAAACCACTACTACTGCTACAGCAGAAGATTTGTCAAAAAACTTTCTATAATATGTATTTTCCAAACATGGCTTACCTAATGATATTATTTCAGATTGAGGCTCATTGTTTGTATCCACATTCTGGACTCAACTGTGTCAACAACTCAATATCACAAGGAACCTCTCCACGGCCTATCATCCTGAAACCGATGGGCAAATGGAAAGGTTCAATCAAATCCTCAAACAATACCTTCAAATGTATGTCAGTTACCAACAAGAAGATTGGACCACATGGTTACCATTGGCTGAATTTGCTTATAATAACTTGACTCATTCTTTGACACGACAATATCCTTTTGAAACTATTTATGGAAGACATCCTCAATTCAACTCCATCCATGTAGGAACTAATCATCCTGCGGAACATTATCTTCAAACCATATCACAACTCCAAGAAAAAAAAATCAAATTTGGAATTAGCGATTCAAAGGTACAAGGAACAGGCCAACAAACATCGACAATCTGCTCCTTCTTTTAAACCAGGCAACAAATTATGGCTCGATGCAAGAAACATTCAAACAACCCGACCATCAAAGAAACTAGCTGAAAAGTGCTTGGGACCATTCGAAATCGACTCTGAAGTCTCTAAAACTGCATTTCGACTCAAGCTACCTCCTAAATGGCAGGCTATTCACCTTGTTTTTCACGTATCTCTCCTGGAACTGGCTCGAGAAACATACCCGGGCAAGAACCAACCTCCTCTGGAACCAGTCGAAGTAGAAGACCATCTAGAGTGGGAAGTAAGCCATATCCTTGATTCAAGAATGTGCAAGGGGAAACTTCAATACCTCGTGGAATGGGAAGGCTTCCTCAATGATTCAGACACAACATCCTGGGAACCAGCCATCAATGTTTCTAACGCCCCTGAACTCCTAAAATCTTTTCATCTTAAATATCCTTTAAAACCAAAACCTTAAAACTCACTTTTATTTTTTCTCTTCTTTATCTTTTATATCTTTTTTGTTTCTTAAAATTCTAAAACTTCTTCTCTTTAAAATCTAAAATACCTTTACCACTAAAAAATTTCCTTATTTTCTTTTCTTCTTTTTTCTTTTTTTTTAAAAGTTTTCAACCTTCTTTAAAAATAAATAAAAAATTAAGTTAAAATCAAATAAAATTAAATTAAAAATTAAATTAAAATTAAATTAAATAAAATTAAAATTAAATAAAATAAAATAAAATAAAATAAAATAAAATAAAATAAAATAATAAAATAAAAATCTTAAAAAACAATAAATTCCTTTAAATTTTCTTTTCTTCTTTCCTTTATTTCTTTATCTTCGAACTATCAAAATTTTTCACAAAATACAGCAATCTTTCTCAAACTTCACTTCAACCTTTAAATCTCTTTTTTAAAATTCTTCGAAAAAATTACTTCTTTCTTTCAAATTCTTTTCTTCTCTTCCTTTCTTCTTTCTTTTCAAATAACTAAAATTCCTCAAAACTTCAATAAATAAACTTTCATAAATAACAATTTTTTCTTTCATTAAATTTTCATTTCCAATAAAATTATTTCAATGAACTATTTCTTTTTTCCTACTTAAATTTTTTTATTTTCAAAATTTAAACTAAAACTCCTTCAATTAAATATTCTTTCTTTTCTTCTTTCAAAATTTAAAACAAAATTTTATTTAAATTTTTTCTTTCTTTTTTTTCTTTTTCTCTCAAAATCTTATAAAATAAATATTAAAATTTTAAATTAAAACAACAAAATAAAATAACTAAATACAAATTGTTTCTACTTTTCTTTTCCTTTCTCCTTCCATTTTAAATTTTCTTCTTTATTTTCTCTCAAACCAATCCTTTCATCTTCTCCAAAATCACCCTTATCTCCTTCCTACATTTTTCAAAAACCTCCTCCTCTCCTACCAGTACCACTTTCCCAAATTTCAGTAGTTCTTTGGCCACGTTGAAGGAAGCAGCATCGATAATCTTATTGACTTCACTGCTTAAATCTTCAATAAACCTAGCTCGTCGACCCTGGTGAGGTTTCTTGGACCATACCTGGTCAAGAGTTTCTTCATTATCCTCCCTCAAGGCAATCACTGGTAACTGTTCTTTGGTAGGGATTGACAGCGCCACTTCCACAGAAGTGGTTTCCACAATAGGAGCTCCCACACTCGAGGCTTCCACCGTAGGGGCTTCCGCAATGACATCTAAATTCTAAATCATATGGTCATCAGTAAAATTTTTCTTTAGAAAATAAAATTAAAGTAAAATAAAATAAAATAAAACTTACTTCGAATAATGGGTCAGCTTCTAGAAATAACTTCGGTGTGACTTCCACTGCCACTTCTTTTTCTTCCTTGTCATCTTTGATGACCATTTGCCACTTTTTCGGTGTCCGCCTTGAAATGGGGACTTCCTCCTCATCTTTCTCCACCAACTCATCCACCTCCTCTTCTACCCTTTGTTTACCCATGGCTCAAGTTACCCAGGACGCCGTATTGTCCTCAACTTCCTCCTCAGCTGCTTCTGATTGGTCATCCCCAATCAACATGTCCCATATGTCTTAAACCACTTCTTTTGTCTTTGGTATTACCCAATATTTAGTCTTGGTAAACCTTTGTTCGATGTCCAAATTTTTTGCTAACGCATT